>JARHVA010002703.1:1965000-2297500 GCA_037957365.1 Torreya grandis | reverse complement strand
AAATATTAGGTTGAGAATATTTAGATCCATGTTTAGGTCATTCTAGACTGTTGATGTATGTCTATGTCAAAGATGTAATGTGAATAATAGAATAACATTTCTTAGATTATAGTGTAGGTCCTATAAAACCTTGAGGCTTCACTCAGTTTTGTTGGAGAGATTACGTGGTTACTACATTTTAGTCTACAAGTAGACCCTATTATAGGGATAATAGTAATATGGTAGTGACACAATCTACCTAAATTTGTTATGATGTAAATTACTTTGAATTTGCCAATAGAAGACCAAATTCTTAAACAAATAAATAGATATACATAATTAAAATTAATCTAAAGTGATTCATGTTTAAAAAGTTCAAAATAAAGGAAGAAATGAAAGTTCCCTTGAAACAATAAAGACCAACATATATCCTTTGATTTATGTTAGCAACCTAGAAAATATCTAGTTGAAATTAGACTGCTTAGATCAGATTCATATTTGGACTAGCATTAGAATGATCTAAGGCTATGGGATGCCTGTATCTAGACCAGACCTCTAGTTGCGAGGCTAGCTCATATTAATATTTGTATTTAGGATCAATTACTAAACATATTATATTTTGGGATGAAAAGAGTAAGGAAGAAATTGAAATGATTCTTCAAACATAACAAGACCCTATGAACTTTGAAAATATGCAAGATCTTATTACTTTAATGTCTTGACTATCAACATATTTTTTGAGTCCTTTAAGTAGATATAGGTGAAGATTTAATGTAATTGAATATTTAAATAAGTTTGGATCCTTGAGGTCTCCTCCAAAGTCCACAACTTAATGCATTCCTTTTAGACTATTATCTTCTTCACATGTTCACCATTATTTCATTATGAAAACAAACATCTCCTATATATATGTGATGTCCTTTGTATGGATTGCAATAGGGTCTAAATATGCTTTAGGAGTTTTGTCAATACACAAAATATCCATGAGTTTATCTTTCTATAATTATCTCTTAACAATCTCATTACCTTACTTGACAGTCTATACCCTTGAAATCTCCATTAAGCATGGTTCACCCACATGACTATAGCAGTGCTCTTGAATCTATTTGTAGATGTAAATTTGTGTTTCTTTATCCATATTTTAACCTTACATGTATCTTTCTTGATCTCTATATTTAGGTTATTCATCTCAATATTTCATGCATTTGATGGTCTAAATAACGTCCACAAGCCTATAAAATGTCTTAAGACTACTAGACCCCTGAATATAACATATTTTGACTTGAAACCAAGCCTATAAGTATCTCAAATACACTTTATTGATTTATTAAAGGCTGATTTATTGGAATTATACCATGGATGAAGGAACAAGATGGATTGAAAACCCTTTTATCGCATATCAACCTTCCCTTATGCATTTCAACCATGATTTCAACCTTGGGGTGACTATATCCTTCTTCAATTGTGGGTGGCTATGTATGTCCATTATATAGACTATGACTATTCTTGGCCTTATAGAAATCATCACTCAAATATATGATCATTTTCCTCCCATATTTTCATTCTTGATGAGATAGATTGAGCCTAGACCTTTAAAAGACATCTTCTAGCATATCCTTCCCTTTTATACTTTCATGAAAAGTGTTAACTATGTATTGTTGTAGGTTGACTTATTGGCTATAGGTGGTGGTTTCAAGATGGGCATAACCTCTTTGAGTGACCATGATGACCTTCACTTGTTGTTGACTCCTCTTTTTGATGAATGGTGAGATGGGGATGAGTGGAAGGGGTGATGATGAGGTGGGAAGATGAAAACCATGAATGAAGGGTGAAAGGAGCATGATCACATTGAGAAATGGTAGTGTATGATAGTGATCATAATAAGAAATAAGATGGAGAAAAAAAATGAAAGGGAAATATTAGAGTCACCTTGAAGTATTCTATGCAAGCATGATCTTATCCCCTACATAATATACCAATTTGGGGGTCATTAGAGGAGGATAAGAAGCTAAATTTGAAACCTGGGAATATGATAAGTACCTTAACAAATGCTAAACAACCTTAAAATTTGTTAAAAAAGGATTTTGAAATCCTTAAGAACATAATGATGTGATTTTGATATGAATATTTGGAGAATCTGTTGATAAAATTGTATGGGGGACATAAATATGATGGAAATACCTACCAAGAAGAAAATAAGAAATTTTGAAACCCTTTCTCTCTCCTAGATCATATAATTCTTCTTCCTTTGCTAGTAGACTAAAGAATTACACTATTTTACCTTTTTAAACACTATTTGGTTTTTATACATGTGTAAAATAGGTGATGTATGCCATGAAATGATGATTCATGTCCTTAAAAATCCTTGAAAACTTGAATTTTCTTGATATGATGCTCTGATGAGGAGAAAATGAAAAAACCAACTACCTTCCTAGATGCAAGATTGTTGATGTATGCCATGACTTAAAATGGATGATTCATGAGGGAGAGATGAAAAATTTGAAAAAAAATTACTCCAAATGGAATATAACTTAATATACTTTTTCTAGCAAAAATTGTTGAGCTGGATTTTCTCTTTCATGGTTGTACCACCTGCAAACCTAAAGAGTTCTTCTTGTGTGAAAACTAGTAAGGTGAATGGAAGAGATTAGTTTTGGACTTGATTTTATTCCTTTTTCCATTAATCTCTTCTATAACCCCTATTATTTCTTCTTATCTTACTCATGATCTCTACCATACAGAATGAGTGTACAAGTTCATACTTTGTTTGAAATATGAATGAAATATGACCTTTCTTTTCTTTTTATTCACAATTTAAGATTACAATACAAAAATTAGATCATGATAATGTATACACAAGTTTAACATGATGTTATGAAAAATATTAAGTAATTTTAGACATTTATATGGCTACATTGGCATGTGGGAGCCTAAAAAGACCCTTTTCACACTTTGAAATTGCATAAAGTGACTTTTTCCAAATATGAAACTTTATGAATAATATAAATTAATATATAAAAATGTGTTCAAGGGTATTTTTAATAATTTAATGGAATTTTATTACCATATTTTACATTAAAAGATCAAAATTTTTCTTTTTAGGAAAAATAAACATAGTTTTTCAAAGGACAATTACCACTAAATGTCATATAAGCATATCATAGCCTTATAAAAGGATTTAAATAGAATTTTGATGAATTTTTATCAAATTTTAAAGTTTATATCTCATTTAATACCTTCCATATACCAAATTATGTTAGAAAACTTCATGACAAGTCATCAACCATCCTCTTTTTGCCATCTTCTTCAGAGTACTTTCAAATCATAGAAACACTTGAAGCTCTATCAAAACCTCAAAATGAAACTTGACACTAAGAACATGAAATTGAAAAACTCACTCTTCACTTGATATATAATACACTATGATGACCATGAAAATATTTTGATTAAAAGGGTTGGAATTTGGCCTTGACAAGCCAAATTACCAATAATTTCTTCTGATAATAATGCAAATGAAACAAATTGCTATGAAATACTAGTGCTTAAAGACAAAATATCATAAGTGGAGTGAGTATTATAAGGTGAATATAATTCACATATCTAAAAAAGATGCTTTAAAATTTTACTTATAGTAAATTTCCTTAAACACATTCACTAGCAGAGCTGGGTGAAAATAGAGCATACGTAACAGACTTTGAAAGAATAAACAAATAAGATGAATTTGAAACACTAATAACATATTTTAACCATTAAATAAATGAGATCATATATTATTAATAAAGGTTGAGAAATAGGAACACATGAAAATAATATAAATAATGAGTTAATTACTAGAATTTACTTTCTCTTTGCATTAATTCACAAAATTCTATCTCTAGTTTATAACGAAGGGGAGAACCCATATATATAGGCCATTCAAATGTCTTAGTTAGTTAAAAAAGGAATTAGGTAACATGACACCTATCAGCAGATAGGGTCTCCTATGTCCTAAAATTAAAGAATATTCCCTATTCAAAATATGGGAATATTTTACAATGTAATTTGAGGAACCATGGGACATTTTTCCTATTCAAAAGGAACCCAATAGGTGGATATTTTATTCTTGAAGATTTGGGATAGGATCCAAATAGTATTATCGATGATGAAGCTCCTATTATAGAATAAGATGAAGTGATACTTTTGATTGAGGAAAAAGACATTACAAGAGGGGATGATGAGATGGTGGCTCCTGAGGTGGAATTTTTTTTGGGTCCTCAACCTACCCTTTACATACTTGGGAGAATTTATCATACTCACCATTGATTAATCTTAGATCAATGATAGGATCCTTTAGTATCTTGGCTATAAGCCTAACCATTGCATCATGCCTGCTTAGGAGAGGTCCTACAACTTCATTTATGGCCTCAACATTTTCTATTCTTTGGTTGGTATAGGTTGATAAATCCACCATCTCTTGTTCAAAGGTCACCCCTCTGGCCATGGATTGATTTTAGAAGTTCACCATGAAATTATATAGTTTATCCCTAAAGGCATCCCTACTAATGATCGAGCCATATTTATTAACCAAGTACATAATTTTGTCATCCTTTAGTAAGGTGATAAATTTATCACCTTGTTGCATAAGGGATATATCAAGGGACCTCATATCTTCAATCCACTTATTCAAGTTATTTTTCTTACCAATTACATAAGACTAAAAAATGCTCAAGTCTTTCAAGGGAATTAGGTTTAGGTCCTCAAATTTCTTAATTCTGGTTAACATCATCAGGTTGATTATCTTTTTATCATATCCTACGTATGCAACCTTTGCCTTGAGGACTTTATTATATATTTCATCTCCCTTTACCTTATACTAAGCTAAGGTATTTAGTATATCAAACATGTCTTCCATGCCTTGTTCCACTCTTGTTATGGTCTATTATGGTAAGGTGGCCTTGTGTTGTTACTCCAAGTAAACCATTATTTGTTTCACTCCCTTAACTAATATGTTAGCCACATCCATAGTTGCTTAGAGAGATAATAAGGGGTCATCCTTTTATTTTTGATGTTGGCCGTTCCTAGCCTTCTTTGTATTTGTTAGCTCAAATAAGTTTTTTTTAATTCATACAAGATTGTTTGGTCAGAGTGGGTGACCTTCCTCTTGGTCACCCTATTCATTACCCTAGACTCCTTGTCAAATTCCATTACAACCTAAAGAGGGTTTATTATGACTCAATCTGGGTGCTACCTAGTAGATAGATATATCTACTTAATCCATTATTTATCTAAACAACCACTTAGGGGATCTAATAAGGGAAGTAATGGCTGAACTAGAGTTATCCCTTAGAAGGTAGAGCTAGGTGATGAAAAATCACTAGTTTTTGTTGAAGAAATAGTATAGAATAGATGAAATTGTGGAAGGATGACAATAGGACTATTATTAGCAAATTTTTGGCTAGGTCTACGTATAGGCTCAAGCATGACTGGGGGAAATTGGCCATCACTGAGACCCTATAAGTGGATGATATGGTGAAAGGGGTGATGATGGGTAAGGGCATGGTTATAGGCCTGATTATGAATCTAATGAGGGTCTTGTAAGGTTAGAGTGGACATGACCTAGAGTTGGGGGGTTAAAATACACTTAAGAGGATGCTTATTGAAGAAGGAAGGGGTAAGGTAATGTGTTCCTGACTTACATCACTCAATCCTTCTCTTGTAGGAGTAAGGAGAGGCAATGTTGATGTTGAAAATTTTAAAGTATTAGATAATGTTATTCCTATTGAAGGCACAACCTACATTGTAGTAGCACTTTACACCTGAGACATGTTGTCAAATGAGACCCCTAAGGTGGAAGCCTACCCAACTTGTTTCCTAATGCCAGTCCCTCCTTTCTCTAAAGTAGGAGATAATGCCAAAGTATTCTCTAATAGTTATGGATCATTTGTCCCTTTTTCTTAAAAAATAGGAGTACGGATAGAAGATGTTGACATTCCTTCTTCAGTATCTTGGTACTTGACTACCTAAAAAACATAGTGCCATCCAATCTTCCTTTCACTTGCTTGATCCCAATAGCCTTTAGCCTCTACCTAAATTCTTCATTATTAGCTTCATTAATGTATAATTAGTGTCTATCTTTAGTATCATGATGATATGTGATACTAATATTTGCCTTATGTCTGATGTAATGATCAAATGTTAAGTGAATAGGGTCCCATTCCATATCAATATATTTTTATAGATTGAAAGTGGACCTATGTTTGGTATTTACTATGATTGAGTGCCAAGTTTCAATTTTGAAGTGGCTGATGTTGACCAATTAGGGGTGGAATGATCCCCTTTTCTTACTTTTGTACAATCCATCTACTCATGTGTGTAGTTGGAAGGAAATCTCCTACTCAGCCAATTTGTCTAGCATTATTGTAGGAAATATGAATGGGGCTATCTTGATTCCCTCAACTCTGATTATGGTGTAATCTAGGTAGTACCAGTAGGCTCCTAATGTACTAAAGGTTACCCTACTCTCTATTGATAGCCTATGCATAGTTATTTCATGGATGGATTTGTATATAATTGGGTAGAATTTCTAAATAATGACCCACATTTCCTACCTATCTTTATAAATTCTAACCTTTGTGAAGACATGGGGGATGGTCCATCTCATGTTTGGGTCCTAATTGGTAAACTAGGGAACTTGAGAGTGGCATAGATGGCATCAACCAAGTAGGACATCATATAGAAATGATTTCTTTGGTTTTCCTTGGTCTTCTTGATTTTGGTATCCAAATTATAGGAGATGATATCCTTGATGGTAGGGGTTATAGAGTCATCTATAATCATAGACAACAATAAAACCCACTTTTTATCCACATGGCTAGTGACTTATACTCCATGCAACCTATTCATTATGGCCATCCCTATTCTCACCCCTTTTTTAAATTGGGTTATGGTAATCTAATTTATTTTAGACTTGTAGATGAACCTCCTTAGGTTCTTTGCCTAACTTCTCAAGGTTTCTTTGATATTGTGAGAATTGAGCCATTAGGTCATGATGTCTTGATTGTAAATAATTTTAGGCTTGGGAAAGTCATAATAGGCTTGAAAATCCAATCTAGATATATAAGTGATATCATTACAAAAGTTAAAATAATTTATCATGTGATCCACACACCTAAAGTGAACAAAAATTTGGTGGACTAAGTCCACGCAGGGGAGTGTCTCTAGATTGGATGAAGCTTTGTGTAATCTTATAGACTTAAGTGTTAAGATGTCATAACTTTACTATAAACACTAGGATCTTCCTCATCATCAATATCCTAGTCTACCATCCTCTCCACATGGTATAATAAGTCATTGTAGAGTTTGCCATCTATGGTCAATGTAATTACATTAAAGCTGGTGTCTTGGAAGACTATGTTTATTTTGTAATAATATAGGAATGGGACTTATTCTATATTTTTAGTTCTCGATGCTCCTACTTTGACCATGAATTTTAATTTTTGATTGATAATCCTATGGATACCTAAACTTTGAATGAATGCATAAAATTTTCTTGGCAAATGATATAGAGTAATTCAAAGTTTCAATAGATAATAATGGTGAATGCTAAGATTTGGAGTTTTAAACATCATACTTTTATTAGAATTTTGAATTATAAGATAAGGGTCATAAATGGTAAGTATATTTCATTTGATTTGACATAAAACATGGGTGGCTCTTTGGTTTTGTTATAATGGATTCAAAAATTCACTTTTGGGATTTAGCCAATCATCACTCTTGGTTTGTCCATATGTTTTATCATCATATGTTTGACCTTTTATTAAGGTAACTTGGTGTTATAACTACAAGTTGCAATGAGGAAGAAGAAGTTCAAGAGAAGAATGAGAAAGAAGGAGTCAACATAGAGGAGGAGTCTGAAAATAGTGAAGATGACTCTGAGGAAAACCAACAAGTGTTTGAGGATGATAAAGTCCTGGATGACCCTGTTGAGGACCCTATTTTGATAAATGAGAGGGAAAACACAGTTCAAGCTGAAAACCAAGAAACGGACCTAGAAGTTCAAGCTGAAATGAAGGAACAGAATCAAAGGGGAAGAGAGGATCACTTTGAAGAAGGCAGGATCAGTCCTAATAAGAATACAGAAGAGTGGAGTGATAAAAGGAAGAATGATGGAAGGCACACACCTATGAGATGGGTTAATTTCAAAGCAGAGGCTATCCTCCAACTTGATTCTGGATGTTTAAGGAGATAATGGATCTCAAAAGGAAAATGGAAATTATGGAAGACAACCAGAAGGTAGTTTGGAACAAAATCAATAACATGGAAAAACAGATGAGAGACATCCCCATCAAGCTCAAAGACTATGAGAATAACCTAAGGGAACTCATCAAGGAGAGTAGAATGAAAATGGAGGAAGTTACATCTAACATATGTGCTGCAGCTATTAATATTGGAAAAAGAGCTAATGAGGAGATCAAATCCTTGGAGGGGCCTAGCAAAAGGATGAGATAGAGCTCAAGAAAGAAAGCTATGCAAGAGGGATCCATGTCGGCGGCTACTGCCATTTAGGATACTGTTGTGAAAGGTAAAGAAGCAGTGAAAATGATTTTAGAACTGGAAGAACAGTCTGGTTCTTCTAGTTGGTTGTGTTATCTGGTCTTATTTCTTGGTTTTTTGTAATCTTTTTGTCTATGGTGTAGCCAGGTCTATGTAAAACCTGGGTTTTGACTTTTGGTCTTTCTGGTGGTTTCAGGTCCATATAAAACCTGTTCTTGCTACTTCTCTATAGTAGTTTTTTAGGTTTTACCTATGGTTGTTTATGATTCATCTTTCTTTCCTTGTATCAGGGTTTTGGGGTCCCTTCAAAACCTATTTTTACCATAATCTAAAACTTGGTGTTATAACTACCAAAATAATCCTCTATTAGTATTTAATTTGTACCAAAAATTAGTGTTCATACATAATAGTGTGTCCTTTAAGCATCATACTTGATATGTGCCTAACACTTGTTGTCTCTTCATGAATTCCAATCTTTTACTTTAGATATTGGGATATCTAGCTGGGCAACATGATATTTTGGCACATGGCATCTTTGAATTGGATTTCACCTCATTTTAGTTTTTCCTAGATCAACCTATTTTATTTTGGGTTGACATGGTCTTCAGACCCATGCTAGCTTGCCAAATGGTAGGTTTTCATTGGATTGTGCTATCTCATGACTATTTTACATGAAACTCTAAGTGGACCTATCCATTGTGACACCTTGCCACATGTTTCCATGACATTAGATTTCTCACATTTAATTATTTTATGAATCGACTTCTATCATCCTTAAACTGACATGGCCTCAAAATATTTTTTATTTTGCCAAGTGGTAAGTTCTTATTGGCTTGTGTTATCATGTGTCTTTATTATATGAAATTTTAATAGACCTAAATACTATGACACTTCACCAAGTGTCACATATTAATTTGATCATGTAGTCATTAGGTGTCATGGCTTTATTTGATCATATTATTACCATGAGATATGGGTCCACATATCTTCATCCCATTACTCCCAAATACCACATGGCTTCCACGTCACATCTAGATACCTAAGATTAAGTGACTTACTACCAAGTTTCATCTTGTCATTCAATCTTTGTATTATAAAATTTAAATATTAATTCTTGACTCTGAGGCCCAATTATCATGATGTGATAAGATCATATTATCATGATAATTAGAAAATAACATAATACTTGGAAGGTCATGACTAGATTCCATGTAGAATGTTTTGATTGATTCATGGTGTCATGAACTTTATAACTTTTTTGTAAGCTAGAACTACACAATTGGGTGATAAGTGGAAAAATCCCATTGGATCATGTTGTGGCTCTATTTATCAAAGGCATAAATATATGTGCCAAAGTCTAAAACTTACATGAATGAGTCACCAATGCATGTGAAACTACCACATGTCATTTAAAGTTGAGATGGTATTAGGGTTCTTACCAAATAAAAATGTGCCACATTTATATTAAATCCCTTGTAAGGACTTATGTAATCAACATGGAAGGTAATCTAAGGCCCCCCTTTGAGGTATCTCCTAGGTGATACCTTCAAAGAAAATTCCAATTATGTGCATGTTCAAGGTATCTATGAGGATACCCTTTGAAATTACTATAAGGCCCTTCAAGGAAATCCACTAGGATATACTTTTAATGAAAGTTCTGATCATGTGCATTTTTAAAGTTTCTACTAGGATAACCCTTGAAGGTACTACAAGACCCTTCAAGGTATCTTCTATAAGATACCTTGAAGGGTCTTTTAGTACCTTCAAGGATACCTTGAATGTATCTCTTAAGAAATACCTTTCAAATATGCATAAAGGTATCCTTGAAGGTATATTACAAGGCCCTCCAAAGTATCTTTATCTACTAGGATAACCCTTGAAAGTACTATAAGTGCCTTAAAGGTATCTCCTAGAAGATATATTTAAGGGAATTATAGTATCTTCAAGGTTACCTTGAAGGTATATCTTAAAGTTAAGCTGGCATCAGGGTTCTTTCCAAATAAAAAGGTGCCATTTTTATATCAAATCCCTTTCATTGACCTTTGAAATCAACATGGAAGGTATTCTAAAACCCTTCGAGGTATCTCCTAAGAGATAACCTAAAATAAAATTCCAATTGTGTGCATGTTCAAGGTATCTCCTAGGAGATACCTCAAAAGAAAATTCTAATTGTGTGCATGTTCAATTTATCTTCTAAGTGATACCACAAAATAAAAATTCCAATCATGTGTTTATTAAAGGTATATCTTAGGAAATACCTTGAAATAAAATTCCAATTGTGTGCATGTTCAAGGTATTTATGAGGATACCCTAGGAGATACTTTGAAATAAAATTCCATTCATGTGCATGTTCAAAGTATACTAAGATTACCCTTGAAAGTAATAAAAAACACTTCAAGGTATATAATATAATATACCTTTAAGGTAATTATAGTACCTTTAAGGCTACCTTAAAGGTATCTCTTAAGAGATACCTTTCAAACATGCATAAAGTTATCCTTGAAGGTATTAAAAGGACCTCCAAGGTATCTCTATCTACTAGGAGAACCCTTCAAGGTCCTAAAATATACATTGAAGGGAATTTTACCTTAAAGGCTACCTTGAAGGTATCTCTTAAACCTTAGCTAGCATCAGGGTTCTTACCAAATAATAATGTGCTATGGTTATATCAAATACCTTGGAAGGACCTTTACAATAAACATGAAGGTATTCAAAGGCCCTTTGAGGTATTTTTATGAGATATATTGAAATAAAATTCTAATCATGTGAATGTTCAAGGTATCTTCTATGAGATACCTCGAAATAAACTTCTATTCTTATGCATGTTCAATTTATCTCTTAAGAGATACCTTGAAATAAAACTTTCAAGACATGAATTTCAAGTATGTGGTCTTAACAACCAGGTGATGGAATTATAGGTAGGGCATGAAATTTGTTAAAAAGTATTATTAATAAAGGGGTGGTCTCTAAAAAGAGAATGTAAAATCTAGATGAGTTGATGGATGGATGGTTACTAATCTAGAGTGGGCTGGTCTCAAAATAAACTCAAAAAGGAGGGATACGTAAAGAAAAAAAGATATATTCTATGGCTTTAGGAATCACCTCTTTAGTTGTTTTATAAGTGGACAAGTTCTTTTAAATTGATGTCTATTGCTATAAGTTATTCCACACACAATCATCCATGGCCAAGTAGGCTAGGATAATCTTGATATAGGAAACTCATAGGCCTCAGTCAAATGTTATTCCTTTTAGAGTGGTTGTTACACACTCTTAATTAGGATATTATGGCTTGGACTAGTGAGGTATCTAATATCATTGTTGCACATACAAAAAATTACATCAAACAAAAACACTTCTACACACTTAGAAATATGAATCAATCAACTAACTTGCCAATAACCAATTTAATTTGCTAATCATTTAATAACTATTGCACATCTATGACTAGCATATCAATCATAACAAGAAATAACTCCATAAATTTTACACACTAAGAATTATTAAATCATACAACTAAAAGAAGATAAGTCTAATTACAAAAGATTAGAAAGAAAATACACAAACATATAAGGGGACAATCAAAACTACTATTCTTGTTTATTGAAATCTTTTGACCCTTTATTATTGTGGGTTACATGTGTTTAAATAGACTTGGTGAAGGGGTCACCTCATCCTCTAAGTATATACAAAATACATTACATGGTTTAGTTAGAACTTTAGTTTTAATTGTGGTCTCAAAAATCATATAAAGTTATCTTACACTTGGTAAAAGTTTAAATTCAGCCTTTATAAAGTCATGCAATGTGTGCATGTTTATAAAATGAATTGGAAAATTTTTACAACAATTTCAAATTATAAGAAAACTATAAATAAAAAATTGGCATTGCTATTTAGAATATACATGCACCAAACTAGCCCTTAAGGCTGATTTGATGTTTGTATGGATGTATTGATTTTGGTGGGAGTTGTAAATATAAACATCAGTGTTGAATTGGATTTAGGCAGTTTAATTTTCTTCTTATTTTCTTATAACTCAATAAAATACTTATGAGCCATGTCATGTTATTACCATATAATATCCAAGTTTAGAAGTGAGGGTCTATGTACCCTACCAACCTGCCCTAGCAACTTTACAAGTTTTACCTTTGTCATCTAAAAGTTGATTTTGAAAATCTCAACTTTAGCTACCTTTTTCCTTGCAAATTTTAGTTCTACTTCAATATCTTCTAGTGGTATCCCCTATAAACTCTGCTTGAAATTATCCAAATCTTATTGAATAAATTGATCAAAATTTAATATGCTTATCATCTTTCTTATAACACCCTTTGCCTTTGACAATTTTAAGTCATTAAAAATCTACAAGATGAGTGCTTCATGTTCTTAGTATTTGGGGATCAATGCCCAAGCTACAACAACCCAGTATTTTGCTTCATATATTCTAATAACCACCAAATTGAGGGAATTATATGCCTCTAATGGTGTCATTAGGTCTAAATGGTTGTATGCCTTATTGGTTGTGTACAAGATAAATAATTTTAACTTATTCTCATCTTCCTTCAAAGAATCAAACAATTTATGAGATTGGGTAATATGAGGGGCTAATTTATTCCTCATTTCTTCCAATGCCTCTAAATAATTATAACATTTTGAGGCAACCTCTTGTACCTCAACCTTAATACCTACTTTAATGTAAATTGTCTATTATTTTTCTTTGATCAGTTCTAGTTCTAATTCTAGCTCTTGCCTTGAATGTTTCATACCACCATATAGTGCCACCATGGCATCTTTACATGCTTCATCTAGGGACTGAAAGTCTTCATTTTAGGGGGACTACCCTAATTGTCTATTTTGACTTTTAAACAATGTATAGACCTCTTGTATTTATTCTAGAACCATCTCCCTACCAACTTCATATTCTAACTTCCTCTTTCTAACCCTTTAAATGCTCCCAAAAAGCTTGTCAAATAGGGTTATTATTGATGGGATCTATGTGATTTCAAAAATGGGCATTTGTGCATCCTTGGCTCTAAGAGAATAGCCTATGGAGGAATCACCATTTTTTGGGGGTTTATATCTCATGTATTTAAACAATAGCTTCCTCATCAAGATCTTTAGTTTACTATTAATCTTTGTCTTCCTTGAGTATTGTGTTAGGAAGGGAAGGAAAAATGATCTTAGACTAATTAAAACCTCCATATTAGGGGAGTGGATGGACTGTGATGACTTGTTTTCCCCTTTTTCCCTTACCTGAGCTTATGATGGTAGTCTCTTAGGTTGAAGTGGTGGATAGCATGGACAAAGTGATTTTTGTTGATGAAACATAGAGTTGGGGAGTGGCCATGGTTGTTTCAATTTTCTTGGTTGCCCTTTTCTTCTTTATGGTCCTAACTCTAGCAGTCTTAGAGGGAATGCTAGTAGTGGTCATAATGGATGTGGGTGGAAATTTAGGGGAAGATGGAGCAATGATAGTGGTAGAATCCTTTTATACCTTTTGAGTGCACATATGAATGTGAAAAAGAGATGAATAAGTTAATTAAACATCAGGGGTGGAAGTGACAACTTCCACCCTGGGAGTCTTAAACACAACACTTAGTAGGACTAAACTAAAAATAGGAATAGATGTAAAAACTAAGGAAGTATGGTCTAAAGGTTAATCCTTATTAACTATTGAATCAGCAATGGTTAATGCATTCCCTTTGTTATCTATAAGTCTCAATGCCTTAGCTCTCTCCAATTCTTCTTCTTCATCAAGTCCTTGTTCTTCTTCCTCATGTTGTTGAGGAAGTGAAGGCAAGCTTTTTGATTGATCAACTATTGGACTACCTATGAGGGGAGTCTTTAGTTTCATTCTATATTAAATAGTGGTATTGGATTATAAGGAGGAGCCTTATTGAGTTGAGGTAGTCTTCCTCTATGGATACCCATAACATTATAGAATCATGCATTTATGATGTAGATGGAGGTGTTTTTAGTGTACCTATAGCTAGGTACTCTATATCTTCTTTAGCAAAGGACTCTACATCAATTGGATCCCCTAGACCTCCCCTAGGATTAGGCTCAATTAATCTAGGCTACTTCTTGATAGCTCTCAACATAAAAGGAAGTTCTTACAAAGGTTCCCCTTATATCTTTGTCTACTCTGGGGGTTGGATGTTCCAAAAATTAGAAGTTGTCCATCAATTATAAGGTGGTAGCCTTGTATTCACTTCTTGTATTGAAATTGATGGCTCTTGTTGAATTATCCTTAGGTGATCCTCCTTCAAGCCCATAAGTTGGGTAATTTCCAAAACCTGAGCATCATCCTTTGCATTCAAAAATAGAAATTCATAGTCATAAGGGACATGTTAGTACGGGATACCAAAGACCTAAATGTGTCTTTGTATGTGACCATGGGGTATGAATCCCTATGTGACATAGTAGGAAAATGATATATTTTTCTTTTATTTCCTACTTCTCTAAAGTGCTTCCTCTACATGTATTACATTTTGCCAATTCTTAGACATGACCCATAATATGTGCTTTTCTTATTTTTTATCAAGTCTTCCTTAACACTCCACCATAGTTGATAATTAATTTATTGCTCTAATAACTTATCTATTACATAATTGGGGAGGTTTAGGGGATGAAAATTATGACCAGTAATCATAACTACCATATAATTAGGGTAAACAAGTAGTCACCACTTCTAACTAGTGTTTTTTCTATGATTGCTCCAATTCTAGGGAGTGGAGACCAGGGATAGCCTACCATAGGTGAGGATAAACATCATCAACAACTAAAACCATGTGTTTTATATATGATGCATAAATGTGTATGAACTGGTAATAATCATGAATGTAATTTTTAACACAATTTATGGATGGGACCTAGAGCTCACTAAGGACCCTATAGACCATGCCCATTATAGCATCCAAAATATAAGACATCATTTAGAAGTGGCTAAAAGGAGTGGGCCATTTATTTTTGTGCAATACCTGCTCTCCCAATTAGAAGACGATGATTTCTCCCAAGGAAAAATTTGCATCACTGGTCATCATCAATTAAATTAAAGACACCCAATCCATATTAAGAAAATATATGTTGGGCATGCCATACACCCTATTAAGTAGTGCCATCCCAATCTATACCCCCATTTTGAATTTGTTAATGAGGTGGGATTATTTCCTTTATATGTCATGGGATCCCTAGGGATAAGTGATAAGCTCAGCACCTTAACCATTTAACTCTATTGATTCCATAAAACTAGTCTATGTTTATCAAAAAATGCATCTAGAATTGGTAGTGATAAATACCTTTGAAAGTCAGCTCTAGAGATGCATGACCCGATTATCTAGTTGTCTATGTGGTGTAGAAATGCATCCTATGTAATCTTCCCCACAAATAATAAATCTCATAAAAAGTTGATGCAAGATATCACCTCAGGCTTGGCTAGATTTCATTATAGTGCTTGTCTCTTTAGGGAGAGCAAGTCTATAATGAATTTTTATTATATGGTAGATATATTTATATGTAGTGAAAATACATCGATAGATTCCATAATATCCCATAATTCTAAGTAATTCCCATACCTATTATCAAATATGGTTGCATCATATACTATATTTGTGAACTCAATTAAATCATTGATAGAGAATGGTGATGGAAAAAGTGATCCTCTAAAACTCTTAGATGAAGATGCAATTGCAATTTTGTGCAGTGTTTGTAGTTTATTTATGTGATCTATGAAAAATTCTCCTCTACTAGTGGTTTATTTGCTTGTTAATGAATTCACAAGTTGATACAACTTTCATTCAAAAGATAACAGTAGAGTTTGAATTTCTTTATGAGAAATGAATATGTTGATGGTTTTACATTATGTATATATCCTTTAGCATTCAATTCTAGTTCATGTGTTATAAATTCCCAATGTTCATATGTTTTGTACTATCTACATAGTTTGAGTCTTGTTAGTTTAGTTGGCAGGCAACCTTGGCAAGTATCAGGAAGTATTTTTGTTTTATTAGCTAAGTTTAGTGGGATTTTAGTCATGAATCGAGAGTCAATTATTATCTTGGGCTTGATCCTCCAAAATATCTAAATAAATCTTTCAAACACAAAGCCTCAATAAAAATCCCTAAGATCAAATTTGTTAAAACAAATGTTCTGAATAAAATGCTTAATACAAAAAATCCCAAGGGAAAATATCCAAATCACATAAAGCTGATGATGACTATTTTGAAAAAATTGTTTGATCAAATATCTTGAACATAAAACCCAAAGACCCTAAAAAAAGTCCAAACAATAAGCTAGATACAAAATGCCTGATAAAAGACAAGTTATTTATAAAAAAAATTGGATAAAATGTTTGATGTAGAAAATCTAAAAAAAAAATTAAATTAATAGTATCTAATGAATAATTCCCAATCATAAGTTCCAAAGAACAAAAATCTCAAAAAAAGGCTTGATAAAAATGTACAAAGACCAAAAATACCAAAAAAAATGCTTGAGCAAAATGTCTAAAGACCAAATCCTAAATAATTCCTCTGAATAAAACTAACTCCTAGAAAACCTACATAGTTCAACAAAATATATTGAATAACATTAATAAATTTAATCCATAAAATTTATAATACCATGCTTTTTTCTTGTAACTTTAAAGGCTAAGGAGCAATCTGACTAGAACTATGCTCAAACAAATAGAAGAAAGGTTTAACAAACAATGCCAAAATTTAAAAGTGAATCCCTATTTCTTGAAGAAGAAAAGGGGGATGTTGGGTACAACAATATCTACTAGGAAAACCCTTAAATATACTATAAGACCCTTCAAGGTATCTCCTAGAAGATACCTTGAAGGGCATTGTAGTACCTTCAAGGGTACCTTGAAGGTATCTCTTAAGAAATACCTTTCAAACATGCATAACAGTATCCTTGAAGGTATTACAAGGCCCTCCAAGGTATCTCTATCTACTAGGAGAACCATTGAAGGTAATACAAGAACCTTAAAGGTATCTCCTAGAAGATACCATTAATGGAATTATATTACCTTCAAGGCTACCTTGAAGGTATCTCTTAAAGTTGAGTTGGCATCAGGGTTTTTACCAAATAAAGGTGCCACAGTTATATTAAATTCCTTACAAGGACATTTGTAATCAACATGGAAGGTATTATAAGGACCTTTAATGTATCTCTTAGGAGATACCTTGGAATAAAATTTAAATCATGTGCATGCTTAAGGTATCTCCTAGGAGATACCTTGAAATAAAATTCTGATCATGTGCATATTCAATGTATCTCCTAGGAGATACCTCAAAATAAAAATTTCAATCATGTGTATGTTCAAGGTATCTCTTAAGAAGTGCATTGAAAGAAAATTCAAAATGTGTGCATATTCAAGGTATCTATGAGGAGACACTTTGAAATTACTAAAGGTACTTCAAGGAAATCCCCTAGGAGATACTTTGAAATAAAATTCCAATCATGTGCATGTTCAAGATATCTACTAGGATAACCCTTGAAGGTACTACAATACCCTTCAACGTATCTCCTAGAAGATACCTTGAAGGAAATTGTATTACCTTCAAGGCTACCTTGATGGTATCTCCTAAGAGATACATTTCAAACATGGATAAATGTATCCTTGAAGGTATTACAAGGCCCTCTAAGATATCTCTATCTTCATTGAAGGTATCTCCTAAGAGATGGCTTTCAAAAATTCACAAAGGTATACTTGAATTTATTAAAAGGCCCTCCAAGGTATCTCTATCTACTAGGAGAACCCTTTAAGGTACTACAAGACCCTTCAAAGTATCTCTTAGAATATACCTTGAAGGGTATTATAATATCTTCATGGGTACCTTAAAGGTACCTCCTAAGTGATATCTTTAAAACATGCATAAAGGTACTATTCAAGGTATTACAAGGCCCTCTAAGGTATCTTCTAAGAGATATATTAAAGGACAATTCCAATCATGTGTATTTTCAATGTATCTACTAGGATACCCATTGAAGGTACCTCAATCTCTTTTAAGGTTTATCTTAGAAGATACTTTGAAGGACATTGTAGTACCTTTAAGGGTACCTTAATACATGTTTGAAAGTATCTCTTAGGAGATACCATATACCTTTCAAAAATGCATTAGGGTACACTCAAAGGTACTACAAATCCCATCAAGGTGTCTCTTTAGAGATACCTTGAAACAAAATTCCAATCATGTGCATGTTGAAGGAATGTTAGTAGAGTTTCTTGGAAATTATCCATAACATGAAAATTGTAGGGATAGATTGCATAGTAGGAAGTGGAAAAGACTCATAATAGCATGAGTGAGTTTACAAAATCTTCAATTTTATACACATCAACAAATATAGAGATAAACTAACATGGCATTAAGAATTATAGAACATATATTGTAACATAATACAAGATAGAACAAGCTAAAACAAAATAGAGTAAACATTACAAACTATGCATACATAAAAGAATCTTAGGAAAACCATAATAGAGCTAGTCTATTAATCTCTATCATACATCAAAACCATATTCCATTACATCAAAGAACTATATATAGCTTTTTACATGGCTCTATCTCTTCACATTATAGCTTTCTAACATACAATAAGAAAGAGTCTTGGAATTCTTATATGTATCACTTGGCTAACAACGTCGAAGACATCTAAAAGATCATATAGATGATCAAATGATACCCTATACACATGTGTCTATTAATTATACACTTGTGATTTTATGAGGCCCTGCTCCACATCCAACACTTTCCCAAACTAAACTATTATTTCATTTTGAGACAATATCTAAAATCTGATCTTAGCTAAAGATGGAAAATATTAGCCTTGGAAAAGAGTGGTAATAATCACTCTAGGTAATTTTTACTAGTTTGAACCCTTTGTGGATTACTTATCCACCAGTTTGGATTTTTAACTAAGTATCATACTTACCTACTACCCTTGATAGTTTTCCATATACTAGATACTAAGTAGTCATCCTGGTTAGGGGTTTTCAACCAAGTGTAAAGGATATACTAGACACACTTCACACTCTATGTATGGGTATGCTACCTATATACCAATACTCTAAAGAGGGATAAAGCTAATGTAGTTGTCCCATTTGAAGTGATTAGTGTAATTGTGTGATATATGCAAATATATGTAAAATTTGAATGTACTTTGGATGACCATAGACAAGTATGAGTGCTTGAATAGGCTTGAATTGGTTTTGAAAGGATGTATGTAGAGAATATGAAAGAATGCTTGAGTATACTTGTATTCTTGCTTCTTTTTTTGTGAATGAGTTTCAACCTTTATAAATGGACATTAAATAGAAATTTATAGGGAAATCTATGATAATGGGTTAGATGAACTTGTATTAGGTCGATAAGGGAAAAGATAATGAATTTGGAAAATTTGACTGTTTCAAGCTAAAGTAACTTTGACAATAACATCATAAATAAGACACCCCTAAATTTTGGTGTTCCTATCCAAATTAGGTGTTATTGTCCTAAGAGTATGAGACATGGAGGGATGGATTTGGGTCTAAGAGTGATACCTAGGTTTCAAAAATCTAAGTCTGAGAAGCTATATGTGACTGAGAATCAGTGAAAGTCTAGTTGAGAAGGGTTGAGTGAATAAAAAAGATGACCTATAGGTTGGGTGCTATTAGCCATGCCTAAATCATCCAATTTTTAATTATATATGATTAAACATCATAAAATTAAAAATTTAATGATATTTAATACCAAATCTTAAGAAAATTTGAACATGTTTAAGATCTAAATATTCAAACTATATGTGTATTTCTCATGATGCATCATATCTTTAAAATTTAAATGATATGTAATATCAAAATTTAAATTTTTTTGAATGTGTTTAAGATCCAAAGATTCAATATTTATGTGTTTCTCATGATGCATTGAAACATTTAAAATTTAATGATATGTAATACCAAAGCTTAAGTGGTTTTTAATGTGTTTAATATCTAAAGATTTAAACTTTATGTGCATTTCTCATGATGAATTGTAACTTTAAAATTTGAATGATATGTAATATCGAAGATTAAGTGGTTTTAAATGTGTCTAATGTACAAAGATTCAAAATTTGTGTACATTTCTCATGATGCATTACAACATTTAAATTTGAATGATATATACAACCAAATCTTAATTAGTTTTAAACACGTTTAAGATCCAAAGATTTGAACTTTATACATATTTATTACAATACATTACAATTTTTATATTTGAATGATATGTAATGCCAAATATTAAGTGGTTTTGACCATGTTTAAGATCCAAAGATTAAAAATTTAAGTGCATTTCTCATGATGCATCACAACTTTAAAATTTTAATGGCATGTAATATCGAAACTTAAGTGGTTTTAAACATGTTTAAAATCTAAATATTTGAACTTTATGCATGTTTATAATGATGCATCATAAATTTGAAACATGAAAGATATGTAATATCAAAGATTATGTGGTTTTGAATGTGTTTAAGATTCAAAGATTTAAAATTTATGAACATTTATTATGATGCATCACAACTTTGAAACAATAATATGTATTAATGAAACTTAAGTAGTTTTTAACGTGTTTAAGATACAAACATTTAGAATTTATGTGCATTTTTTATCATGCATCAAAAATTTAAATTTTGAATGATATGTAATACTAAATATTAAGAGGTTTTTAACATGTTTAAGATCTAAACATTAAGACTTTATGTGTGTTTCACATGATGCATCACAACTTTGAAATTTTAATGATATGTAATACTGAAGCTTAAGTGTTTTTGAATATGTTTAAGATCCAAATTTTAAAATTTTTATGAAAGTTTATCATGATGAATTGTAAATTTGAAATTTAAATGATTTGCAATACCAAAGCTTAAGGGGTTTTGAATGTGTTTAAGAATAAAAGATTCAAACTTTATGCATGTTTTTCATGATGCATCACAACTTTGAAATTTGAATAATATATAATACTGACGCTTCAATAGTTTTGAATGTATCTAAGATCTAAAGATTTAAAATTTATGCATATTTATCATGATAGATTGAAACTTTGAAATTTGAATGATATGTAATACTGAAGCTTAATTAATTTTAAAGATGTTTAAGATATGAAGATTCAAAATTTATGCATGTTTCTCATGATGCATCACAACTTTGAAATTTTAATGATATGTAATACTGAAGCTTAAGTATTTTTGAACATGTTTAATATATAAATATCTAAACCTTATGCATGGTTCTTATGATGTATCACAACTTTCAAATTAGAATGATAAGTAATATTGAGGCTTAAGTAATTTTGAATATGTTTAAGATCTAAATATTTAAAATTTATACACATTTATCATGATGCATCATAACTTTAAAATTTTAAATGATAAGTAACACTAAAGTTTATGTAGTTTTAAATATGTTTAAGGTCTAAAGATTTAAACTTTATACATATTTTTGATGATGCATCCCAACCTTTAAATTTGAATGATATGTAATACTAAAGCTTTAATGGTTTTAAACATGTTTAAGATCCAAAGATTTGAACTTTAAGTATATTTGTTATGATGCATCATAATTTTTAAATTTGAATGATATGTAATATCGAAGCTTGAGTGGTTTTGAACGTATTTTAGATTAAAAGATTCAAATTTTATACACATTTTTAATCATACATGAAACTTTAAAATTTGAATGATATTTAATACCAATGCTTAACTAGTTTTGAACATGTTTAAGATCCAAATATTTGATCTTTATTACTATTTCTCATGATACATCACAACTTTGAAAATTAAATGATATGCAATATTAAAGTTTAAGTGATTTTGAATGTGTTTAATATATAAAGATTTAAAATTTATTTGTATTTCTCAAAATGCACCAAAACTTTAAAATTTGAATGATATTTAATATTGAAACTTAAATAATTTTAAACATATTTAAGATCTAAATATTTAAAATTTATGCATGTTTCTCATAATAAATCACATTTTTTAAATTTTAATGATATGTAATATTAAACTTCAAGCAATTTTAAATGTGTTTAAGATATAAAGATCCAAACTTTATGCTTATTTGTCATAATGCATCATAGCTATGAAATTTGAATGATATGTAATATTAAAGCTTAAATAATTTTGAATGTTTTCAAGATCTATATATTTGAAGTTCATGCATGTTTCTCATAATGCATCACAAATTTGAAATTTGAATGTATTGTAATATCGAAGCTTAAGCAATTTTGAACATGTTTAAGATTGAAAGATTTGAATTGTATCAACATTTTTTGTAATGTATCACAAATTTAAAATTTGAATGTATTGTAACACTAAAGCTTAAATTGTTTTGAATGTGTTTTAGATCCAAAGATTCAAGAATTATGTATGAAATAATGCATCACAACTTTAAAATTTCAATAATATGTAATATAAAAGCTTGAGCGGTTTTGAATTTGTTTAAAATGCAAAGATTCAAACTTTATACGTGTTTCTCAATATGCATTCAAACTTAAAAAAATTAATGATATGTAATACTGAAGATTAAGTAGGTTTGAATGTGTTTAATATACAAATATTCAAACTTTATGTGAATTTATCATTATGCATCTCAACTTTAAAATATAAATGATATATAATATTAAAGCTTAAGTAGTTTTGTATGTGTTTAAGTTTCAAAGATTCAAAATTTATGCATATTTTTTATCATACATCACAACTTTGAAATTTGAATGATATGTAATACCAAAATTTAAGTAATTTTAAACTTGTTTAAGATCTAATGATTTGAACATTATATATATATATATATATATATATATATATATATATATATATATATATATATATATATATATATATATATCATGCATCACAACTTTGAAATTTAAATGATATGTAATACTAAAGCTTAAGTGGTTTTGAATGTGTTTAAGATCCAAATATTTTAACATTATGTATATTTTTTATCATGCATAAAATTTTTTAAATTTGAATGATATGTAATACTAAAATTTAATCATTTTTCAATGTATTTAACATCCAAACATTCAAATTTTATGTGTGTTTCTCATTATGCATCACAATTTTAAAACTTGAATGATATGTAATACTAAAACTTAAATGGTTTTAAACATGTTTAGGATCTAAAGATTTAAACTTTATACATGTTTTTCATGATGCATTACAACTTTGAAACTTGAATGATATATAATATTAAAATTTAAGCAGTATTGAACATGTTTAAGCTCCAAAGATTCAAACTTAAGTGGATTTGAATGTGTTTAATAGCCAAAGATTTAAACTTTATGTGCATTTCTCATGATGCATCACAAGTTTGAAACTTGAATGATATGTAATACTAAAACTTAAGTGGTTTTAAATGTGTTTAAAATTCAAAGATTTAAATTTTATGGAAATTTCTCATGATGCATCATAACTTTGAAACTTGAATGATATATAATACCAAATACGAAGTAATTTTGAACATATTTAAGATACAAAGATTTGAAATTTATGCTTATTTTTCATGATGCATTTTAACTTTGAAATTTGAATGATATGTAATACTAAAATTTAAGCGGTTTTTAATGTGTTTAAGATCTAAAGATTAAAATTTTATGTGTGATTTTCATGATGCATCACAACATTGAAATCTAAATGACATGTAATACCAAAAATTAAGTGGTTTTGAATATGTTTAAGATCCAAATATTTGAACTATATGTGGATTTTCCATGATGCATCATAATTTTTAAATTTGAATAATATGTAATATAGAATCTTAAGCACTTTCTAAGGTGTATAAGATCAAAAGATTAAAACTTTATGCCCATTTCTCATGATTTATTACAACTGTGAAATTTGAATGATATGTAATACCAAAATTTAAATAATTTTGTACTTATTTAAAATCCAAAAATTTAAACTTTATGCATATTTTTCATGATACATCGTAATCTTAAAATTTGAATAATATGTAATACTGAAGCTTAAATGGTTTTGAACATGTTTAAGATCTAAAAATTCAAACTTTATGTGTGTTTCTTATGATGCATCACAACTCTAAAATTTGAATGATATGTAATACTAAAACTTAAGTGGTTTTGAACATATTTAAGATCTAAAGATTTGAATTTTTGCATATTTTTCATAATATATCACAAATTTAAATTTTGAATGATATGTAATACCAAACTTTAAACAATTTTGAATGTGTTTAAGATGCAAAAATTAAAATTTTATTTGTGTTTTTCATAATGCATCACAACTTTAAAATTTGAATCATATGTAATACTGAAGCTTAAGTGAATTTGAATGTAATTAAGATCTAAAGATTTAAAAATTATTCATGTTTCTCATAATGCATCAAAATTATGAAATTTATATGATGTGTAATACCAAAAATTAAGTTGTTTTGAATGTGTTTAAGATCTAAAGATTTAAAATTTATGTATATTTCTCATGATACATCACAACTTTTAAAATTTTAATGATATGTAATACTAAATCTTAAGCAATTTTAAACATGTTTGAGATCCAAAGATTCAAACTTTATATGTGTTTCTCATAATTCATCATAAATTTGAAATTTGAATAATGTGTAATTCTAAAGCTTAAGTGGTTTTTAATGTGTTTAAAATTCAAATATTTAGACCTTATGCATGTTTGTCAAGATGCATCACAACTTTGAAACTTAAATTATATGTAATACCAAAGCTTAGGTAGTTTCGACATGTTTAAGATCAAAAGATTCAAATTTTATGTATGTTTCTCATGATGCATCACAACTTTGAAACTTGAATGACATGCAATACTAAAGTTTAAGCCTTTTTGAATATTTTTAAGATCTAAAGATTTGAACTTTATGTATATTTTTCATGATGCATCACAACTTTAAAACTTGAATGATATGTAAAACTAAAGTTTAAATAGTTTTGAACGTATTTAACATCCAAAGATTTAAAAATTATGTGCATTTATTATGATGTATCAAAATTTTGAATCTTGAATGATAAGTAATACTAAAGCCTAAGTATTTTTGAACATGTTTAATATTCAAATATTTAAACTTTATTCATATTTATCACAATGCATCATAACTTTGAAATTTAAATATTATGTACTACTAAAGCTTAAGTGGTTTTGAAAGTGTTTAAGATTCATAAATTATGCATCACAACTTTTAAATTTGAATCATATGTAATACTAAAGCTTATGTGGTTTTTAACATGTTTAAGATTTTAATATTCAAATTTTATATACATTTTTCATGATATATCACAATTTTAAAATTTGAATGATATGTAATACTAAAGTTTAAGTAGTTTTAAATATGTTTAAGATCTAGAGATATAAATTTTATGTGTATTTTTTATAATGAAACACAATTTTGAAATTAAAATGATATGTAATACCAAAATTTAATTAATTTTAAACATGTTTAATATCCAAAGATTTGAACTTTATACATATAACTCATTATGTATCGTAACTATGAAATTTTAATGATATGTAATACCAATTTCACTTAAGTAGTTTTTAACGTGTTTAAAGATTCAAACTTTATGCATATTTATCATGATGCATCACAACCCTCAAATTTAAATGATTTTTAATATGAAATCTTAAGTGATTTTGAATGTTTTAAAGATTTAAGAGTTTAAAATTTATGTGCATTTTTAATGATGTATCACAACTTTAAAATTTGAATGATATATAATACTAGATCTTAAGTAGTTTTGAACATATTTAAGGTCCAATGATTTAAATTTTATGCACATTTTTCATCATGTATTACAATTTTAAAATTTTAATGATATATAATATCAAAGCTTAAATAATTTTGAACATGATTAAGATTCAAAGAAAACTTTCAAATTCAAATATGTAATACCTAAGATTAAGTGCTTTTAAATGTGTTTAAGATCAAAATATATGAAATCTATGTGATTTTCTCATGATGTATCCTAACATTGAAATTTGAAAGATATATAATCTCTAAACTTAAGTGGTTTTGAACATGTTTAAGATCTAAATGTTTGAGCTTTATGTGTATTTTTCATGATTCATCATAGCTTTAAAATTTGAATGATATGTAATACTAAAGCTTAATTTTTTTTGAATGTGTTTAAGATTTAAAGATTTAAAATTTATGTAAATTTTTCATAATACATCATAACTTTGAAATACTTTTATAATACTGAAGCTTGATTGGTTTTGAACATGTTTAAGATCCAAAAATATGAATTTTATGCATATTTATCATAACACATCACAACTTTGAAATGTGAATGATATGTAATACCGAATCTTGAGTGGTTTTAAATGTTTTTACATTTTAAATATTCAAATTTTATGCATATTTTTTTATCATGCATTACCACTTTGAAATTTGAATGATATGTAATACCAAAGCTTAATAAGTTTTGAATATGATTAAGATATAAAGATTTGAACTTCATGCACATTTCTCATCATGAATCACACAATTAAAATTTAAATTTAAATGATATGTAATATAGAAGATAATTTGTTTTAAACGTGTTTCAGATTTAAAGATTATAACTTTATGGATATTTCTCATGATGCATCACAACATTAAAATTTGAATTATATGTAATAACAAAGCTTAATTAGTTTTAAACGTGTTTAATATTTAAATATTATAACTTTATGCATGTTTCTCATGATACATCACAGTTTTTTAATTTGAATGATATAATATACCAAAATTTAAGTGATTTTGAATATGTTAAAGACCTAAAAATTTAAATTTTATGCATAGTTTTCATGATGCATCAAAACTTTGAAGTTTAAATGGTATGAAATACTAAAGCTTAAATGGTTTTAAATGTGTTTAAAATCAAAATATTTAAAATTTATGTATGTTTTTTATAATACATTACAACATTAAAATTTGAATGATATGTAATACCAAAGCTTAAGTAGTTTTAAACATGTTTAAGATTCAAAGATTTGATTTTTATGCATGTTTCTCATCATAAATCACAACTTTGAAATTTTAATGATTTGTAATATCGAATCTTAATTAGTTTTAATTGTGTTTAAGATTTAAATATTTAAATTTATACGTATTTCTCATAATGCATCGAAATTTTAAAATTTGAATGATATATAATACCAAAACTTGAGTGGTTTTAATATTTTTAAGATCTAAAGATTCTAACTTTATCTATGTTTCTCATAATGCATTATAACTTTTAAATTTAAATGATATGTAATATTGAAACTTGAATAGTTTTGAATATTTTTAAGATCAAAAGATTTAAAATTTATACACATTTTTCATCATGCATCACAACTTTAAAATGTGAATGATATGTAATATCAAAGTGTAATATGTTTTAAACATGTTTAATATACAAAGATTCAAATTTTATGCATGTTTGCCATGATGTAATGTAACTTTGAAATTTTAATGATATGTAATACTAAAGCTTTGGCCATTTTGAATGTGTTTAAGATTTAAAGATTTAAACTTTATGCATATTTTTCATCAAAAATTACAACTTTGAAATTTGAATTATATGTAATACCAAAGCTTTAGTCATTTCAAATGTTTTTAAGATTAAAAATTTATGCATGTTTTGCATGATGTATAAAAACTTTGAAATTTGAATGATATGTAATATTGAATCTTAAGTGGTTTTAAATTTGTTTAAGATCTTTGGATATGAAATTTATGCACATTTATTATGATGTATCACAACTTTAAAATTTGAATGATATGCAATATTAAAGCTTAAACAATTTTGAATGTGTTTAAAATATAAATATTTAAATTTTATGTGTTTCTCATCATGCATCATAACTTTAAAATTTTAATGATATGTAATACTAAAACTTTAAAAATTTTAAACATGTTTAAGATTTAAAGACTTAAACTTTATGCGTGTTTCTCATGATGCATTTCAACCTTTAAATTTAAATGATATGTAATATTGAAGTTTAAGTAGTTTTGAATATGTTTAAGACCTAACATTTCAAACTTTATCTACATTTTTAATGGTGCATTACAAATTTAAAATTTTAATGATATGTTATACCGAATCTTAAGTGGTTTTAAATGTGTTTAAAATCTAAAGATTTAAAATTTATGTGCATTTCTCATCATACATTACAACTTTAAAATTTGAATGATATGTAATAATAAAGCTTACGTAATTTTTTATGTGATTAAGATCCAAAGATTCAAAATTAATGCACGTTTCTTATGATGCATAATTTTTTTTAAATTTAAATGATATGTAATACCAAAGCTTAAGTTATTTTAATCATGTTTAAGATCAAAAGATATGAACTTTATGTGTATTTCTCATGATGCATCTCAACATTGAAATTTGAATAATATATAATCTCGAAGCTTAAGTTATTTTTAACAGGTTTAAGATCAAAAGATTTTAAATTTATTCTCATTTTTCACAACTTTGAAATTTAAATGATATGTAATACCGAAGCTTAAGTAGTTTTGCATATACATTTTTCATAATGTATCACAACTTTGAAATTTGAATGACATGTAATGTCAAAGCTTGAAATTTTTTGAATGTATTTAAGGTCCAAATATTTGAAATTTATGCAAGTTTCAAATAATGCATCATAACTTTTAAATTTGAATGATATGTAATATTAAATTTTGAGTGGTTTTGAATGTTTTTAAGATCCAAATATTTAAACTTTATACATGTTTCATATCATGTATCACCACTTTGAAAGTTGAATGATATGTAATACCAAATTTTAATTAGTTTTGAACATGTTTAAGATATAAAGATTCAAATTTTATACACATTTCTCATCATGCATTACAACTTTGAAATTTGAATGATATATAATACTAGAGTTTAAGTAGTTTTGAACATATTTTAGATCCAAAGATTCTAACTTTATGCACATTTCTCATGATGCTTCACAAAGATAAAATATGAATGATATGTAATAATAAAGATTAAGTAATTTTGAATGTATTTAAAATGAAAATATTCAAACTTTATACATATTTCTCATGTTGAATCACAACTTTGAAATTTTAATGATATGTAATACTAAAGCTTAAGTGGTTTTAAACATGTTTAAGATACAAAGATTTAAATTTTATACATGTTTATCATGATGAATTATAATTTTAAAATTTGTATAATATGTAATACTAAATCTTAAATAGTTTTGAATGTGTTTAAGATATGAAGATTTAAAATTTATGGATGTTTCTTATAATCTATTACAACATTGAAATTTGATTGATATGTAATACTAAAGCCTAATTAGCTTTGAATATTTTTAATATCCAAAGAATCAAACTTTATGTGCATTTTTCATTATGCATTAAAATTTTAAAATTTGAAACATGTGTAATACCAAAGCTTAAGTAGATTTGAATGTGTTTCAGATCCAAAGATTCAAATTTTATGCATGTTTCTCATGATGCATTGTAACTTTAAAATTTGAATGATATGTAATACTTAAGTTTAAGTGATTTTAAATGTGTTTAATATCTAAAGATATAAAGTTTAAGTGTATTTATTAAGATGCATCACAATTTTAAAATTTGAATGATATGTAATACTAAAGCTTAAGTGGTTTTAAATGTGTTTAAGATCTAAACATTCAAACTTTATACCTATTTCTCATAATGCATCACAAATTTAAAATTTTAATGATATGTAATAAGAAATCTTATGCAATTTTAAACTTATCTAAGATCTAAATATTAAAACTTTATGGACATTTATTATGATGCGTCACAACTTTACAATATGTAATATCGAAGCTTAATCAATTTAAAACATGTTTAAGATCTGAAGATTTAAATTTTATGCACATTTATTATGATGCATCACAATTTTGAAATTTGAATGATATGTAATACTAAAGTTTAAATAGTTTTATACATGTTTAAGATCCAATGATCTAAATTTTATGCATGGTTCTCATGATGTATTGCATCTTTGAAATTTCAATGATATGCAATATCAAAGATTAAGTAGTTTTTAATGTGTTTAAGATATAAATATTTAAACTTTATGCATATTTTTCATGATGCATCATAACTTTAAAATTTACATGATATGTAAAACTGAAGCTTATGCAATTTTGAACATATTTAAGATCTAAAAATTTAAACTTTATATGCATTTTTAATGATGCATCAAAATTTTAAAATTTTAATTATATGTAATATCAAATCTTGAGTGGTTTTGAATGTATTTAAGATCTAAAGATTTGAAATTTAAATATATTTTTTATGATAAATCACAACTTTGAAATTTAAATGATATGTAATACCGAAGCTTGAGTGATTTTGAATGTGTTTCAAATCCAAAGATTTAAACTTTATATGTATTTCTCATCATGCATCACAACTTTTGAATTTGAATGATATGTAATACTAAATCTTAAATTATTTTGAAAGTGTTTAAGATTTAAATATTTGAACTTTATTAATGTTTCTCATGATACACCACAACTTTAAAATTTGAATGATATGTAATATCGAAGTTTAAGAAGTTTTAAATGTGTTAATATCTAAAAATTTAAAATTAATGCTCATTTATTGTAATGCATCAAAATTTTAAATTTTAATTGATATTTAATATTAAATATTAAACAGATTTAAACATATTTAAGCTATTAAGATTCAAACTTTATGCACGTTTATCATAATACATCACATTTTTTAAATTTAAATGATGTGTAATATCGAAGCTCAACTGGTTTTAAATATTTTTAAGATCTAAAGATTTAAACTTTATGTTTGTTTCTCATAATGCATCATAGTTATGAAATTTCAATGATATATACTACCGAAGCTTAAGAAAATTTTGTATATGTATATGATCCAAAGATTCAATGTTTATGCACATTTTTTATAATGCATTGCAAGTTTGAAATTTGAATGTATTGTAATACTAAAGCTTAAGCAATTTTAAACATGTTTAAGATCAAAAGATTAAAAATTTATGCATGTTTCTCATAACACATCATAAATTTTAAATTTAAAATAATTATAATACTGAAGCTTAATTTGTTTTGAATATTTTTTAGATCCAAATATTTGAACATTATGCATGTAATAATGCATCACAATTTTGAAATTTAAATTATATATAATACTAAAATTTAAGTAGTTTTGAATGTGTTTAAGATCTAAATATTCAAACTTTATGCATATTTTTTAAATTGCGTCTCAACTTTAAAATTTTAATGATATGTAATATCTAAGATTAAAGAGTTTTAAACATATTTAAGATATAAAGATTCAAATTTTATGCGAATTTCTCATTATACATCACAACTTTGAAATTTGAATAATATGTAATATAAAAGATTAAGTGATTTTGATCATGTTTAAGTTTCAAAGATTCAAAATTTATGCACGTTTCATCATGTATCACAACTTTGAAATTTGAATGATATGTAATACCAAAGCTTAAATAGTTTTTAATGTGTTTAAGATCCACAGATTCCTATGTTATGTACATTTTTCATCATGCATTATAACCTTAACATTTGAATGATATGTAATAATAAAGATTAAGCAGTTTTAAACTTGTTTAAAATCTAAAGATTCTAACTTTATGTGAATTTTTTATCATGCATATCAATTTTAAAATTTGAATGATATGTAATACTGAAGCTTAAGCAATTTTTAATGTGTTTAAGATCTAAACATTATAACTTTATGCATGTTTCTCATTATGCATCAAAATAATGAAACTTGAATGATATATAATACCAAAGTTTAAGTAGTTTTAAATGTGGTTAAGATCTAAGAATTCAAAGTTAAGCAGATCTTTATATGTTTAATATCTAAAGATTTAAAATATATATGCATTTATTATGATGAATCACAACTTTGAAACTTAAATGATATGTAATAACTAAACTTAAGTAATTTTAAACATATTTAATATTAAAATATTTAAATTTTATGCATATTTATCATGATGTATCACAACTTTTAAACATGAATGATATATAATATCGAAGCTTAAGCAATTTTAAATGTGTTTAAGATCTAAAGATTTAAAATTTATGTATATTTTTCATAATGCATTGTCACTTTAAAACTTTAATGATGTGTAATACCAAATCTTAAGTAATTTTGAATGTGTTTAAGATACAAAAATTAAAATTTTATGTGCATTTCTTATGATGCATCATAAATTTGAAATTTTAATGATATGTAATACTGAAGCTTAAGCAATTTTTAATGTGTTTAATATCTAAAGATTTAAATTTTATATGTACTTCTCATAATACATCAAAACTTTAAAATTTGAATGAGATATAATACTGAAGCTTAAATAGTTTTGAACATGTTTATGATCTAAATATTGGAACTATATGCCTGTTTCTCATGATGCATCATAACTTTAAAATTTGAATGATATGTAATACCAAAGCTTAATCACTTTTTAAATATTTTAAGATATAATGATTCAAAATTTATATGTATTTTTTATGATGCATCATAACTTTGAAATTTGAATGATATATAATACCAATGCTTAAGCAATTTTAAACATGTTTAAGATTCAAAGATTCAAACTTTATGTACATTTTTTTATCATGTATTTCAACCTTGAAAGTTGAATTATATGTAATATCAAATCTTAAGTGGTTTTGAATGTGTTTAGGATCTAAATATTCTAGCTTTATAGACATTTGTTATCATGCATTGTAACTTTGAAATTTGAATGATATGTAAAAATGAAGCATAAGTAATTTTTAATGTGGTTACGATCCAAACATTCAAACTTTATGAATATTTTTTATGATGTATCATAACTTTAAAACTTGAATGATATGTAATAAAAAAGCTTAAAAGGTTTTGAACATGTTTAAGATTCAAAGATCTAAACTTTACGTGTGTTTATCAAGATGCATTACAACTTTAAAAGTTGAATGATATGTAATATTAAAGCTTAATTAGTTTTAAACATTTATAAGATCCAAGAATTCAAACTTAAGTGAATTTAAATGTGTTTAATATCTAAAAATTCAAACTTTATGCACATATCTCATGATAAATTTCATATTTAAAACTTGAATTATATGTAATACCTAAGCTTAAGTAGTTTTAAACAAATTTAAGATCCAAAAATTTAAATTTTATGTGCATTTTTCTTAATGATCGTAACTTAAAAACTTGAATGATATGTAATAATAAATCTTAAGTAGTTTTGAACATGTTTAATATCCAAAAAATTTAACTTTATTCATATTTATCATGATGCATCACAACTTTGAAACTTCTATGATATGTAATAATGAAGCTTATGTAATTTTGAATGTATTTAAGATACAAAGATTAAAACTTTGTGTATTTTTTATAATGCATCATAACCTAAAATTTTGAATGATATGTAATACTAAATCTTAAGTGGTTTTAAATTTGTGTAAGATCCAAATATTTAAATTTTATGTGTGCCTCTCATGATACTTCATAACTTTAAAATTTGAATGAGATGTAATACCAAAGCTTAAGCAATTTTAAACATGTTTAACATCTAAATATTTGAACTTTATGCATGTTTATCATGATGCATCGTAACTTTTAAATTTGAATGATATATAATATTGAAGCTTAATCAATTTTTAAAGTGTTTAAGATCTAATGATTTAAACTTTATGCATGTTTCTCATGATACATCATAAATTTGAAATTTGAATGATATGTAATACTAAAACTTAAGTACTTTTGTACTTATTTAAGATTTAAAAAATCAAACTTTATGTGTATTTATCATGATGCATCACAAATTTGAAATTTGAATGATGTGTAATACTAAATCTTAAGTGGTTTTAAACGTATTTAAGATCTAAAGATTCTAGCTTTGTGTACGTTTCTCATAATGCATCACAATTTTCAAATTTTAATGATATGCATTATGAAATCTTATGTGGTTTCGAATGTGTTTAAGGTCCAAAGATTTGAATTTTATGCATGTTTGTCATAATACATCACAACTTTAAAATTTGAAAGATATGTAATACCAAACTTTAAGTAGGTTTGAACATGTTTATGATCTAAAGATTAAAAAATTATGTGCATTTCTCATATTATATCACAAATTTGATATTTCAATGATATATAATATCGAATCTTAAAGAATTTTGAATGTGATTAAGATTCAATGATTCAAACTTTATGCATATTTTTTATAATGTATCATAACTTTAAAATTTAAATAATGTGTAATACTAAAGATTAAACTATTTTGAATGTGTTTAAGATCTAAGGATTTAAAGTTTATACATATTTCTAATAATGTATCAGAACTTTAAAATTTTAATGATATGTAATACTGAATCTTAAGCTTTCAAATATGTTTGAGATTTGAAGATTCAAATTTTACATATGTTTATCATAATGCATCTAAAATTTAAAATTTAGATAATATGTAATACCGAAGCTTAAGTAGTTTTCAATGTGTTTAAGATCTAAATATTCAAAATATATGCATCTTTGTCATGATGCATCACAAATTTAAAACATGAATGCTATGTAAAATCAAAGCTTAGATAGTTTTGAACATGTTTAAGATCAAAAGATTCAAATTTATGCATATTTCTAATGATGCATTATAACTTTGAAACTTTAATTATATGTATTAATGAAGGTTAAGCCTTTTTTACTATGCTTAAGATCTAAAGATTTGAATTTTATGAATGTTTCTCATGATGAATGACAACTTTGAAATTGGAATTATATGTAATACCAAGTTTAGGTAGTTTTGAACATCTTTAACATCCAAAGATTTGAAATTTATACACATAATTTATACTAAAACTTAAGTGGTTTTAAATATGTTTAAAATTTAAATATTTAAATTTTATCCACATTTTTCATGATGCATCACAACTTCAAAATTTGAATGATATGTAATATCGAAGCTTAAGTAATTTTGAATTTTTTTAAGATCTAAATATTCAAAGATTATGTGGGTTTCTCATGATGCATCATAACTTTTAAATTTAAATCATATGTAATACTAAAGCTTAAGTGGTTTTGAACATGTTTAAGATCCAAAAATTCAAATTTTATGTGTATTTTTTATGATGCATCGTAACTTTAAAATTTAAATAATATATAATATCGAAGCTTAAATAGTTCTAAATGTGTTTAAGATATAAAAATATGAAATTTATGCAAATCTCTCATGATGCATCATAACAATTCAAACTTTATATGTGTTTCTCATCATGCATTATAACATTGAAATTTGAATAATATGTAATACCAAAGCTTAAATAGTTTTGAATGTGTTTAAGATTAAAAGATTTGAACTGTATGCACATTTCTCATGATGCATCATAACCTTGAAATTTAAATGATATCTAATACTAAATCTTAAGTGATTTTAAACTTGTTTAAGATCTAAAGTTTCAAACTTTGTGTGTTTTTAATGAAGCATCACAACTTAAAAAATTTAATGATATGTAATACCAAATTTTAAGTAGTTTTGATCATATTTAATATCTAAAGATTTAAACTTTATGTGAATTTTTCATAATACATTACAATTTTGAAATTTGAATGATATGTAATATTGATGTTTAAGATATTTTAAACGTGATTAAGATCTAAATATTTAAACTTTATGCATGTTCCTCGTGATGCATCAAAAATTTCAAATTTTAATGATATGTAATACCTAAGATTAAGTGGTTTTAAACATGTTTACGATCAAAATGCATGAACTTTATGTGCATTTCTCATTATGCATCCCAACATTAAAATTTGATTGATATGTAATCTTGAAGCTTGAGTGGTTTTAAATGTGTTTAAGAACTAAATATCTATGCTTTATGTTTATTTCTCATAATGCATCGCAACTTTAAAATTTTAATAATATGTAATATTGAAGCTTAAGGAGTTTTGAATGTGTTTAAGATCCAAATATTTAAAATTTATACATATTTTTCATAATGCATCACAACTTTGAAATTTAAATAGAATTTAATATTAAATATTGAATGATTTTGAAGATGTTTAAGATCTAAATATTCAAACTTTTTGTGTACTTCTCATAATACATTGCAACTTTTAATCTTGAATGATATGTAATACCGAAGCTTGAGTAGTTTTGAATGTTTATAAGATCTAAAAATTCATATTTTATGCATATTTCTCATTATGCATCACGACTTAGAAATTATAATGATATATAATACCAAAGATTAATAAGTTTTTAACATGTTTAAAATACAAAGACTTAAAATTTATACACATTTTTCATCGTGCATTAAAACTTTGAAATTTGAATGATATGTAATACTAAAGCTTAAGTAGTTTTGAACATGTTTCAAATCCAAAGATTCTAACTTTATGTGCATTTTTCATGATACATTGCAACTTGAATGATATGTAATATTGAAGCTTAAGTAGTTTTAAACATGTTTAAAATTAAAACATTCAAAGTTTATGCATGTTTCTCATGATGCGTCACAATTTTTAAATTTGAATGATATATAATACCAAAACTTAAGTGGTTTTGAATGTGTTTAAGACCTAAAGATTCAAAATTTATGCATGTTTCTTATAATGTATTATTACAATGTTAAAAATTTTATGATACATAATACCAAAGTTTAATTAGTTTTGAACATGTTTAAGATCTGATGATTTAATCTTTATGCACATTTTTCATCATGCATCACAATTTAAAATTTGATTGATATATAATATTGAAGCTTAAGCGGTTTTGAATGTGTTTAAGATTCAAATATTTAAAATTTATGTATATTTTTCATAATACATCAAAACTTATAAATTTGAATGATATGTAATATCGAAGTTTTAGCAGTTTTAAACATTTTTAAGATTTAAAAATTCAAATTTTATGCATATTTTTGTTAATACATTATAGATTTTAAGTTTGAATGATATGTAATACCAAATATTAAGAGATTTTGAATGTTTTCAAGATCTAAATATTTAAAATTTATGTACGTTTCTCATCATGCATCACAAGTTTAAAATTTGAATGATATGTAATACCAAAGCTTTATAAGTTTTGAACATGTTTAAAATTAAAAAATTCAAATTTTATACATGTTTGTCATAATATAATGTAATATTTAAATTTGAATGATATGTAATACTGAAGATTTAGCTATTTTAAATATTTTAAGTTCTAAAGATTATAACTTTATGCATGTTTCTCTTTATATAGTACAACTTTGAAATTTGAATGATATGTAATACCAAAGATTTAGTGATTTCAAATGTTTTTAAGATTCAAAAATTTAAAATTTAAACACATTTCTCATGATGCATCCCAAATTTAAAATTTGAATGATATGTAATAATGAAGATTAAGTAGTTTTAAACGTGTTTAAGATCTAAAGATATTAAATTTATGCGAATTTCCCATGATGTATCACAACTTTGAAATTTGAGTGATATATAATATTAAAAATTAAGTAATTTCAAACATGTTTAAGATCTAAAGTTTTAAATTTTATGTGACTTTTTCATCATGCATCATAACTTTGAAATTTGAATGATATGCAATACCGAAGCTTAAGTAATTTTGAATGTGTTTAAAATTTAAAGAGTTTTAAGCATGTTTCTCATGATACATCACAACCTTAAAATTAAAATTATATGTAATATCAAATCATACCCAAGCTTAAAAGTTGAATGTTATGTAATGCCCAAGCTTAAGTCATTTTAAATGTGTTTAATATCAAAGGATATGAACTTTATGTGCATTTATCATGATGCATGTAAACATTGAAATTTGAATGATATGTAATCTTGAAGCTTAAGTAATTTGACTATGTTTAAGATCTAAAGATTTAAACTTTATGTGCATTTTTATGATATATCACAACTTTTAAATTTGAATGATATGTAATATTAAAGCTTAAATTTTTTTGAATGTGTTTAAAATTTAAAGATTCAAAATTTATACACATTTCTCATAATGTATCACAAATTTAAAATTTTAATGATATATAATGCTAAAACTTGAGTGGTTTTGAATGTGTTTAAGATCCAAAGAATTGAACTTTATACATATTTTTCATAATACATTACAACTTTTTAATTTTAATGATATGTAATACTAAATATTGATTAATTTTGAATATTTTTAAGATATAAAGATTTAAAATTTATAGACATTTCTCATCATGCTATGCCACTTTGAAATTTAAATGATATATAACACCAAAGTTTAATCAATTTTAAACATGTTTAAGATAAAAATATTTAAACTTTATGCATATTTTTCATCATGTATTACAACTTTAAAATTTGAATGATATGTAATATTAAAGCTTACGCAATTTTGAAAATGATTCATATCTAAAGATTATAATATTATGCACATTTATCATGATGCATCACAATTTTAAAATATGAATGATATGTAATATTGAAGATTAAGTAGTTTTGAATATGTTTAAGATCTAAAGATTCAAAATTTATGCATATTTTTCATGATACATCCCAATTTTGAAATTTAAATGATATGTAATACCGAAGCTTAAGTGGTTTTGAACATGTTTAAGATCTAAAGATTTAAATTTTATATATATTTTTCTTGATTCATCACAACTTTGAAATTTGAATAATATGTATTACTAAAGCTTAAATAGTTTTCAATGTATTTAAGATTCAAAGATTTGAAATTTATGTGTGTTTCTCATATTGCATTACAATGTTGAAATTTTAACGATATATAAAACCAAAGCTTAAGAAGTTTTGAACATGTTTACAATCTAAAGATTTAAATTTTATGCACATTTCTCATCATGCATCACAAATTTTAAATCTGAATGACATGTAATACCCAATCTTAAGTGGTTTTTAACATGTTTAAAATCCAAAGATTTGAACTTTATGCACATTTCTCATGATGCATCATAACTTTAAAATTTGAATGATATGTAATACTGAAGTTTAAAAAAAATTCAACATGTTTAAGATCTAAATATTCAATCTTTATTAAGATCTAAAAATTCAATCTTTATGCATGTTTCTAATTATGAATCACAACTTTGAAATTTGAATGATATGTAATATAAAATTTTAAGAGATTTAAAATGTGTTTAAGATCAAAATATTCAATCTTTATGCATGTTTCTCATGATGCATCGTAACTTTGAAATTTAATTAATATGTAATACCAAATTTTCAATAATTTTTAATATGTTTAATATCTAAATATATGAATTTAATGCTCATTTTTCATGATGCATATCAATTTCAAAATTTTAAAGATGTGTAATACTAGAGTTTAAGCAGTTTTAAATGTGTTTAAGATCCAAAGATTTAAAATTTATTCATTTTTCTCATGATGCATCATAAATTTAAAATTTGAATAATATGTAATATCAAAGCTTAAATAGTTTTAAACATATTTAAGATCTAAAGATCCAAACTTTATCCATATTTTTCATGATGCATCACAACTTTGAAATTTAAATGATATGTAATATCGAATCTTAAGTAGTTTTGAATGTGTTTAAAATTTAAAGATTCAATTTTATGTCTATTTTTCATGATGCATCATAATTTTTATATTATACTGATATGTAATATGAAAGCTTATGCACTCTTGAACTTGTCTAAGATCTAAATATTCTAATTTTATACACATTTGTTATGATATATCAAAACTTTAAAATTTAAATGATATGTAATACTGAAGTTTAAGTATTTTTGAGCATGTTTAAAATTCAAATATTTAAAATTTATGCATGTTTCTCATGATTCATTACGAATTTAAAATTCTAATGATATGTAATACTAAAATCTGAGTGGTTTTGAATATGTTTCAAATCTAAAGTTTTAAACTTTATGCACATTTCTCATAATGTATCATAATTTTGTAATTTGAATGATATGTGTTACTAAAACTTGAGTAGTTTTAAACGTGTTTCAAATTCAAAGATTCAAACTTTATGTTTATTTCTTATAATACATCACAAAATTAATATTTGAGAGATGTAATATCAAAATTTGAGTAGTTTAGATGTGTTTAAGATCTAAATATTTGAGCTTTATGTGTGTTTCTCATCATCCATCATAACTTTGAAATATGAATGATATGTAATACCAAAGCTTAAATGATTTTTAATATGTTTAGGATCAAAAGATTTGATATTTATTAGTGTTTCTCATGATACATCACAACTTTAAAATTTAAATGATACGTAAAACTAAACCTTACGTGGTTTTAAACATGTTTAGGATCTAAAGATTCAAAGTTTATGTATTTCTCACAATGCATATTAACTTTAAAATTTGAATGATATATAATACTGAAGCTTAAGAAGTTTTAAATCTGTTAAAGATTTAAAGATTCAAACTTTATGCATATTTCTCATAATGTATTGCATCTTTTAAATTTGAATGATATGTAATACCAAATCTTAAAAAAAATTTAATGTGTTTAAGATCTAAACATTCAAACTTATTGCATATTTTTCATAGTGCATTACAACTTTAAAATTTGAATATATTATAATATCAAATTTTAACTATTTTTGAATGTGTTTAAGATCCAAATATTTGAACATTATGCATGTTTATCATAATGTGTCACAAATTTAAAATTTGAATGTATTGTAATACCAAAACATAAGTGGTTTTTAACATGTTTAATATCTAAAGATTCAATCTTTATGCACATTTATATAATGCATCACAATTTTTAAATTTTAATGTATTGTAATATTGAATCTTAAGTAGTTTTAAATGTGTTTATGATCTAAAAATTTAAAAATCATGCATCATAACTTTTAAATTTGAATGATATGTAATACCAAATATTAAGACGTTTTGAATGTGTTTAAGATATAAATATTCAAATTTTATGCATATTTCTAAGATCTAAATATTTAAACTTTAAACATGTCCCTCGTAATCCATTACAACTTTGAAATTTGATTGTATTATAATCTTGACTCTTAAGGTGTGTTTAAGATCCAAAGATTTAAACTTTATGCATGTTTCTTACAATACATTACAACTTTAAAATTTGAATGTTATGTAATACTAAAACTTAAACAATTTTAAATGTGTTTAAGATCTAAAGATTAAAACTTAATGCATATTTCTCATGATGCATTATAACTTTAAAATTTGAATGATAAGTAATATTGAATCTTAAGAAGTTTTAAACAAATTTAAGATCCAAAGATTTAAACTTTATATAATTTTTTCATCATGCATCACAACTTTCAATGTTATGTAATATCAAAGCTTGAGCAGTTTTGAATGTGGTTAAGATCCAAAAATTTAAACTTGATGCACATTTATCATAATGCATCACACATTTAAAATTTTAATGATACGTAATACTAAATTTTAACCAATTTTGAACATATTTAAGATCTAAATATTTGAAATTTATGTGCATTTAGTATAATGCATATTTAAACATATTTAAGATTGTAAAATTTAAAGTTTATGCCTATTTCTCATAATGCATCACAAATATTAAATTTGAATGATATGTAATATTGAAGCTTGATCTTTTTGAATTTGTTTAAGATTTAAAAATTTAAAATTTATGCTCATTTCTTATCATGTGTCACAACTTTAAAATTTTAATGATATGTAATACCAAAGCTTGAATGATTTTGAATATTTTTTAGATCCAAATATTTAAACTTTATGTGTTTTTCATCATAGATCACAACTTTTAAAATTTAATAATATGTAATACTGAATGAAGCTTAATAAGTTTTGAACATGCTTAATATATAAATATTCAAATTTTATGTGCATTTTTCATCATGCATCATAACTTTGAAATTTTAATAATGTATAATATCAAAATTTAAGTAGTTTTGAATGTGTTTAAGATCTAAAGAGTCAAATTTTATGCACATTTCCCATCATGCATCGTAAATATGAAATTTTAATGATATGTAATACCGAATCTAAAGAAAATTTAAATATTTTTAAGATCTAAATATTTAAAATTTATGCATGTTTGTCATCATGAATTACAACTTTGAAATTTAAATGATATATAATTTTGAAGCTTAAGTAGTTTTAAACATTTTTAACATCCAAAGATTCAAGCATTATGTGAATTTTTTATCATGCATCATAGATGTTAAATTTGAATGATATATAATACCAAAGCATAAGTAGTTTTAAACATGTTTAAGATATAAATATTTAAGTTTTATGCATGTTTCTAATGATGCATCACAACATTTAAACTTGAATGATATGTAATACCAAAGCTAAGTGATTTTCAACATGTTTAAGATCAAAAGATTCAAAATTTATGCATGTTTCTCATGATGTATCATGACTTTGAAACATGAATGATATGTAATATTAAAGCTTAAGTGGTTTTGAATATGTTTAAGATCTAGATATTCAAACTTTGTGCATGTTTCTGTTGATGCATCATAACTTTAAATCTTGAATTATACGTAATACCAAATCTTAAAGGGATTCAAGCATGTTTAAGATCTAAATATTCAAAATTTATGCACATTTTTTATGATGATTTACAATTTTAAAACATGAAAAATATGTAATATCAAATCTTAAGAAGTTTTGAACATGTTTAAAATTCAAAGATTTAAATTTTATCTTTTTATCATGATGCATTGCAATTTTATAAATTTGAATGATATGTAATACTAAAACTTAAGTAGTTTTTAATATATTTAACATCTAAATATTTGAACTTTATGTATATTTATCATAATGTATCACAACTTTGAAACTTGAACGATAAGTAATATTGAAGCTTAGGTGGTTATGAATATGTTTAAGATCTAAAGATTTGACTATATGTACAATTCTCATGATGCATCAAAACTTTGAAATTTGAATTATATGTAATATCGAATCTTAAGCAGTTTTGAATGTGTTTAAGATACAAAGATTTAAATTTTATATATTTTTTTATGAGGCATTGCAACTTTGAAATTTGAATGCTATGTAATAACAAAGTTTAAACAGTTTTAAACTTGTTTAAGATCTAAATATCTTAACTTTATGTGCATTTCTTAAGATGAATCACAATGTCAAAAATTTAATGATATGTAATACCAAAACTTAAGTGGTTTTTAACGTGTTTAATATCTAATGATTCAAATTTTATGCATATTTCTCATGATACATCACAACATTGAAATTTGAATGATATGTAAAACCAAAGCTTAATTAGTTTTTAATGTGTTTAAGATTCAAATATTTAAACTTTATAAGAAACTTTTTAAGATCTAAAGATATGAACTTTATGTGTAAAATTTATAATACATTTCAAATTTGAAATTTAAATGATATATAATAATAAAGCTTAAGAGGTTTTGAACATGTTTAAGATCAAATGATTATAAATTTATGTGCATTTCTCATGATGTATCACAACTTTGAAACTTGAAAGGTATGTAATACCGAAGCTCAAGAGGTTTTTCACGTGTTTAAGTTTTAAATATTTGAACTTTATGCATGTTTATCATGATGTAACACAACTTTAAAACTTAAAAGATATGTAATACCAAAGATTAGGTAGTTTTGAATGTGATTAAGATCCAAAGATTCAAACTTTATGAATGTTTATTATGATGCATCACAACTTTGAAACTTGAATGATATGTAGTAATGAAGATTAAGTAGTTTTTAATGTGTTTAAGATATAAATATTCAAATTTTCTACGTATTTCTCATAATACATCAAACCTTAAAATTTGAATGATATGTAATACTAAAGTTTATGTAGTTTTGAACATCTTTAAGATCTAAACATTTAAACTTTATGCATGTTTCACATAATGCATCACACATTTGAAATTTGAGTGATATGTAATACCAAAGCTTAAGTTGTTTTGAACATGTTTAAAATCTAAAAATTAAAAATTTTATGTGTGTTTATCAGATGCATCACAATATTGAAATTTGAAAGATAATACTAAGGCTTAAAGGGCTTTGAACATGTTTAAGAACAAAAATTCAATGCACATTTATCATGATTCATCACAACTTTGAAATTTGAATATGTAATACTTAAAGATTCAATGATTTTGAACATATATAAGTTCTAAATATTTGAACTTTATGTGCATTTTGCATGATAAATTACAACTTTGATATTTTAATGATATGTAATATTGAAGCTTAATAAATTTTAAATGTGTTGAAGATTTGATGATTCAAACTTTATGAATATTTTTCATGATACATCATAAATTTGGAATTTGAATGATATGTAATACTAAAGCTTATGCAATTTTGAACATATTTAAGATCAAAAGATTCAAACTTTATGTGTGGTTCTCATGATGCATCATAACTTTAAAAATTGAATGATATGTAATATCGAAGCTTAAGCGATTTTAAATGTATTTAAGATTCAAAGATTCAAAATTTATGTGCATTTCTTATGAAACATTGTAACTTTGAAATTTGAATGATATGTAATACTAAAACTTATATAGTTTTGAATGTGTTTAACATATAAAAATTTGAACTCTATGTGCATTTTTTGATGATGCATCAAAACTTTGAAATTTGAATGATATGTAATACCAAAGATTGAGTGGTTTTGAATGTGTTTTGGATCCAAATATTTGAAATTCATATTTGTTTCTCTTGATGCATCATAACTTTGAAATTTTAATGATATAATACCGAAGCTTGAGTGGTTTTGAATGTGTTTAGATCCAAAGATTCAAACTTTATGCATGTTTCTCATCATGTATCACAACTTTGAAATTTGAATGATATGTAATACAAAATATTAAGTGGTTTTGAATGTGTTTAATATCTAAATATTTGAATGTTATGAGTGTTTCTCATGATACATCAAAACTTTGAAATTATAATGATGTGTAATACTGAAGTTTAAATGGTTTTGAACATGTTTAATATTCAAAGATTTGAAATTTATATGCATTTATCATAATGCATTAGAATATTAAAATTTGAATGCTATTTAATATTGAAGTTTAAGTATTTTTGAATGTACTTAAAAACCAAAGATTTGATCTTTATGCACATTGCTCACAATGCATTACATTTTTAAAATTTGAATGATATGTAATATCAAAGCTCAAGAGGTTTTGAACATGTTTAAGATTCAAAGATTCAAACTTTATGCTTATTTATGATTTTATATCATAATAATGAAATTTAAATGATATGTAGTACTAAATCTTAAACAATTTTGAACATTTTTAAGATCTAATGATTCTCTATTTATGCATGTCTCATAATGCATCACACATTTGAATTTTTAATATAGTTTAATACTGAAGCTTAAGAGGTTTTGAATGTGTTTAAGATCAAAAGATTTAAAATTTATGTGCATTTCTCATAATGCATCACAAATTTAAAATTTGAATATATTATAATACCAAAGCTTAATTTATTTTGAATATGTTTTGGATCTAAAGATTTGAATATTATGCATATAATAATGCATCACAACTTTAAAATTTGAATGATATTTAATAATGAAGCTTTAGCAATTTTAAATGTGTTCAGGATCCAAAGATTAAAATTTTATTCATGTTTCTAAAACTACATCCATTTTTTAAATTTGAATGACATGTAATACTAAAGATTAATCAATTTTGAATGTGTTTAAGATACAAAGATTTGATCTTTATTTGAATTTCTCATTATGCATCACAAATTTGAAATTTGAATGATATGTCATATCAAAGCTTAAGCAATTTTGAATGTGTTTAAGTTTTAAATATTAAAAATTTATGGGTGTTTCTCATAATGCATTACAACTTTAAAATTTTGAATGATATGTAATACCAAAGTTTAAGCAATTTTGAATGCGTTTAAGATCCAAAGATTCAAGCTTTATGTACGTTTTTCATCATGCATCACAACATTGAAATTTGAATGACATGTAATACCAAAGCTTAAACAGTTTTGAACATGTTTAAGATCCAAAATTTTTAACTTTATGTATATTTATCATCATGCATAACAACTTTGAAATTTGAATGATATGTAAATCGAAGCTTAAACAATTTTCAACGTGTTTAAGATCCAAACATTCAAACTATATGTGTGTCTCTCTTTATGAATCACAACTTTAAAACTTGAATGATATGTAATAATGAAGCATAAGTAGTTTTGAACATATTTAGGATCTAAAGATTTGAACTTTATGCATGTTTTACATGATGCATTGAAACTTTGAAACTTGAATGATATGTAATATCGAAGCTTAAGTGGTTTTAATATGTTTAAGATTCAAGTATTCAAATTTTATGAATATTTCTCATGATGCATTATAAATTTGAAACTTGAATGATATGTAATACTAAAAATTATGTGGATTTTAACATTTTTAATATCTAAGATTCAAATTTTATGCACATTTTGCATGATGCATTACAACTTTGAAACTTGAATGATATGTAATACAATTAAGTAGTTTTGAATGTGTTTAAAATCCAAATATTTGAACTTTGTACATATTTTTTATGATGCATTACAAATTTAAAACTTAAATGATATCTAATACCAAATTTTAAGCAATCTTGAATATGTTTAATATCTAAATATTCAAACTTTATGTAAATTTTTTATGATGCATCATAACTTTGAAACTTGAATGATATGTAACACTAAATTTTAAGCAATTTTGAACATGTTTAAAATATATAAATTTTAACTTTAACACATTTATCATGATGCATCATAACATTTAAATCTGAATGATATGTAATACTAAAGCTTAAGTGGTTTTGAATGTGTTTAAGATCCAAATATTTAAATTTTATGCATGTTTCTCATGATGCATTACAATTTTTAAATATTAATGAGATGTAATACTGAATCTTAAGTAGTTTTAAACTTATTTAAGATCTAAAGATTTGAGCTATATGCATGTTTATCATTATACATCACAACTTTGAAATTTGAATGATATGTAATACCAAAGCCTAAGAAAATTTTAAGGTGTTTCAGATTCTAAGATTCAAATTTTTTATGTGTTTTTCATGATGCATCATAACTTTGAAATTTGAATGATATGTAATACCAAAGCTTAAATTTTTTTTTACTTGTTTGAGACCCAAATATTTGGAATTTATACAGATTTCTCATGTTGCATCACAACCTTGAAATTTGAATCATATGTAATACCAAAGCTTAAGCGATTTTGAATGTGTTTAAGATCCAAGGATTTAAATTTTATGTATATTTATCATTATGCATCATAACTTTGAAATTTGAATGATATTTAATACCATATTTTAAGTAGTTTTGAATGTGTTCAAGATCCAAAAATTTAAACTTTATACATGTTTCTCTTAATACATCAAAACGTTAAAATTTGAATGATATGTAATATCAAAACTTAAGTGTTTTTTAATATGTTTAATATCTAAATATTAGAAATTTATGCATATTTCTCATAATGCATCACAACTTTGAAATTTAAATGATATGTAATACCAAATATTAAGTCATTTTAAATTTTATTAAGATCCAAAGATTCAAAATTTATGTGTGATTATCGTAATGCATTATAACTTAATAATTTAAATGATGTGAAATACCAAAGCTTAAGATATTTGTAATATGTTTAAGATCCAAAGATTTAAACTTTATGCATATTTCTCATAATGCATCACAACTTTGAAATTTGAATTATATGTGTTTTATTATTTTTATAATAATGAGGTTTTAATCTACTGATTTATATAAATAGATATGTATTTTTTCTTTTTCTAAATATAATAATAAATAATATAAATATAACTTTGCTTATTATGAATGATCTAGACAGAGACAGGGTCTGATACTAGAGAAGTAGGACTAGAAAACTATCAAAAACTTGATCTTGAGGTTCATTTTTTGATTAAACAAGAGAAATAAAAGTGGGACACCCTAATATCTAGCACTATAGTCTTTTTTTGGCACTATTGTCTAGGTGGTATGAGTTTTTAAAGTTTTATTTGGTAGGCCTGTGTTGCCCTATCAGAGAAATATCAAAGCTTGGAAGCTTATGGAGCTCATTATATATTTATTTTTAATATTCAAAGACTTATGAGCTCTTTATGCTTGAATTTGATTGCAAACTTGAAAAATATATAGAAGGGGTTACTGTGTAAAGGATACGTTGGATGCACTTCACACCCCGTGTGTAGGCACGCTACCTACATACCAATACTCTGAGGAGGGATCAAACTAATATACTTCTCCCATTAAAGTGCTTGGTGCAATTATGTATGATAAATGCAAATATATATGAAACTATATGTAATTAAAATGTCTAGGGACTAGTGCAAAGGTTTGAATAAGCTTGAATTGATGTTGGAAGGTTGTGTGTAGAGAATAGGGAAGAGTGCTTGAGTGTACTTACTTGAATTCTTATTTCTCTCTTGTAAATGAGTGTCAGCCCTTCTAAATGGACTTTAAATGGAATTTTATAAGGATATTAATAATCATGGGTTAAATTAATTCATGTTAAGATGGTGAGAAAAATAATAAGGATCCGAAAAAATCTAACTGTTAGGACTAATTTTATACTTGGGCAATAGTGCCAAAATTAAGACACCCTATGTTTTAAAACTCCTATCCAAGTTAGGCACTATTGTCTAGATGGAATGAAACCTAGGGGAATGGATATAGGCCTAATAGAGCTACCTTGGTCTGTAAGGGTTAAGTTTGAAAGGCTATGGAAGACTAGAAATTAGTGAAATAATAGCCTAGAAGGGTTGTGTAAGCAAGTAGGAAGACCTATGGATTAGGTGTTATTAGCCATACTTAAGTCATATAATTTCATATTTTATATGACTACATTTGCCCCTCTTTTTATTCTAGTGATGCAGCAAATCAAAATACTAGGATAAAATAAAGTAAAAACATACCTAAAATTATGTGTAAGGGAAAAGCTCATGAAGTTGTGTGATGCTAGATGTGCATAGAGAGAACACATTATGAAGTGTGAATTTGTAATAAAAATATAAAATTATATCAGTTTTTAATAGATAAACTATATCTAAAATAATAACATACAAAATCTGAGTAAGAGGAAGGGAAAGGAATGAATACACCTCATCAGATATGCGAACCAATACAAAACTTGTTATGATGTTGGATTGTGTTGGGTGTGTGTTGTACCAAAAGTAATATCATGAATGGAGTTGAGTGCTCAATTCTCTAGAAGTGGATCAATAATGCAAAGGTAAGCCCTTTAGCTCCATCATCACCTACTAAGTGAAGTTAAAAAATCATGTGTGTGTCAATTGATGTTTGGGCTATGTGCCCAATCCCTCTAAATAGGTGGCTCAAGAATGCAAAGGTTGGCCCTTTCGCTCTAGCATTGCCCTGTGAAGTGAAGCTACGAAGTGATACTAATATATAACAAATGTCATATGAGATGGCTCATGGAGCCCATGGATGTTATATAAATCTAATAATGTGGCTTGGATAGATTGAATGTATGTTGAAAACTAGGCCACTCTTGGCCATTTTGAAAGATGGAGGTTAGGCTTATATGAAATCCACTTTGAAACTAATATACTAGGATTATATGAAATCCAACTTGAGAACTCAGGTACTAAAAAATTTAAACTTGTATGAAATTTCAACTTGAAAATGATACCAACCACCTGTAGATGGAGTAAGACACACAACTATTGCGAATGCTTGGCTATTAAACTAAACTCAAAAACAAAAGAAGACCAATGTGCCATGCACATTGCCCCTAATCATTGGTGTTTGATACATGGATTCTATTCTAGAATTTATGTCATCTACCTAATCTAAAATTTAAATTGGAAATCATCATGCCAGGCATGAGAATCCCCTTTATCTAGATTCTCTAAGAAAAATGTACTAAATTACTGATTTTGACTGATTTGAATGTGTAAAAATTGTATCTAAACTAATTTTTTTTCCTATCTCTAGAAAACCTAAGTGTTTTTATGCTTGGATAGAAGTTCCAAAATGAGGACACCCCTAATTTTGGTGTTATTATCTATTTTTTATGCTATTATCCTATGCTAAAACTGGTTGCTGATCTGGAACTGTCACTATTTTTTTCTCTATTTTGGCTGGTTTAACCTTTGGATTTTGAATAAGGTGATCTAAATGTTATTATTTTAAATATTAGGAGCTTTGATCTCTTTGATAAAACCCCTATTTATTACCCCCTCTTTTGAGGGTAGGAATGATGACCCTACAATGACTACCCTCAGAAAAAAGAGTCCTACAAGTGTGTTAAGCTATATGGATATATGATATAGAAGTGATATTTGACAAGATATTTGTAGATATAGTAATGTTTTTGTTGATAGATTATTAGATCAACAAGGGTATGCCTAGATAGATATAACAATGTAAAAGCTTGTGCAAAGTATAGAACTAGAACTAGAAATGTTAGATGTTAGTTGTTAGTTGGAGGGATGGAGCATGATGCATGATGTCCATCATGGCATCCAAGAAATCAAGGGAAATTCATGAGTTGGATCTTGGCATTGCACAAATTGAGAAGAAAAATAATAATCAACCAATCAATCAAGAAATAAGAAGTATACTAGAATGGCCAAGGGGCCATGTAAACAAGGGACATGGGCACATATCACTCAAACTACAAAGCAAACATAGAAGGCATGTTCAAATACCACATACACATACAAGTGAAATAAGCAAAGTTAGGACAAAGGCCATAGGCACATGAAAGAGTACAAGTAAATGACATTAGCAAATGTCCTAAGGCACACATATGAATAAAAGAAAAGGACATTGAAACATGTTCTAAGGCACAAATAGGAGATAATCAAGAACTAGAAATGCAATCACATAAGCTATGTTAAACAATAGGAGAAAGCATGAAATAACTAGAAAGGTAGAATCACATATAACTAATCAAATAAAATTTGAAAGTATGTAAAAACATGTGTAGTACAAGATTAATAAATACACAAGTGTTAGATACTAGTGAAATGTCGATATAGTAATCTGTGTAATCTAGAAAAAAAATGTACATCAACATGATACCTCAAAGTGTGTAGTATAGGAATGTCATTACCTAGATGGTGTTGTCATGTATAATATGCCCCTAGTGGGTATGTATATCAATGTGTGTCTCAAATGTAGAAGTAAGAATTCCCCCTCAATGGATAGAGTAAAGCAATCAAGTATTTGGATGTCACTACACACACTCAAAAGAGATCACATGAAGCATGGTAATGTAGAAAAATTAACATACAATAGCATCAAATAAAAAATGTAAGTCCTACCATGATAGTAGTAATGAAAATCATGGGTGATGCATATAATCCAAATGTTTTTAGTTTTTTTAATGTATTTAAATGTTTTTTGTAGATTGAAATTTTTGTATTGTTTTAATATTTTGTTATAAGATATGTACAAGAAAAAGTAGGAAGAAATGATACTAACAAATAGGTCTCAAATGAGACTCCATATCATGGTGTCCTATATCAAACAATTGAATCATGCATGATCATGAGGCATGATTAAATATCTAGGATTGTGAAGATGAAATCTATGTACATTATAACTACCCTAAATTATCTGAAGTAGAAATTGAATGTGGAATCCTCTATAACTCTAAGAAGTGGATGCAACAATAGGGATCTTAGGGACCCATCTTGAAGTAAAGGAAGCTCTCTAAATAGGTGCTCTCTATGTAGATGTATGAGACCTTAATATTACTACTCTAGCTGTGAATTCTATAGCTAGAAACTATCTAGAATCTTAAAACTATGGAGGTGTGTGAACCCTCTATACTAGTGATGGATGTCGCAACTATGGCTAGATCTGAAGTGGAAGTAGAACTAAAACTAGAGGATAAATTGAAATAAGTGGAAGAACTAGAGCTAGTGTTTCTAAGCTAGTAGATGGCTCTAATGTGGGGAGTGGTGACTCATAAGGAACTCTACCAACTGTAATAACTTGATTATCATGAATGAATTTCATGCATCTATGAATTGTAGAGGGTGCTACCTAGGGTTTTTGAATCCATGGTCAACTAAGTAATGTGTAAAAAACTCCTACACTAGGAATTATAGTGAATGGTGTCACCAAATATGTAGGACCAACCTATAGTGGAAATACTATCTCACTTAATGAACTCTATATATGCTCACTAAAACCATTGATAACTTTGTCTAATAGAGTGATATCCTTATATGAAAAACTAAAATGTTGTATTAGTGTTAAGGTGCACATGTTAAGGCTAGAACCATTGTCAATAAGCACACTAGTAATAGGTTGATTATGAATATATGCTCTGATAAAAAGTGTATTATAACTTATATTATCCTCCACAATATCTTGATTTAAAAAATATATCAAAGGTCTAGCTAGAAATCTAGACTCGTACATGCCTATCATACCTCTCAAAGTATGTGCCTCAACTAACGCTGCCTGGTATGTAGCTAGTGGAAGATGTGCATGGTATGTATGGTGAACACTTGAGGTGTCCTCTTTTGCCTATTTAGAATGTGGTGGAAATGGATCTGAGAATATTTTCAAAGATTTATCTTATGTTATATTTTCCTTTAGAGGCTCAACTTAAGTTCCTAGATAAAGTATATTATCATATATCAAGTCTTGTATCTTATGTCTCAAACTAATGAATCTATTTGCTATGTGGCCTAGTGCCCTATGAAATTGCAAAATGCATGCTAGTCATATCCTCATGAAAGAGGTTTTACTATGTTAGCTTCCAAACTAGAGGGAGAATGATGATGTTACATTCCAATAATTATTGTAAAACCCTAGCTAGAGAAATTGGTAGATTGGTAAATGCATGACGAGGAGGTGCTGATAAAACCACATGTTGAGGGGGGCTCTGAAGCCACATTTACTCTTGGTTTATTTTGATTCTTATTGTCATTGATTTTAACCTTGTATGGGACTTTGATATTACTCTTATTTGTTGTGTTTGAAATACTTGAGTGCTTAAGTTTCCCCATTAAAATTAGCTTGACTTCTCTTTCCTTTAGTGTATGACATAATTAAATGAAGGAAGAGAATTACTTGAACATGATTGATTCATGAAGTGCTAGTAGAAGAATCTATTTGAAGAGGTCCTATAAATCTTGATCTACCATGGGACTAGTCATCTTAGCCATGATTTTCTTATATCAAAGAACATAGTCTATGAGATGCTCATTTGGTCATTATTTTTGTTGAGCAATTTGAGCATATGAAACCTTATCACCAATGTTAATGATGAAGTGTGCTAAGAACATATCATCTAAAGGATTGAATGCATGAATTTAACGATTTGTTAAACTATAGAATCATTGTAATGCATAATCTTTTAGACTCCCTGGAAATAGCTTGTTAAGTAGCCAGTCATTAGGTACATAGTCCAAGCATGTTGCATGAAATGCTCTCATGTGTGTCTCTGGATCACCCTTGTCATCATAAAGAGTAAGATTAGGTTGAATAAAAACTTATGGCAAGGGTATGTAGAATAAATATGATGTGCCAATAGTGTATGTAGAATATCAAAATAATACAAAGCCTACATAGGTCTAGTGGTACCTTTCTCAAGATGTTGTACCTTAGATTGAAGAGATTTTATCTCTTATACAAGGGTTGCCAAATCAGGAGATAGGGATGTACTAGTTATAGCTGGTGACATAGAAGAAGGTTGAGATGCTATAAGGGGTTGTTGAGACATAGTTTCCCCCATAGTGTCATTTACAACTGGTTGTTTTGTTGTTTGAGAAGATTGCCTATTGGTCAGTTTTTGTTGTTCTTGTAGAATTCTAAGTATTTCATCTTGCATATCCAGATGTTTAGTTAAGAGTTATTAAAGTTCTTTTTTATTAGTTTCATCAAAACTAGTATATTGAGCCATTGGTAAAGTAGGGAAATAATTTGGAATGTGTTTGAATATTTTACAATAAATTTTAATAGGAAATGTTCTAGAAAAGGAAAGTATTACATATAAATGCAAAGTCCAAAAAATAGTGAATTGAAATTTATGCAAAAAGGATACTGAGATGCCAAACATGTAAGGTGATACTTCAAAAATTAAGTAGGTGATAATATATGCAATTTAGGATATTTTGAAAATATTTATGCAAAATACTATGAATTTTTGAATATAAAATTCATTTTCTAAGTTTGATATACAATTAAAAATTTAGAAAAGGATTGAAAAAGTATTGAAAAATAACTAGGAATTAGTTAATGTAATTAGTCATTACAGAATGAATTTTTAAAATTAGTATGATAATTTTAAAAAAATTATATGAATTTATAGAAAATTTGTAGAATTTTAGTTGAAAAATTTAGGAAAAATTATAAAATATTTCTAAAATTAGCAATATATTTTTCCTAGTGTTTAGAATGTGTTTGTATGCAAAAAGGACCTAGTATGTGCAAACTAGGGTTTTAACAAAATATGTGATATTTTTTCAATTAAATTATATATTTCTAATTTTTAAATGTAGAAAAAATCAATAAATTATGATAAAAAAATAAAAAATAAGTATCCTTAGGGTTTCTAGAGTTTTTGTGCAAAATTTGAAGTAAGTTGGGTTCACCAAATGTTTTATTATTTTCAAAATAATGGGGTTTTATTCCTAGTTAAATAAATAGGTCTGAGTAAATTAAATTAGTAAATAATATGAAATAATAAAGATACTAATTTATATAAATAGATTTGTATTTTTGCATTTTTTAAATATAGTAATAAATAAGAGAAATCCAACTTAGCTTATTCTAAATTATTCAGACTGAGATAGGGTCTATATTAGAGGAGTAGGACTGGGAAACTATCAGAAACTAGATTCTGAGATTCGTTTCTAGATTGGATAGGAGCACCAAAAGTGGGACACCCTATTATTTGGTGCTATAATAATTTTTCAATGATGTTGTCCAAGTGATTTAAAATTTTTAGGTTTTATTTAGTAGGCTTGTGTTACCCTATCATTGAAATATCAAAGCCTAGAATTCTATAGAGCTCACTATGCATCTCTTTTTAATCTTACAAGCCTTAGGAGCTCTTTGTGCTTTAACTTGAATGGAAACTTGAAAAATATAGAAAAGGGGTTAGTGTGTAAAGGATACACTAGATGTACTTCACACTTCATGTGTGGGCACACTACCTACATACTAATACTCTAAAGAGGGATCAAGTTAATGTAGTTTTCCCATTGAAGTGTTTGGTGAAATTGTGTATGATAAATGCAACTAGATGTGAAACTATATGTACTTCAAATGGCTAGGGGCTGATGCAAAGGTTTGAATAATCTTGAAATGATCTTGGAAGGCTATGTAGAGAATAGGAAAGAGTACTTGAGTGTACTTACTTATATTCTTACTTCTCTCTTGTAAATGAGAGCTAACCCTTCTAAATGGACTTTGAATGGATTTTTATAGGGAAATTAATGATCATGAGTTAAATGAATTCATGTTAAGTTGATAAGAAAAATGACAAGGATATTAAAAGAATCTAACCATTAAGACTAATTTTGGACTTTGGCAATAGTGCCAAATTGGACACTATTGTTTAGAGGGAATGAGACCTAGAGGGATGGATCTAGGCTTGAAAGAGCAACCTGGGTCTGTAAGGGTTAACTCTAGAAGGCTGTAGAAGATTAGAAATCAATTAAAAAATAGCTTAGAAGGGTTGTGTAAGCAAGTAGGAAGACCTATGGATTGGGTCTCTTTAGCCATGCTTAAGTAATCCAATTTCACATTTTATATGACTAAAATATGTAATACCAAAGCTTAAAAAGTTTCAAACATGTTTAAGATCCAAAAATTCAAAATTTATATGCATTTATCATAATGCATCACAAATTTTAAATTTAAATAATATGTAATACTAAAGTTTAAGTGGTTTTGAATGTGTTTAAGATCCAAATATTCAAACTTTATGCGTGTTTGTCATGATGCATCATAACTTTGAAACATGAATGATATGTAATATTGAAGGTTAGGTGGTTTTGATTGTGTTTAAAAACCAAATATTCAAACTTTATGCATGTTTCTAATGACACATCTCAACTTTGAAACCTGAATGATATGTAATACCGAAGCTTAAGTAGTTTTAAATATGTTTATGATCTAAATATTCAAACTTTATGCATGTTTCTCATAATGCATCATAACTTTGAAACTTGAATGGTATGTAATACTTAAGCTTAAGACTTGTTGAATGTGTTTAAGATAAAAAGATTTGAAATTTATGCTTGTTTCTTATGATGCATCACATCTTTAAAAATTTAATGATATGTCATATCAAATCTGAAGTAGTTTTGAATATGTTTAACATCCAAAGATTTGAAATTCATGCACATTTTTCATGATGCATCACAAATTTGAAACTTGAATGATAAGTAATAACAAATATTAATTGGTTTTGAACATGTTTAAGATCCAAATATTCAAATTCTATTACATTTTTCATGATGCATCACAAATTTGAAATTTAAATAATATGTAATACTGTAGCTTAAGTGGTTTTGAATGTGTTTAAGATTCAAAGATTCATAAATTATGAGTGTTTTTTATGATGCATCTCAATTTTAAATTTTTAATCATATATAATACTAAAGATTTAGTGGTTTTGAACATGTTTAAGATTCAAATATCAAATTTTATGCACATTTATCATGATGCATCTTAACTTTGAAACTTGAATGATATGTAGTACTGAAGCTTAAGCAGATTTAAATGTGTTTGAGATTAAAAGATATGAAATTTATGCACATTTCTCATGATGTATCACAACTTTGAAATTTTAATGATATTTAATACCAAAACTTAAGTAATTTAGAATATGTTTAAGATCCAAATATTTAAATTTTATGCTTATTTCTCATCATACATTGCAACTTTGAAATTTTAGCGATATGTAATACCAAAGCTTAATCAATTTTAAACATGTTTAAGATTTAATGATTCAAACTTTATGTACATTTACCATGATGCATTCCAACTTTAAAATTTAAATGATATGTAATATTGAATATTAAGTAGTTTTGAATATGTTTAATATCCAAAGTTTCAAATTTTATGCATATTTTTAATGATGCATCACAATTTTAAAATTTGAATGATATGTAATACCAAATCTTAAGCGATTTTAAATATATTTGAGATCTAAGGATTCAAACTTTATGTGAATTATCATAATACATTTCAAATTTGAAATTTAAATAATATGTAATATAAAAATTTAAGCAATTTTGAACATGATTAAGATCTAAATATTACAATTATATGCATATTTCTCATGATGCATGGTAACTTTAAAATTTGAATGATATGTAATACCAAATATTAAGTGTTTTTAATGTATTTAAGATTAAAATATATTAAATTTACATACATTTCTTATGATGTATCAAAAAATTAAAATTTGAATGATATGTAATCTCAAAACTTAAGTGATTTTAAACATGTTTAAGATCTAAAAATTTGAGCTTTTTATGTATTTCTCATGATGTATCACAACTTTGAAATTTAAATGATATATAATACTAAAGTTTAAGGGGTTTTAAATGTGTTTAAGATTACAAGATATGAACTTTATGTGTTTTTCTCATGATGAATCCTAACATTGAAATTTGAATGATATGTAATCCTTAAACTTAAGCAGTTTTGAACGTGTTTAAGATCTAGAGATTCAAATTTTGAGCACATTTCTCATGATGAATCATAACTTTTAAATTTGAATGATATGTAATATCAAATCTTAAGCAATTTTGAATGTGTTTAAGATCCAAAAATTCAAAATTTGTGTATTTCTTATAATGCATCACAACTTTGAAATTTGAATGATATGTAATATTGAAGTTTGAGTAATTTTGAATATGTTCAAGATCCAAAGATTTGAACTTTATACACATTTATCATAATGCATCACAACTTTTAAATTATAATGATATGTAATACCGAAGCTTGAATGGTTTTGAATGTTTTTAAGATCTAAAGATTTAAACTTTATGCACATTTTTTATGATGCATCTCAACATTAAAATTTGAATGATATGTTATACTGAAGCTTAAGTGGTTTTGAATGTAATTAAGATCTAAAGATTCAAATTTTATGCATGTTTCTCATGATGCATCACAACTTTAAAATTTAAATGATATCTAATACTAAAGCTGAAGCAATTTTAAAAATGTTTAAGATCTAAAGATTCAAACTTTATGCATATTTCTCATGATGTATCACAACTTTAAAATTTGAATGATATCTTATATCAAAGCTAAAGTGGTTTTGAACATGTTTAAGATTTAAAGATTCAAACTTTATACACATTTCTAATGATGCATCAAAACTTTAAAATTTGAATGATATGTAATATTGAATCTTAAATGGTTTTGAATGTATTTAAGATTCAAAGATTTGAAATTTATGTATGTTTCTAATAATACATTAAATTATTGAAATTTGAATGATATGTAATACCAAAGATTAAGTAGTTTTGAACATGTTTAAGATATAAATATTTTAGCTTTATGCATGTTTCTCATCATGCATCACAACTTTGAAATTTAAATGATATGTAATAGCGAAGCTTAAGTAGTTTTGAATATTTTTAAGATCTAAAGATTCAAACTTTCTACTAGTTTATCATAATGCATCACAACTTTTAAATTTCAATGATATGTAATACCGAAGCTTGAGTGGTTTTTAATATTTTTAATATCTAAATATTTAAACTTTATGAACATCTCTCATCATTTATCACAATTTTGAAATTTCAATGATATGTAATACTAAATCTTAATAAGTTTTAAATGTGTTTAAGATACAAAGATATGAAATTTATGCATGTTTTTCATGATGCAATATAACTTTAAAATTTGAATGATATGTAATACCAAATCTTGAGCCATTTTGAACATGTTTAAGATCTAAAGGTTTAATATTTATGCATGTTTCTAATTATGCATCATAATTTTGAAATTTTAATGATATGTAATATCAAAACATTAAAATTTTTGAACATTTATAAGATCTAAAGATTCAAACTTTATTTAAATTTTTTATAATGCATTAGAAATTTGAAATTTGATTGATTTGTAATATCGAATCTTAATTAATTTTGAACGTGTTTAAGATCTAAATATATGGAATTTATACACATTTATCATGATACATCACAACTTTTAAATTTGAATGATATGTAATACCAAACCTTAAGCAATTTTGAATGTGTTTAAGATGCAAATATTTCAAATTTATGCACACTTCTCATCATGCATCATAACTTGGCAATTTTAATGATATGTAATATCAAAACTTAAGTAGTTTTGAAGGTGTTTAAGATTTATAGATTCAAATTTTATGCATATTTCTCATGATGCATGAAAACCTTGAAATTTAAATGATATATAATACTAAATCTTAAGCAATTTTAAATGTGTTTAAGATTCAAAGGTTCAAAATTTATGCATATTTTAAATGATGCATCATAACTTTAAAATTTGAATGATATGTAATAATAAATCTTAAGTGGTTATAAATGTGTTCAATATGTAAGGATTCAATATTTATTCACTTTTATCATAATGCATTGCAACTTTAAAATTTGAATGATATGTAATACTAAAGCCTAAGTGGTTTTGAACATGTTTAAGATCAGAAGATATGAATTTTATGTGCATTTTTCATGATGCATCCCAACATATAAATTTGAATGATATGTAATCTCAAAGCTTAAGCATCTTTGAAATTGTTTAAGATCTAAAGATTTAAATTTTATGCTTATTTTTCATGATGCATCACAACTTTGAAATTTGAATGATATTTAATACCAAAGCTTAAGTAATTTTGAATGTGTTTAAGATCCAAAGGTTTAAAATTTATGCATATTTCTTATAATTCATCACAACTTTGAAATTTGAATGATATGTAATACTGAAGCTTATATGATTTTGAACATGTTTAAGATCTAAATATTTGAACGTTATGCATGTTTTTCATAATACATCACAATTTTTATATTTGAATGATATGTAATACCAAAGTTTGAACTGTTTTAAACATTTTTAAGATCCAAATATTCAAATTTTATGCATATTTATCATCATGAATCACCACTTTGAAATTTAAATGATATGTAATACTAAATCTTAATCAGTTTTAAACATGTTTAATATATAAATATTCAAACTTTATGAATATTTATCATCGTGCATCATAACTTTGAAATTTGAATGATATGTAATATCAAAGCTTAAAAAGTTTTGAATGTATTTGGGATCCAAAAATTTAAATTTATGCATGTTTATCATGATGCATCACAACTTTAAAATTTGAATGATATGTAATACTAAAGCTTAAGAAGTTTTAAACATGTTTAAGATCTAAAGATGCAAACTTCATGCATGTTTTTTATGATGCATCACAACTTTAAAATTTGAATGATATGTAATTATTAGCCAATTTTGGCCCACATACCAAGATATTCACATGGATTGATAAAATGAGAATTTTTTTTTATTTAGATGAATGATCAAATGATTTGTACAACCTTTGATTGGGCAGACCATCACCAGGATCTCATCAAGAAAAGAATAGTTTAATTCACTTATGCATTTAAAAAATGCACCTTAATAAGCCTCACAAGCAAAAGGATTGTAGTACCACATTGTTCTTCATGGTAATAACATGCTTTGAAAGTTTCATATCTATGTGAGCTTTCTATATTAAGTTATGAGTGTTCAAATATGGACCTACAACATAAGACATTCATGCAAGTGTCAAGTTTAAAATCTATGAAATAACCATTTGGGTTTGAAATTCATTAAAAAGTTTAAATTTGATCAAGATCTAATGGTCCACATAAGCTTTCATACTGACACATGATATCTAATATTTCACGTTGGGTTCAAACAATTCAAAAGGTCCCTGGGTTAAAATCCCTTAATATGTTACAGGTTGGCTAAGATCTAACGGTGCAAATTCACCAAGTAGAGATCCAATGGTGTGAGGTGACTAACAACATGGTGAGTCTAAGTAAATCCAATGATCAGTGTTTAATCATACCAATGATTCGATGGTGCATAAAAAATAATAGAAAGTGGGCCCAAGTGGATCAAAAGTTTGTGTTACTTCGTACATCTTGATTCAATGGTGTGAATGAAAGTCAACATTTCAAAGGATATTCATGATAAGAAATCAATGGACCAAATTCATTCATACCAAGGAGATAAATGGTGTACAAGAGGTCAAAAATTCAAGAGACAATAGTGAGGATCTATGAATCTAATGGGATTAAAGATAGGTTGGATCAATTTGATTGGTTTGAGTAATATTCAACAGACAAGGTTGAACTAAAGAAGTAGTTTTTGATGGAAGTAAACAAGTTTTATAGGGTCATCATTACACCATTAAATCTCAATTAAACACCAAGGAGAAGACATAGTCATGTAGTTAGGTGTAAAAAGCATAAAGGGACCAACATTAAGGATAAATACAGACCTCTAATTCATAGAATTATAACTTGTAGGGTTAATTCTATGATTGTTCTCACCATTTTTAAAAGTATCAGTGTAAATGGTGATTTATCAATTACTACAATAACATAATGGGTCTATTTGGACCTATTTAGATCATGAATTAAGTTATGTGTTCTATAAGTCCCTATTGACATAAATACTATAAGAAAAATAATAGTCGGAGATTGTTTTTCTGACTATAAAGTAGACTTATGATCCAAACATGGAAATGGAGTAGATATGTGATTAATGCAAAGGATCTCATCTATCAACATGGCTCTACCATCGATAAAATAAGTACTAACCATAATTCATGGCATAACATTGTTAGTTTTAAGATTTGAGGATTTGATCCTCATGAACACATCAAGTGGGCTTAAGGTCCCAAGGTGGTGAATTCGTAGTTAGAGAAGTAGTTAAGGTCATTGATTCCACTCAAACTTTTTCATCAAGTAGAACAAACTCTTGTCTTCCAGTGGCTTCTCTTAACCAATGAGAGGACCTCGAGGACTATTGGATCAAATTAAGGTCTATTTTTTTAATCAAGGTTAGTTTGTTAGAAGAAGGAATACATGTAAAAAGAATCAATGAACTGCTACCTCATTCCTTAATCATTGGGACCCTTTCTCCACTCCCCTATGCACGTTCTCATCTCTCTCTTTCTCCTTTTTTTCTATATATAGAGGATTTTGAAGCAAAAAATGTATCCCACTAATCCCTCTTTTGGGTATGACTAAAATATAACAAGATGGAGCTTGTAATCTCTTGAAATGAATAAGAAGATTGTATTTAGATTTTATTATGCTTATCTAGTGTGATCATTTCAATTGATTTGCATATGTGGTAGATATTTTCTCCCTTGTAAAGTCTTTATCTCACCTAATTAGTAGTTATCTTATTACGTAGGTTATTTTTAGTGTTCAAATAGCTCTTGATCAAATATTTTATGTGGATAATTTGATTAGTTAGTGTCTTACATTAGACCTCTCCATCACTTCCCTTAGTTTTTGATTATTTGGTGAACCTCTGTATGAAATACTGATGTATAAAAAATATTTGGAGTCCTAGATTTAGTATTTTACTTATTTCATTAGTGTTTTAAAAGTTCAAGTAGAGTGGATCAACCTTATTTTAGGTACATCATCATTATTAGCTTAGGTTTCCATTTTAATATATCTCTCTCCCTTTTCCTTGGTCATTAGTAGGTCTTAGTAGTGGAAATGAGCTAAATGATGCATTAGAGGATCTAGCTTCTTTAAAAATCCAAGAGGTCTGACCCCATTATAGGATACCCAAAAACCTAGGGTCATTCTTATGTTGGATTAGATTTGGGTAGAGGAACCAAACAATCCCTTACCTAGCTAGGGTGAAATCTAGACCCTTAACAATAATATTGAAGATTAAGTGGTTTTGAACATGTTTAAGATCCAAAGTTTCAACTTTTATGCACATTTCTCATTATACATCAAAACTTAAAAAATTGAATGATATGTAATATTGAAGCTTAAATGGTATTGAATGTGTTAAAGATCTAAAGATTTAAAATTTATGCATGTTTCTCATAATGCATTACAATGTGAAAATTTGAATGATATGTAATACCAAAGCTTAAGTATTTTTGAACATGTTTAAGATCCAAAGATTTAAACATTATATGTGTTTCTCATCATTCATCACAACTTTGAAATTTGAATGATATATAATATTAAACCTTAAGTAATTTTGAACATGTTTAAGATCTAAAGATTTGAAATTTATGTACATTTCTCATGATGCATCACAACTTTGAAAGTTGAATGATATGTAATACCAAAGCTTAAGTAGTTTTAAATGTGTTTAAGATCCAAAGATTCGATCTTTATGTGCACTTCCCATGACGCATTTCAATTTTGAATTTTGAAATATGTATAATACCAAAGCTTAAGTAGTTTTGAACATTTATAAAATTTACAGATTCAAACATTATACACATTTATCATGATGCATCACAACTTTGAAATTTGTATAATATGTAATATCAAAGTTTAAGTGTTTTTCAATGTGTTTAATATCCAAAGATCCAAATTTTATTTAAATTTCTCATGATATATTAAAACTTTTAAATTTAAATGATATGTAATACCAAAGATTGATTGGTTTTGAATGTGTTTAAGATCCAAATATTCAAACTTTATGCATATTTTTCATGATCCATCACATCTTTTAAATTTGAAGGATATGTAATATGAAAAATTATATAATTTTTAACTTGTTTAATATATAAAGATTCAAACTTTATGCACATTTAATATGATGGATCACATCTTTAAAATTTGAATGATATGTAATACTGAAGCTTAAGTAGTTTAGAGTATGTTTAAGATCTAAAGATTAGAAATTTATGTGTGTTTCTCATTATGTATCACAACTTTGAAATTTTAATGATATGTAATACTAAAGCTTGAATGGTTTTGAATGTGTTTTAGATTTAAAGATTTAAACTTTATGCGTGTTTCTCATAATGCATCATAATTTTGAAATTTGAATGATATGTATTGCCAAAGTTTGAGTAGTTATGAATGTGTTTCAAATTCAAAGATTCAAATTTTATGTGCATTTATCATAATGTATTAAAACTTTAAAATTTGAATGATATGTAATATTGAAACTTGAGCGGTTTTGAGTATGTTTAAGAGCCAAATATTTGATCTTTATACACATTTATCATTATGTATCACAACTTTGAAAATTGAATGATATGTAATACCAAATTTTATGTGATTTTAAATGTGTTTAGGATATAAAGATTTAAAATTTATGAGAATTTATCATGATACATCACAACTTTGAAATTTGAATGATATGTAATATCAAAGCTTGAGTAGTTTTTAATATTTTTAAGATCTAAAGATTCAAACTTTATGCGTGTTTCTCTTAATGCATCACAACTTTTAAATTTGAATGATATGTAATACCAAAGCATGTGCAATTTTGAATGATTTTAAAATCTAAATATTCAAACTTTATGTATATTTCTCATCATGCATCACAACTTTTAAATTTCAATGATATGTAATACCGAAGATTAATAAGTTTTAAACATGTTTAAGATACAAAAATTAAAACTTTATGCATGTTTGTCATGATACAAAGTAACTTTGAAATTTGAATAATATATAATACCAAATCTTAAGTATTTTTGAATGTGTTTAATATTAAAATGTTATAACTCTATGCAAGTTTCTCATGGTGCATCATAACTTTGAAACTTGAATGATATATAATATTGAAGCTTATGTAGTTTTAAACATGTTTAACATTTAAAGATTAAAATTTCATGCACATTTATCATGATGAATCACAAATTTGAAATTTGAATGCTATATAATATTAAATCTTAAGCATTTTTTAATGTGCTTAAGATCTAAATGTTCAATCTCTATGCATGTTTCTCATGATGCATCACAACATTGAAACTTGAATGATATGTAATACTGAAGATTAAACAAATTTTAACATGTTTAAGATCTAAAGATTAAAACTTTATGCACATTTATCATGATGCATCACAGCTTTAAAACTTGAATGATATGTAATATCAAGGCTTAAGAAAATTTAAATGTGTTTAAGATCCAAATATTTTAATTTTATGCATGTTTCTCATGATGCATTGTAACTTTGAAACTTGAATGATATCTAATACCAAAAATTAATAAAATTTAAACATGTTTAAGATCTAAAGAGTCAAAATTTATGCATATTTTTTATGATGCATCGTAACTTTGAAACTTTAATAATATGTAATATCGAATCTTAAATAGTTTTGAATGTGTTTAAGATCTAAAGATTTAAATTTTATGTGTATTTCTCATGATGTATCATAATTTTAAAACTTGAATGATATGTAAAACTAAAGTTTAAGAGGTTTTAAATGTGTTTAAAATCTAAAAATTAAAACTTTATGCATGTTTCTCATGATACATCACAACTTAAAAATTTGAATAATATATAATACCAAAGCTTAAGCAGTTTTGAACATATTTAAGATCTAAAGATTTGAACTATATAAAAATTTCTCATGATTCATCAGAACTTCAAAATTTAAATTATATGTAATAAGAAAGCTTTAGTGGGTTTTAAGTTGTTTAAGATGAAAATATTTAAACTTGATGCACGTTTTTCATGATGCATCAAAAACTTAAAATTTGAATGATATGTAATGCCAAAACTTAAGTAGTTTTAAACTCGCTTAAGATGTAAAGCTTCAAAATTTATGCATGTTTTTCATGATACATCACAACTTTGAAATTTGAATGATATGTAATATATAATCTTAAATAGTTTTGAATATGTTTAAGATCCAAAGATTCAAACTTTATGCACATTTTTCATGATGCATCAAAACTTTGAAATTTGAATGATATGTAATACCAAAATTTAAGAGGTTTTGAATGTATTTAACATCCAAAGATTTAAAATTTATGCATGTTTCTCATAATAAACAATAACTTTCAAATTTGAATGATATGTAATACCAAAGCTTAGGTGGTTTTGATTGTGTTTAAGATCTAAAGATGCGAACTTTATGTATTTTTCTCATGATGCATCACAATTTTTAAATTTAAATGATATGTAATACCGAAGTTAAAGCAGTTTTGAATATGTTTAAGATCTAAAGATTCATTCATTATGCACATTTATAATTATGCAATATAACTTTGAAATATGAATGATATGAAATACCAAAGTTTAAGTATTTTTTAACATGTTTAAGATCTAAAAATTTAAAATTTATGTGTATTTCTCTTGATGCATCAAAAATTTAAAATTTGAATGATATGTAATATAAAAGATTAAGTGATTTCAGATGTGTTTAAGATCTAAAGATTAAAACTTTATGCACATTTCTCATAATTCATCACAACTTTCAAATTTTAAAGATATTTAATACCGAAGCTTAGGCAATTTTAAACATGATTAATTTACAAATATTTAAACTTTATGCATGTTTATCATAATGCATCACACCTTTGAAAATTGAATGTTATGTAATACAAAGCTTAAAGGGTTTTGAATGTGTTTAAGATTCAAATATCTAAATTTTATGCATATTTCTCATAATACATCACAACTTTGAAATTTGAATGACATGTAACACCAAAGCTTAAGTGGTTTTAAATGTGTTTAAGATCCAAAGATTAAAACTTTATGCATATTTTTCATGATTCATCACAACTTTGATACTTTAATGATATGTAATACTAAAGCTTAGGCAGTTTTGAATATGTTTAAGATCCAAAGATTTAAATTTTATGCATATTTCTCATGATGTAGTAAAACTTTAAAACTTTAATAATATGTAATACCAAAGTTTAATCAATTTTGAAAATATTTATGATTCAAATATTCAAATTTTATGTGTGCTTCTCATGATGCATCATAACTTTAAAACTTGAATGATGTAATACCAAATCTTAATCGATTAAACATGTTTAAGATCCAAAGATTTAAATTTTATGTGTATTTCAAATGATGCATAACAACTTTGAAACCTAAATGATATGTAATACTGAATCTTTAGCAATTTTGAATATTTTTAACACTCAAATATTCAAACTTTATGTACATTTTTGATGATGCATCCTAACTTTGAAAATTGAATGATCTGTAATATCAAAACGTAAATAGTTTTGAACATGTTTAAGATCTAAAGATTCAAATTTTATGCATATTTATCATGATGCATCATAACTTTGAAATTTGAATGAAATGTAACACTAAAGCTTTAATAGTTTTGAACATGTTTAAGATCCAAAAATTTAAAATTTAAGCACATTTCTTATGATGCATCATAAATTTCAAATTTGAATGATATATAATACCAAAGTTTAAGTAGTTTTGAACGTGTTTAAGATCCAAAAATTTAAATTTTATTCATTTTTCTCATCATGCATCAAAACTTTAAAAATTGAATGATATATAATATCAAAGCTTAAGTAGTTTTGAATGTGTTTAAGATCCAAAGATCTAAAATTTATGCACATTTATCATGATGCAACACAACTTTAAAACTTGAAAAAAATGTAATACTAAATATTACGTAATTTTGAATGTGTTCAAGATCCAAAAATTTAATCTTTATGCACATTTATTATGATGCATAACTACTTTGAAACTAGAATGATATGCAATACTGAAGTTTAAATAGTTTTTAATGTATTCAAGATAAAACTATTCTAGCTTTTATACACATTTATCATGATGCATCAAAACTTTAAAATTTGAATGATATGTAATACTAAAGATTAAGTGGTTTTGAACATGTTTAAGATCAAAACATTTGAACATTATGCATATTTTGCATGATGCATTACAACAATTAAATCTAAATGATATGTAACACTAAATATTTAATGGTTTTAAATGTGTTTAAGATTTAAATATTCAAACTTTATATGTATTTCTCATGATGTATCATAACTTTGAAATTTGAATGATATGTAATACTAAATCTAAAGTAATTTTGAATGTGTTTAAGATCCAAAGATTCAAAATTTATGCACATTTTTTATAATGCATTGTAACTTTGAAATTTAAATGATATGTAGTATTGAAGCTTAAGTAGTTTTGAATGTGTTTAAGATCTAAAGATTCAAATTTTATGCATGTTTTTTTATGATACATCATAAAAATTCAAATTTGAATCAAAGCTTAAGTGGTTTTGAATATTTTTAAGATCTAAAGATTTGAAATTTATGTTCATTTCTTATGATGGATACTAACTTTAAAAATTGAATGATATGTAATATCGATGCTTAAGCAATTTTCAACATTTTTAAGATCTAAAGATTGAAACTTTATGCACATTTCTCATGATGCATCATAAATTTGAATTTGATTGATATGTAAGATATAAATATTTAGACTTTATATGCATTTTTTATGATGTATCATAACTTTATAATTTAAATGATATGTAATATTGAAGATTAAGTAGTTTTTAATGTGTTTCTGCATAAATATTAAGATCCAAATATTTAAAATTTATGCAAATTTTTCATGATGCATCACAACTTTAAAATTTAAATGATATGTAATATTGAAGCTTAGGTGTTTTTAAATGTGTTTAAAATTTAAAAAATTTAAACTTTATATGCATTTTTCATAATACATAGTCACTTTGAAATTTGAATGATATGTAATACCAAAGCTTAAGTAGTTTTAAACATGTTTAACATTCAAAGATGAGAACTTTATGCATATTTCTCATAATGCATCACAATATTAAAATTTGAATGATATGTAATACCAAAGATTAAGTGGTTTTGAACGTGTTCAAGATTAAAATAGTCAAACTTTATGTGCATTTCACATAATTCATCACAAATTTAAAATTTTAATTATATTTAATACTAAAGCTTAAGTAGTTTTGAACACGTTTAAGATCTAAAAATTTAGATTTTATATATATTTCTTGTAATGCATCACAACTTAAAAATATAAATGATATGTAATACCAAAGCTTAAGAAGTTTTCAACATATTTAAGATCCAATGATTAGAACTTTAAGAATGTTTTTTATAATGCATCACAACTTTGAAATTTGAATGATATGTAATACCAAAGATTAAGTAGTTTTGAATATTTTTAAGATCCAAAGATTTGAACTTTATGTGTGTTTCTCATAATGCATCACAATTTTTAAATTTTAATGATATGTAATATTGAATCTTAAGTAGTTTTGAACATCTTTAAGATTCAAAGATTTAAAATCTATGTACATTTCTCAAATTGTATCACAACTTTAAAATTTCAATGATATGTAATATCAAAAATTAATTAGTTATGAATGTGTTTAACATCCAAAGATTCAAAATTTATGCTATCATAATACATCACAACTTTGAAATTTTAATGATATTTAATACCAAAGCTTAAGTTGTTTAGAATGTGTTTAAGATCCAAAGATTAAAAATATATGTATGTTTTTTCATAAGGCATCACAACTTTAAAATTTGAATGATATGTAACATCGAAGCTTAAGTGGGTTTAAACATGTTTAATATCAAAAGATTCATACATTATGCATATTTATCATTATACATCACAACTTTAAAATTAAAATGATATGAAATACCACATCTTAAGTGGTTTTTAATGTGTATAAGATCCAAATATTTGAATTTTATGTGCATTCTCATAATGCATTACAACTTTAAAATTTGAATGATATGTCATACCAAAGCTTAAACAATTTTAAATGTGTTTATGTTTTGAAGATTAAAAATTTATGTATATTTTTCATAATTTATCACAAATTTGAAATTTAAAATATATTTAATACCAAAGCTTAAGTGGTTTTGAACATGATTAGTATCCAAAGATTTAAACTTTATGCATGTTTCTCATAATGCATCATAATTTTAAAATTTGAATGCTATGTAATTAGAAATTTATACATGTTTATCATAATGAATCACAAAATTAAAATTTGAATGATATGTAATACCAAATTTTAAGTGGTTTTAAATCTATTCAAAATCCAAAGATTCAAATTTTATGTACATTTCACATAATTCATCATAACTTTGAAATTTGAATGATATATAATACTAAAGCTTAAGTATTTTTGAATGTATTTAAGATCGAAAGATTTAAATTTTATGTGCATTTATTGTAATGTATTAAAACTTTAAAATTTGACTGATATGTAATACTAAAGCTTATGCAGTTTTAAACATGTTTAAGATCCAAAGATTAGAACTGTATACACGTTTATCATAATGCATCATAACTTAAAAATTTGAATGATATATAATACCGAAGCTTAAGTGGTTTGAATGTGTTTAAGATCTAAAGATTAGAACTTTATGCGTGTTTTTTATGATGCATCACAACTTTTAAATTTGAATGATATGTAATATCGAAGTTTAAGTGGATTTAAATATGATTAAGATCTAAAGATTCAAACTTTATGCATATTTTTTTTAGATTACGGTAAAAGCAAGTTTTGAAGGGACCCTGAAACCCTTTAATAGAATAGAAAAAGATAAATCATTAACAACCACCAAGAAAAGCAGTCTTGAAACCTACTGAAGAGTAGCATCAAAATCAAGTTTTACAGGGACATTATCAATATCCAATTTATGAATACTATTCAGCCCCCTAATATTCCAAGTAATAATTTTCATATCTATTTTTTAGGGGTAAAATCTAGAATAGTTGCCTGCCTATCATCAACAATATTCTGCATACTTTCTAACTCTCTAGTTTTCTTAGTGGATCTTCCAGGTTTGTCTAGGGAACCAACATCTGATTTCATCTTAGAATGTTGTTCAGCTCTTTTTACAAATTTATTTAGAGTAGAAGTAAGAGGTTTTGCCTTAGTTTGTTGATCTATTTTGCTGATTTTAGTTTCTACCTCCTTAGTATTGATATTTTTTTAGTCCTTTTTCTTTGATTTAGTTTATGCTTTGAGTTTTCTCCCTTATCTTTCACAACTTCTAGGAGAGGAGGCTCATCCAAAGGAAAGTCATTATCAGCCTGAGATAACACCTGGATCTCCTTGGAGTGAGAAAAAAAATATCTTCCTCCTCTAATTTATTTCTGGCTTCAGCCAAGAATTCACCTTCTTCTAGCACAAATTTGTCGTCTACATCTCTCCATCGATCTTCTATCATTTGATAGAAAACAATTTGTTTTGATAGATCTGCTAGATCATCTATTTTTTGTTCAAGTATTATGGTCTCTGATTGCAAACCATGTCCTTCTTTCTCAAAGTTTACTTTCTCAAAAGAAGGCTCTTTATCTGCCTCAGCATGTGGAGCATTAAAATCTTCAAAAGAAGGCTCTTTATCTGCCTTAGCATGTGGAGCTTTAGAATATTCATTATTCTTTTATTCTTAGTGATGATCTTCTTTGGGTTTCCATACTTTATTTTACTAGACCTTGTTCTTTTTATCATTTGAAACACTACTAGGATGATTTTTAATTTTGGAAGGATAGTTTTTAACCAGATGCCCCTGTTTCTTACAAGCATAGCAAGAGTTGGGCAAATCTTCAAAAAAAAATTCTTGAGTTTTTTTTACCAAGATTAGATATTAGTTCCACATTTTCTAGGAGATAATTTAGGTCTACCACTTTAACATAAATTTTGGCACTTTGAAGTTTGGTTCTAGAAGCCATAGCATTATCCAATGCCACAAGTTCACCAAAAGAACTAGCAATACCTTTAAAAATGTCCTCATGCCAAAATTCTAAAGGGAGACTAGGAAGTCTAGCCTAAATGGGAGTGGTTAAGAAAAAAAAATATGAGAGATCCATGTTAGGCTCTCATTTTTAAATAGTGAGAGAGCATTTACCAAAAGACCGCAGTCCTCCACAAAAAACTATATTCATGTCTTCCTTACAGTTGAAGATAAATGAGAAGAAACCATTCGACATTGGTGCAATATCTACCTCTCCTCAAATAACCCATTTTTTTTTAACCATTTTTCTAAGAGATTCTAGATCTAGTCTTACTCTTAAAAAAATTTCCACTAAGGTGAAATCCATGAAGGACACAAAAAATTGACTAAAGGATCCGGAATAAAAACTTGAAACTCACCTTTCTCCCAGTAAGACTTAGCAATCACCGACGAGAAAAGAGATTTTTCAATAGGTTTCTTGCCAAATAGAGATGACCAAGTCCTTCATTTTGAGAACCCTACCTTCAGCCCTTCTGAGGACTTTTCCTTTTTAGAATCAACATTATCTTTCTCCTTTTTGAGATCCTGTCCCAACACATGAAAAATAGAAGGGGAATCTAATGGGGGGACACGGACCCCAAAAAAAGGATCTGATACACACGAAGACTTTCCATTATCCACATCAACCAAATATTTTGACCCAACATTCTTCTCAACACCCCCTACAGTTCCTCCAAGGTCTATACCTCCTGCCAGATTCTCTCTGACGAGTTTCCCACTTACCTGCGAACCAGCTAATTCAAATTCTGAAAGAGCACCCATAGTACTCAATACTTTATGCATATTTTTCATAATGCATTACAAATTTAAAATTTAAATGCTATGTAATACATAAGCTTAAGTAGTTTTGAATGTGTTTAAAATCTAAATATTTTAATTTTTTGCACATTTCTCATAATGCATCATAATTTTAAAATTTAAATGATATGTAATACTAAAACTTAAGTGGTTTTGAATGTGTTTAAGATTTAAAGATTGAAACTTTATACATGTTTTTCATGATGCATCATAGCTTTAAAATTTAAATGATATGTAATAATGAAGCTTAGGTGTTTCTAAACATATTTAAGATCAAAAGATTCAAACTTTATACACATTTCTAATAATATATCACCATTTTCAAATTTAAATATGTAATACTAAAGCTTAAGTATTTTTGAATGTATTTAAGATCTATATATTAGAGATTTATAAATATTTTTTATAATGCATCACAAATTTAAAATTTAAATGATGTGTAATATAAAAACTTAAGTAGTTTTAAATGTGTTCAAGATCTAAAGATTCAAATTTTATGTGCATTTCACATAATTCATCACAACTTTAAAATTTGAATGATATATAAAATTAAATCTTAAAGAGTTTTGGATATGTTTAAGATCCAAAAATTCAAATTTTATGTATGTTTCTTATAATAGATCATAGCTTTGGAATTTGAATGATATGTAATAATAATGTTTAAGTAGTTTTCAACATGTTTAAGATCCAAAGATTAGAACTTTATGTATATTTATCATAATACATCACAACTTTGAAATTTAAATGATATGTAATACCAAATATTAAGTGGTTTTGAATGTGTTTAAGATCTAAAAATTCTAAATTTATGCACATTTCTCATAGTGCATCACAACTTTGAAATTTGAATGATATGTAATACTGAATCTTAAGTAGTTTTGAATGTGTTTAGGATCCAAAGATTCAAAATTTATGTGTATTTTTTAAATTCAATCACATCTTTGAAATTTGAATGATATGTAATACTGAAGCTTAATTAGTTCTTAATATGTTTAATATCTAAAGATTCAAACTTTATGTAATTTCTTATGATACATCACAATTTTAAAATTTGAATGATATGTAATACCAAAGCTTAAGAGTTTTTAAAGTGTTTAAGATTTAAAGATTAAAATTTTATGAATATTTCTCATAATACATTACAACTTTGAATTTTGAATGATTTGTAATACCAAAGCTTAAGCAATTTTGAATATGTTTAAGATCTAAAAATTAGAATTTATACATGTTTCTCATGATGCATAACAACTTCAAAATTTAAAAAAAAATGTAATACCAAATATTAAGTGGTTTTGAATATGTCTAAGATCCAAAGATTCATACTTTATACACATTTATTATTATGCATCATAATTTTAAAATTTGAAGGATATGAAATACCAAAGTTTAAACAATTTTGAATGTATTTAAGATATAAAGCTTTGTTAACTTTATGTGTGTTTCTCATGATGTATCATGACTTTAAAATTTGAATGATATGTATAGTTTTGAATGTGTTTAAGATCTAAAGATTAGAATTTTATGCATATTTCTCATATTTCATCACAACTTTGAAATTTGAAAGATATTTAATACCAAAGCTTAGGCAATTTTGAATGTGATTAAGATCCAAAGATTCAAACTTTATGTGTGTCTATCATAATTCATCTCACCTTAAAAATTTGAATGCTATGTACCACTAAATATTAAATATTTTTGAATTTTTTTTTGATCTAATGATATTGAATACCGAAACTTAAGTAGTTTTAAATATGTTTAAGATCCAAAGATTCAAACTTTATATATATTTGTCATGATGCATCACAACTTTGATACTTGAATGATATGTAATATCAAGGCTTAAAAAATTTTGAACGTGTTTAAGATCTAAGGATTGAAACTTTATGCACATTTTTCATAATGTATCGTAACTTTGAAAATTGAATGATATGTAATACTAAAGCTTAAGAAATTTTGAATGTGTTTAAGATCCAAAAATTCAAATTTTATTCAACTTTATCATTATGGATTACAACTTTGAAACTTGAATGATACGTAATATCGAAGCTTAAGTAGTTTTGAACATGTTTAAGATCCAAAGATTCAAAATTTATGCACATTTCTTATGATGCATCATAACTTTTAAACTTGAATGATATGTAATACTGAAGCTTAAATAGTTTTGAACATGTTTAAAATCTAAAGATTAAAAATTTATATGTGTTTTTCATGATGCATCATAACTTTGAAATTTGAATAATATATAATACCAAAGCTTAAGTGGTTTTGAACATGTTTAAGATCCAAAGATTTAGACTATATGCATATTTCTCATAATGAATCACAACTTTGAAATTTGAATTAATATATAATTAAGAAGCTTAAATAATTTTTAATGTGTTTAAAATAAAAAGATTCAAGATTTATGCATGTTTTTCATGATACATCACAAACTTAAAATTTGAATGATATGTAATACCAAAAGTTAAGCATTTTTGAACTTGTTTAATATCTAAAGATTTAAACTTTATGTATGTTTTTAATGATGCATCATAACATTAAAATTTTAATGATATTTAATATTGAAGCTTAAATGGTTTTGAATGTGTTTCAAATCTAAAGATTTAAAATTTATGCACGTTTCTCATGATGCATCATAACTTTGAAATTTAAATGATATTAATACCAAAACTTAAGAAGTTTTGAATGTATTTAAGATCTAAATATTTTAACTATATGTATGTTTCTCATAATACATCACAATTTTATAATTTTAATGATATGTACTACTGAAGCTTAAGTGGTTTTGAATGTGTTTAAGATCTAAAGTTCAAAATTTTATGTGTGTTTCTCATGATGCGTAACAAATTTAAAATTTTAATGATATGTAATACTAAAGCTTATTAATTTTTTAACATGTTTAAGATCCAAAGATTCATAATGTATGCACATATATCATTATGTATCACAACTTTGAAATTTGAATGATATAAAATACCAAAGCTTAAGTTGTTTTGAACATGTCTAAGATTTAAAGATTTAAATTTTATGTGTGTTTCTCATGATTCATCACAACTCTAAAATTTAAATGATATTTAATACCAAAGCTTAAGTGGTTTTAAACATGTTTAAGATCCAAATATTTAAACTTTATGCATGTTTCGCATGATGCATCACAACTTTGAAACTTGAGTAAAATCAAAGCTTAAATAGTTTTAAACATGTTTAACATCTAAAAAATTAAACTTTATACATATTTATCAAGATAAATCACAACTTTAAAACTTCAATGATATGTAATATTTAAGCTTAAGCAACTTTGAACTTGCTTAAGATCTAAAGATTAAAAATTTATGCATGTTTCTCATGATACATCATAACTTTGAAACTTGAATGATATGTAATACCAAAGATTAATATATTTTTAACATGTTAAGATCTAAATATTCCAATTTTATGTCTATTTTTCATGACATCACAACTTTAAAACTTGAATAATATGTAATACCAAATTTTAAGCAATTTTTAATATGTTTAAGATCCAAATATTCAAACTTTATACACATTTTTCATGATGCATCATATCTTTGAAACTTGAATGATATGTAATACCAAAGCTTAAGTGGTTTTCAGCATGTTTAATATTTAAAAATTCAAACTTTATGCACATTTATTATGATGCAACACAATTTTCACATTTGAATGATATGTAATATCAAAGCTTAAATGTTTTCTAATGTGTTTAAGATCTAAAGATTAAAACTTTATGCATGTTTTTCATGATGCATCTCAACTTTCAAATTTAAATTATATGTAATAGCTAAGCTTAAGCGGTTTTGAATGTGATTCAAATATTCAAATTTTATGTACATTTCTCATAATGCATCATAGCTTTAAAATATGAATGATATGTAATATCGAATCTTAAGTGGTTTTAAATGTGTTTAAGATTAAAATATTTAAAATTTATGTGTATTTATCATGATGCATCAAAAATTTAAAATTTGAATGATATGTAATACTGAATTTTAAGTAGTTTTAAACGTGTTTAAGATCCAAAGATTCAAAATTTATGGATGTTACTCATCATGCATCATAATTTTCAAATTTGAATGAAATGTAATATCAAAGATTAAGCAATTTTTAACATGTTTAAGATCTAAAGATTAAAAATTTATGCATGTTTCTCATGATGCATCACAACTTTGAAATTTAAATACTATGTAATATGAAATCTTAAATGGTTTTAAATGTGTTTAAGATCTAAAAATTCAAACTTTAATCGCTTCTCTAATGATGCATCATAACTTTAAAATTTTAATTATATGTAATACTAAATTTTAAGTGGTTTTGAATGTGTGTAAGATCTAAAAATTTAAAATATATATGCATTTTTCATAATGCACCATAACTTTAAAATTTGACTGATATATAATACTAAAATTTAAGTATTTTTGAACATGTTTAATATCTAAATATTTGAACTTTATGCATATTTTGCATGATGCATCAAAAATTTAAAATTTGAATGATATGTAATATCGAAGCTTAAGTAGTTTTGAACATGTTTAACATATAAAGATTCAAAATTTATATATATTTCTCATTATGAATTTTAACTTTGAATTTGAATGATATATAATACCAAAGCTTAAGTAATTTTTGAGCATGTTTAAGATCTAAAGATTAAAAATTTATGCATGTTTCTCATAATTCATTACAACTTTGATATTTGAATGATATGTAATACTAAAGATTAAGGGGTTTTGAATGTGTTTAAGATCCCAACATTTAAATTTTATGCTCATTTATCATAATATATCAAAACTTTGAAATTTGAATGATATGTAATACTAAATTTTAAGTTGTTTTGAATATGTTTAAGATCCAAAAATTAGAGATTTATGATTATTTCTCATAATGTATCATAACTTTGAAATTTGAATGATATGTAATACCAAAGCTTAAGTGTTTTAAATGTGTTCATGATCCAAAAATTCAAATTTTATACACATTTAACATAATTCATCACAAATTTGAAATTTTAATGATATGTAATTCCAAATCTTAAGTGGTTTTGAATGTGTTTAAGATCTAAGGATTCAAACTTAATGTGGGTTTCTTCTAATGCATCTCAACTTTGAAATTTTAATGATATGTAATACCTAATCTTAAGTGGTTTTTAACATGTTTAAGATCCAAAGATTCAAAATTTATGAACATTTTTCATATTGCATCATAATTTTGATATTTGAATGATATGCAATACCAAAGCTTAAGTGGTTTTGAATGTGTTTAAGATATAAAGATTCAAAATTTATGAATATTTATCATAATGCATTACAACTTTAAAATTTGAATGATATGTAATACTAAATATTAAGTAGATTTGAATGTATTTAAAATTTAAATATTCAAATTTAATGCATGTTTTTCAAATTGCATCACAACTTTAAAACTTGAATGATATGTAATACTAAATTTTAAGTGAATTTGAATGTGTTTAAGATCTAAATATTCAAACTTTATATACATTTTTCATGATGCATCACAACTTTAAAATTTGAATGGTATATAATACTAAAGCTTAAAAAGTATTGAACATGTTTAAGATCCAAATATGTAAAATTTATGCATATTTCTCATGATACATTACAACTTTGAGATTTGAATGATATGTAATATCAAAGATTAAGTAGTTTTAAATGTGTTCAAGATCTAAAGCTTTGAACTTTAGACATATTTTTCATGATTCATCATAACTTTGAAATTTGAAAGATATGTAATACTGAAGCTTAAGCTATTTTGAACATGTGTAAAATCCAAGGATTTAAACTTTATGCATGTTTCTCATATGAATCACATCTTTAAAATTTGAACTGTATGTAATATCAAAGCTTGAGTAGTTTTTAATGTGTTTGAGATCCCAAGATTAGAAATTTATGCATATTTCTCATAATACATCATAAATTTAAAATTTGAATAATATATAATACCAAAAATTGAGTGATTTTAAATATTTTTAAGATCAAAATATTTTAATTTTATGTTCATTTTTCATAATTCATTGTAGGTTTAAAATTTGAATAATATTTAATAGCGAAGCTTGAATGGTTTTGAACATGTTTAAGATCTAAATATTTGAAATATATGCACATTTCTCATAATTATTCATAAATTTTAATGTTTAATGATATGTAATACCAAAACTTAAGTGATTTTGAATGCATTTAAGATCTAAAGATTCAAACTTTATGCATTTTTTCATGATGCATCATAACTTTCAAATTTGAATGTTATGTAATATCAAAACTTAAGAATTTTTAACATGTTTAATATCCAAAGATTAAAAATTTATGTGCATTTCTCATGATGCATCACAACTTTGAAATTTTAATGATATATAATATCAAAGCTTGTATGCAATTAGAATTACATGGTGCACATGAATCAATCCTAGATCAGATAAGATAGATCATACCTACACTTCTGATTGGGGCAAATACTTGTTAAGTGGGTGCATGACCAATATGAGAATCTACTAGACCCAGTTATGGGATCACTTGTACCATCTATCATAACACATCATGATAGGTAGGGTTCTAAAACCTATAGTCTAACATAATTGCATGACAACCCTAAAAGACTCATATGGTTTATATATTCACTTATGATAATAAACAAGAAAGTAAACTAATTTAATAATAAGAAAATTAAACTAATATAATAATAAAAGTAAACTAATCTAGTTCTCACCAAATATTGTTACACAAAGTAAAGGGTTAGATGCAAAGCAATCAAATACATGTATAAGGAACTTCAAATAAAGTAAGTATGAGTAACACCCTAATACATGGAATATAAAGATTAATATTATTTGAGCCAACACTTATGTTACTTCTATCTACTAAAATAAAGGAGAATAAAGTTAGAATATACTTACCTCAATGTGAAGCCATCATGAATCAATCTCTCCCTTGGCCAATGGGTTTTACAAGAGGTTGTTGTGGTTCATAAGGATTACTTTGTTATGCCAAAGCATCCAAGACCTATCCAAAAGACTAAGATTCTCTAAATAAACCTAAGCTAAGAATCTTCAAGTAGAATGGTGGAAGAGTAGATTGTGAAGAAACACTAGTGAATAATAACTCTTGATTGCATTCATATGAAAATGACCAAAATTACCTTGTATATATAGGAGTATCTGACTCAAAAATCACTCAAACATGTTGGTTTTGATAGGTCAATCGGGTACACCTAGTACATTATTGAGCTAATGGTTGAAGTTTATGCTAGGTTGACCAAATGAAAACTAGGCCTAAAGAGCTAAAATGACCTTAAATTATGCTAGGTCGACTAGGTTGATCTAGATTACTAAATAGCTAAAAAGGGTACTAAGCAAGGGAAAAAAGGATAGAAAGAGAAAAATATGAGAGGAATGTGCAAGGAAGGAGAAATATCTTAGGGAAAGGTTTTAGTATTGAATATATAGGGAATAATATGGAAATAAGGGAAAATAATCCTACAAAGCACCAAAGGTCTACCCACCCATTTCCTAATGCACCCCTTAAGGCATGCACTCAAAGAGATTGAGTCATGACAAGTTTTTTAAGATGTAAAGCATCAATAATTGATAAAAGTATGAAAATATTATGCGTATACATATGCCCCACTCAAAGCTCATCATGTGTCACTAAGATGTAATATGGGATGGTGCTTTGAGAAATAAATAAGGACACACACAATGCTAATGCTAAGAAAAATTACAGTATTTTAAAAATCATAAAATAATTGAAAGTAAATGATATAAAAAGCAAACTAACTAAAAAGTAAATAATTGAAAAATAAATGATGCGTACCCTGACTTAACTTTATCATGAGATGTTTATTAATTATGTTTTAGTTTTGATTATGGAGGGCACAAAGACTAATTTGGACAAACACAAAAAATACAAAACTAAGGAGCAAAAATTAAAAAAAACACAAGAAAATCCAAGATAATTGGTACTATGTGGATGGAATGTACTTGGGAATTTAGTAAGCTAGGTGACAAGTGCTATGTTAGACCAAATGACCAAGTCAAACAAGATTAAATGGGGTAGCCAAAAAGCCAAGGCTACTAAAGACCAAAAAACTCAAACAAGTAAACCTCAAGTAAGAAAATGCAAACTCACTAAATCAAATCAAGGATACATGTCAAACAAGATGGTAAAAAGAGGATTCAAAAAGAAAAATGGTAAAATAACATTGATGACTGAGCAGTAACAATCCACTTCTCAATCATCAATGGAAAATGGGGATGCATAAAAGGGAAAACAACATGGTTGGGTGAGTAGTAATAATCCACATCTCATGCAATAATGGAAAATAAGTGTGAACTCAGGTGTCCACAATAATAGAACAATAAAATCAAGATAAATGGGAAAAGGAAAGAAAAGTAGTTTTAGTAAATATATAGAACATGGTGAAAATGATCCATAGTTTTTCAAACATGTTATTTTTCATATAAAGTTAGATAAAAATGAAACAAAGTAGTGTTAGCATGTTTTTATGAAATGAAGAAAAAAAAATTTCAAGAAGAGGGAAAACATATTTGGAATCACAATTTATCTATCAAGGGGGAATGAAATGGGGTAGAGGGGAGAATGAAGGAAAAACCAAGGTAGAATAAATATTTATCGAATTCAAGACACTCAAATTTGGTTTTTCAAAATAGGATGACTGTCAACATTAAGGACTCTAAAGAACTTCTCTTAGCTACACAAGTCCTAGGTCAATAAATGGAGTATATAGATCATCCCATGAAGTTTATATGCATGAAAAGTAAAATAGACCTATCTCCTCATGACATGTTCTTCGATCCTCAAAACCCTCTATAGAGCCATTGTTATACTATAAATATTAGGTATTTGAATGAAAAGGTAGGTAGCACTATATATATTTTTTAAATCCCCTATTCCAATCTACTAGCTTACTACACCCCAATGGACTTTAACTTTATGTGAAGATGACTATGGAGTTTGATCTTCAATTGGAGATAGGAGATGTGATTGTAATAATGTATTTTTATGTTATTATAATTTTAATATTTGTATGTTTCCTTTTAAATATTATTACCTTTTATTTTCAAATGATTGGCTTTTAACTTTTTTTCAAAAATTCCTCCTCCATTTGGATTTAGAAGACAAAACATGGGTGATAAAGATGACTTTCATTTGAAAATTTTGGGACAAGGTTGTTAAGAGAGATAAAATCAAAGAGCATGGGGCCTAAGAGTCTCACAAATCTAGGTGAAATACAAGTGCTTTCTTGAATTTGACCTTGTTTTATCTAAATGTGGAGGTGAAAGAAAGGGGGAAATCAAGAATAAAATGACACATGTAACAAATTTGAATTTATTCATCACAAAAAATGTGACAAAAGGTAAAAAATAATAAAATCATATCAAAGGTGTGATTCTTTATCATAAGACTATGGGAAGTGAAGGAAAACATGCTAACATAGATTGTTTATAGATTCCATCTAGCAAAAGAAGGAAAAACTAATGTCTAAATAATAAGGATCATAAAGAACATGAAAAGAAATGTAATTTTATGAGGAGGGTCAGGTTTTATCCATGGTCTTACTAAGTAACTCACAAAATTAAAACCCAAGGGGTGTCAATAAGTAAAAATTGAGGGAGCCTTTGTACAAAACACCTCACAAAAAAAGATCCAAAATATGTTAAAACAACATTGGCAAGCAAAAAAAGAATGAAAAGAAAGAAATGAAAAATAAAAATAATGGTCATTTTATGAGGAGGTTTGGGTTTTATCCATGGTCTTACCAAGAAAATCATAAAATAAAATCCCAAGAGGATGCAAAAACAACATTGGCAAGCAAAAGGAAAAATGAAAAGATAAGTGATGAAGACTATGGTACATCTACAAACCAAAAGACCAAAAGGGATGACTAAAGGTTTAAAAATAAAGGAATCGAAGAATATGGTACATCAAAAAATCAAAAGACCAAAAGGGATGACTAAAGTTTTGAAAAGGAAAGAAACTACTTCATATGCCATGCTAAAGTAACCTACAAAAAGATATATATATATATATATATATATATATATATATATATATATATATATATATATATATATATATATATATATATATATATATATATATATATATATATATATATATATATTAATGAAATATGAAAATAAGGAAAATTATCCTACATTAATGGCTATATCAAGGATTAACATGTGATAGACAAGCCTATGTGCTTCAGAAGGTTTCTTGGAGTTGAATTAGTTTGGTAGCATGTAATGGAGAATAAGAGTGGACATCACAAGATGCCCCAAAGATTAAGTGGATGTAGCTATGGACATCTTAATATGCCTAAAATTTTGAAAGGACAAGAATTTGGGCATCACAAGATGCCCTAAAGTTTAAAGTAATGTGTGGATGGGCATTGCAAGATGCATTAACAACTAAAAACAGGAAGAAGAGATAAGAAAGGATAAGAAGCAAAGAGAACCCTATAGAGTGTCTAAATGGATTTAGTTTATCCAAGAAGATTATAATTAGGGACATGATACTTGAGGATAAAATGAAAATAATTCTAAGTAATAAAAATAATAGATAGAGATGAAGAACTAATTTAGACAGATAGAGAACTAAATCAAACATATAAGGAAAGTAAAAAGCTAAATTGGAAAGAATAAAAGAAAGAAAATAGTATAGGGTAAACCCAATCAACCTAGAATAAAATAAAAGGTCTGAAGATAGTAATAAGTTGACCAAGTCAACCTAGCATAGTGTATATAGGTCAAAAAAAGGCCTAGGTTGACCTAGTATAATAGATAAGAAAATTGTTTTGCCTATATCTTTAGTTCTACTCATCCATTTTACAAACCATAAAATGCATTGGAATCATGATGAAGTATAAAATATAAATAATTAATAAATAAGTGATAAAATGATTATAAAATTAATGATACAAAAAATAAAATAAGTGAAATAAATCTTGTAAGGGTTTGATTCACATCAGGTTCACCAGAATATAACAAAGGTGAAGCCAAAGTGGAGCTAATGATAAATAAGGAAGGAAACAATTTCACAACCATTAAAGAGTCCTATGGTTTTTATATTCACTTATGATAATAAACAAGAAATTAAACTAATCTAATAATAATAAAATGTAAACTAATCTAGTGCTCACCAAAGTTTGTAGCACAAAGTAAGGGGTTTGATGCAAAGTAATCAAATACATGTATAGGGAACTTCAAATAAATTAAGTATGAGTAACAGCCTAATACATGGAATATGAAGATTAATATTATTTTATCCAAAACTTATGCTACTTCTATCTACTAAAAGAGAGGAGAAAAAAGTTAGAATATACTTACCTGAATGTGAACCCATCGTGACTCAATCTCTCCCTTGGCCAATAGGGCTTCGTAAGAGGTTGTTATGGTTCATTAGGATCACTTTCTTAGGCCAAAGCATCTAAGACCTATCAAAAATACTAATATTATCCAAATATAAAATCTAAGCTAAGACTCTTCAAGTAGAATGGTGGAAGAGCAGATTGTGAAGAGGCATGAATGAATAATAACTCCTGATTGCATTCATATGGAAATGACTGAAATGAACTTGTATATATAGGAGTATCTAACCTAAAAATCACTCAATCATGTCAGTTATGATAGGTCAATTGGGTTGACCTAGTACATTATTGGGCTAATGCTTGAAGTTTATGATAGGTCATCCAGATGAAAACTAGGCCTAAAGAGCTAAAGTGACCCTAGACTATGCTAAGTTAACCAGGTTGACCTAGCTTACTGAATAGGTAAAAAGGGTACTAAGCAAGGGAAATAAGTATAAAAAGAGGAAAATACTAAGGAATGTGCAAAGAAGGAGAGATACTTAGGGAAAGGTTTTAGGGGCTAAATGGATAAAAAATAATATGTAAATAAGGGACAATAATCTTATGAAGCACCAAAGGTCTACCCACCCCTTCTCAGTGCATCCTTTAAGGTATGCACTTAGAGATATTTATTCAAGATAGGTTCTTGTAATATGTAAATATTAGTAATAAAAAAGTGTGAAAATATTATGTGCATACATATACCCCACTTGAAGCTCATCACATGTCACCAAGGTGTAAAGGGGATGGTGCTTCAAGAAAGAAATAAGGACACACACAATACTAATACTAAAAAAATTGTAGTATTTTAAAAAGCATAAAATAACTAAAATTAAATGATAGAAAAAGGTAACTAACTAAAAAGTAAATAACTAAAAAATAAATGATGCATACCTTGACTTACCTTTATTACAAGATGTTTGTCAGCTATGTTTTAGTTTTGATTGGGAGGGTGTAAAGACTACTTTGGACAAACCTAAAAATACAACACTGAGGAAAAACAAACCAATTCAAGAAAATCTAATATAAATGGTGTTATGTGGATATGACATACTTGGGAATTTGGCAAGCTAGGTGACAAGTGCTATGTTAGACCAAATGACCAAGTCAAACAAGAGTAAATTGGGTAATTGAAAACCTAAGGCTACTAAAGACAAAAAAACTCAAACAAGTAAACCTCAAGTAAGAAAGACAAACTCACCAAATCAAATCAAGGATACATGTCAAACAATATGGTAAAAATAAGATTCAAAAAGAAAAATGGTAAAACAACATTGATGAGTGATCAGTAGCAATCCACATCTCAATCATCAATGGAAAAAGGGGATGCATAAAAGGGAAAACAACATGGGTGGGTGAGCAATAACAATCCACATCTTATGCAACAATGGAAAAAGGGTGTCAACTCAGATGTCCACAATAGTAGAACAACAAAATTAAGGTAAATGGCAAAAGGAAAGAAAAGTAGTTTTAGTAAATATATAGAACATGATGAAAATGATCCATAGTTTCTCAAACATGTTGTTTTACATCTAAAGATAGATAAAAATGAAACAAAGTAGTGTTAGAATATTTTTAATAAATGAAGAAAAAGGAATTTAAATAAGAGGGAAAATAGATTTGGAATCATGATTTGTCTATCAAAGGGGAAATGAAATGGGGTAAAGGGAAGAATGAAGGAAAAACCAAGGAAGAGTAACTCTTTATCGAAGTCGAGACACTCAAATTTGGTTTGTCAAAACAAGAGGACTATTGACCTTAAGGACTCTAAATAACTTCTCTTAGCTACACAAGTCTTAGGTCAATAAATGGAGTATATAGATCATCCCATAAAGGTTATATGCATGAAAAGTAAAAGGGACCTACCTCTGCATGATGTGTTCCCCACTCCTTAAGACCCCTTACAGAGCCATCGGTCTACTTTGAATATTAGGTACTTATGTGTGAAAGTAGGTAGCACTATATATATTTTTTGAATCCCCTATTCCAATCTACTAGCCTACCATACCCTAAAGGACTTTGGCTCTATGTGAAGTTGACTATGGAGTTTGAGCTTTGATTGGAGATCAGAGATGTGCTTATAATCACGTATTTTGTTTTGATTAGACTTTTAAGATTTGTATGTTTCATTTTAGATATCATTTCATTTTGTTTTCAAATCTTTTTTTAAAATTCATCCTCCATACAGATTTGGAAGACCAACATAGGTGCTAGAAGATGAATTTCATTTGAAAACTTTGGGACAAGGTTGCTAAGAGAGAGAAAATCAAATAGCATGGGGTCTAAGAGTCTCATAAATCTAGGTAAAATAAAAGTGCTATATTGAATTCGACCTTGCTTTATCCAAATGTGAAGGTGAAAGAAAGGGGGAAATCAAGAGGAAAATGACACATGTAACAAATTTGGATTTATACAAATTGAGAAAAATGTGACAAAGGTGAAAAAGGAATAAAATGATAGCAAAGGTGTGATTCCTTATCACAAGATTGAGGGAAGTGAAGGAAAACATGCTAACATTGACTATTTATAGATTCCATCTAGCAAAAGAAGCAAAAGCTAATGTCTAAATAACAAGGATCACAAAGAATTTGAAAAGAAAGGCAATTTTATGAGGAGGTTTGGGTTTTATCCATGGTCTTAACAAGTAACTCACAAAATAAAAACCCAAGGGGTGACAATCAATAAAAAGTGAGGGACCCTTTGTATAAATCACCTCACAAAGACTCAAAAGATGCTAAGACAACATTGGCAAGTAGCAAAAGAATGAAAATGAAGAAATGAGAAATAAAAAAATGGTCATTTTATGAGGAGGGATGGGTTTTATCCACAATATTACCAAAAAACTCATAAAAGAAAAGCTGAAGAGGATGCCAAAACAATATTAGAAAGCAAAAGAAAAAATGAAAATATGAAGACTATGGTACATCAAGAAACCAAAATACCAAATGGGAGGACTAAAGGTTTGAAAAGGAAGGGAATTGTTGCATAGGTAGAGACACATGCTAAATTAACTACAAAAAGATGTTAGATACATATATAGAGAAAGAATGAAAATAAGGAAAAGGATCTTACATTAATAATTATATCAAGGATGAGCATGTGAGAGACAAGCCTATGTGTCTAAGAAGGTTTCTTGGAGTTTGATTAGTTTGGTAGCATGTAATGGAGAGTAAGAGTGGGCATCTCAAGATGCCCTAAAGGGTAAGTGGATGTAGGGATGGGCATCACAAGATGCCCCAAAGTCTAAAATAACATGAAGGTGGACATCACAAGATGCCCCAAAGGTTAAAGTAATGTGTGGATGGGCATCCTAAGATGCCCCAACATCTAAAAAGAGGAAGAAAAGATAGGAAAGGATAAGAAGCAAAGAGAACCTCATAGAGTATCTAAATGGACTTAGGTTGTCCAAGAAGATTCTAATGAGGGACATGATGCTTGAGGATAAAAAGAAAATAATTCTAACCAATAAGAATAATAGATAGAGATAAAGAACTAATTCAAGTAGATAGAGAACTAAATTAGACATATAAGGAAAGTGAAAAGCTAAATTAGAAATCATAGAAGAAATAAAATAGTACAGGATCAACCCAATCAACCTAACACAAAATATAGTGTTTGAATAATATACATAAATACATGTTCACATTTAGGTAAGTAAATAACTAAAAAATAAATGATGCATACCTTGATAAAAATAAACAAGGTCATGGTTTAGGTTAGCCAGGGGCTGACCTAGACCCTAATAAATTTTGTCAATAAGAATATAAGCTCAATGTGGTTGATTATGTAATGTAAACTATCAAAAAGGGATTTTAGGTTAGGGAAGGGCAAATAAAGGTGGTAAAAAGGGTGAAAAATAGGAGGCAAATCTCAGGGGAATGTTTTTAGGAGAAGGTTGGATTGACAATAAGTGGCAATAAAAGAACAATAATCTTGTGAAGCACCAATGGTCTGCCCACCCCTTTCCCAATGCACCCCTTATGGCATGTACTTAGTTATATTGAGACTCAATGGGTTCCTGTAAGATAGAAACCATTAGTAATGGATAAAGTTTAAAAATATTATGTGTATACATATGCCCCACTCAAATCTCATCATGATTCACTCAAGTAAAATAGGGGATGATACTTTGAGAAAGAACATAGCAACACATAATGCTAAGGCTAAAAGAAAATTTTAATATTTTAAAGAAAAAATAACTAAAATTAAATGACTGAAATGGAATTAACTAAAAAATTAAATGTATGCATACCTTGACTTGCCTTTATTGTTGGATGGTTGTTTGTTGTGTTTACAGTTTTGATCATGAAGGGCACAAAGATCACTTTCGATAAACCTAAGGATATAAAACTAAAGACAAAAAAAACAAACAAATTTAGGAAATCCAAGATAATTAATTCTATGTGGATGGGATGTACTTAGAAATTTTACAAGCTGAGATGACAAGTTCTATGTTAGACCAAATGACCAAGTCAAATTTTTAGAGTAAATTGGGTAACCAAAAAGCCAAAGCTACTAAAGGCTGAATAACTCAAACAAGTAAACCTTACATAAGAAAGACAAACTCACCAATTCAAACTAAGGATACATGTCAAAAAGGATAGTAATCAAGCATCAATGTGAAAGCAATAACAATCCTTACTTATAAAAAGATGGCCAAGAAAAAATGGTAAAACAACATTGATGAGTGAGAAGTAATAATCTTTACTGAATCATTAATGGTAAAATATCATGAAAGTATAAATGGACTCAAATGTCCACAGAAAGGGTGGTAAAACAATGAAAAATGGTAAAAAACATTAAGGCACATCTATAAATTTGGAACCATGGTAAAAATAAATTAATCCATAGTTTCTCAATCATATTGTCTTGTTCTAGAGAAAGACAAAATTTGAAACAAAGTAGTGTTAGCATGTTTTTAAGATGTGAAGAAGAGGGATTGTAGAAGAAGGGAAAATAAATTTAGAATCACATGTGCCTATCAAGGTGGAAATGAAATGGGTGGAGGGGATAATGAGGGAAAAATCAAGTTAGAGGAAATTTTTATCGAAGTCAAGACACTAAATTAGTTTTTTAAAACAAGAAGACATTAGAACTTAAGGACTTTGAAGAAATTTTCTTAGCCACAAAAGTCTTAGGTCAATAAATTAGGTATATATATAATACCATGAAGGATATATGCATAAAAAATAAAATGGACCTACCTTCCCACAACATATTCCCTATTCCTCAAGACCCCTTATAGATCCATTAGTCTACTACGAAGATTAGGTACTTGCATGAGAAAGTAGGTAGCACCATAAAGTTTACTGAATTATCCTATTCTAATATACTGACCTACCACACCCTAATAGACCTTGGCTCTATTTTGAGGCCAACTATGGAGTTTGATATTTAATTAGAGATATAAGATGTTCTTGGAATTGTGTCTTTTGGTGTGATTTTGAATTTTAAAATTTATATGTTTCCTTTTGTATATATTTACCTCTTATTTTAAATGATTTGGCTTGTAATTTTCTTAATGTATTTTTTTCTATTCCTCCTCCATATAGACTCAAAATATCAAACATGGGTGTGAAAGATGGCTTGCATTTGAATACTTGGGACTTGGTTGCTAAGACAGAAAACTTTAGAGAGCATGTTGTCTAAGATTCTCATAAATTTTGGTAAAATAAAAGTGTTATCTTGACTTTAACCTTGTTTTATCTAATGTGGAGTGAAAGGAAAGGAAATCAAGAGGAATGAAATGTGAAACAATTTTAATTATTTCAAATCACAAAAAATGTGATAAAGGAAAAAGTAAAAGGGATATAATAATAGTAGAGTGTGATTCCTTATCATAACAATAAGGGAAATGTAAGAAAATAGGCTAACATAGATTTTTTCAAAAATTTCATCTATCAAAAGAAGAAAAATCTAAAGTTGAGAATAAAGATCCAAAACTTGTGACCATTGCAAAACACATTCTAGAGGAGGAATGAAAGATGGTGATTTTATAAGGAAGGTTAGGTCCTATCCATGGTCTTACATTGTAACTCATAAAAGATAAAATCAAGGGGTGCCAAAAAGTATAAGTTTGTAAAGTGACAAAATAAAGAGGATAAGAATTGGGAAAATCATGAGAAATATTGAGTTCTATCTATAATTTTACAATGTAACTCATGAGAAAAAGGGAAACCAAAATACCAAAAGGAAGACTATAGTTTGTGAAGATAGAAAACTACTACAAAGGGTGAGACCTATGTAAGTATCCTTTAAAAGGTGTGAGATAGATAGCATATATAAATCATAAAAATAAGGGAAGGATTAGATGAAGTATATCTTGAGGAGTTACACATTAGTGGGTTCTTTGAAAATATGGTCTTCATTGGTTTGAAGGTAATAGGTACTTAGACTAAGAATATATTTGACTAAATAAGGGCCCCACCATTTTTGGGTGTATTTACCTTCTTTATCATGAGTCTAGTCTAATTTAAGGACAAGATTACCAACATTAAATGTGAAAAATTTAACTCATTTGTTATGTTATTTGGTGATACAAGCCTTGTATTGGTGATTATGTTATAAATCAAAAATTTAGTGTTCATCAAATAGATCGAGAGCATAAAGGTGATATTCATATATGTATTCATTAGGTATGATACCATGAAGATAGATACATAGAGAGGGAAGCTCAAATTACAGTGTGAGGATTGATTTAGAACCATATATTAGAGAGAACAACATTGCCCTAGTAGTAGTGTGTATGCTAGTGTGATAGGTTGAACAAATAGGATATAGATGAAGGTTCCAATCTATGCAGGTGTCATGAATTGCCTTTTCAAGGATTTTATTAATAATTTTATTTGTTGCCTCATATTGGAAATTACATTGTGGATGGTAGGGTGTGGAGAATTTGGATTGATTTTAAATTTAACACAAAGTGGTTTAACATATTTATTTTTGAAAGTACCACCATTGTCTAAAATGATAGTATGAGCGACACCAAAGTAACAAATGATTTGATTTAATATGAATTTGGATATTTTGGTATTGGTGAAATTAATGAGGGACATAGCGTCAACCCATTTGGTAAAATATTTTGTGGCTATGATTATAAATACATGCCCATCTTGAGATCAACGTAATTTGCCTATGAGATCTAATCCCCACATGGAGAATGGCCAAGGAGATTTTATAATTTTAAGTTTGGTGTGAGGTGAATGAATTATATCATCATTAATCTAGTAAGGAGTTAATTTTTTTAGCAAATTTGATGGCATCCTTTTTAAGAGTGGGTCAAAAATATCCCATACATAAGAATTTACAATTTGTAGCATGTCTATTATAGTGGCCATCACAAATTCCCCCATGTGCCTATTCAAAAAGAGGAGGAATTCATCTTTCATAACATAGTATATCAAAGTACCTTAAACATTATGATCATATAGGATGTTATATATAAATACATACTTAAAATATTGTTTATGAATGTGAGTCTTTTTATGAGAATTGAGGTTTAGGGGATAAGTTTGGTGTTCCAAAAATTGAATGATATATTTGTACCATAGTCTTTTGCAAATGGTGATGACTTCAATGTGGAAGATAAGTGAATATTATGGTTAAATATAATATGGGGATTATTTTATTTGGATAAAAAAATGGGATGAGTAAGAACTTGGTGCAAATGAAAAAAAGATGTAAAAGAATCAAGTGAATCAAAAATAGAGTTTTGTTCTTGAGGGATAGGCTCGATGGTGAAAGAAATGAAATATTTGGCAAGGTTAGGTGAAATTTAATGATAAAAACTGAGATTATCTATTTTTAATTAGTAATAACCATTGACTTAGTGGTAAATGAGTTGGGAGTCACCTAAAGCATGCAAATATTAGATATCTAGATCAAGGGCTACTCACATGCATATGATTAAAGATTCATATTCCAATATGTTAGTGATATTGAATGTGAGAAAAAAACTAAGGGGGTTATTTTTCCAAGAGGGATCATAAGGATAAAACCTTCCCCAACTCCTTGAATTAATTTGGCACCATCAAAATGAAGGGTCCCAGTATCTTCATATAAGTTGACATTAATTTTAGGAAGTTCTTTGATAACTACTTTTAGTTTAGTAGTATCTGGGAAGCTAGCAGACTCATAAAGATTACTTAATTCCAAGTTATTAGTGAAGTTATGGAAGTAATATTTAAGATAAATAGATTGGATGAGACCTTAAGTATAGAGAATATTATCATTGAGAAGACTATCTTGAAGGTGGTTGACACCTAACACAAGAGCTATAGAAATTTGATTAGAAAAGATATGTCATTTGAAAACTTTTTGGGTAGTAATTTAGAGATAAAATTAAAAGAGAAAGACCATACACTTACCAATTCTATCTCCAAGAATAAATGACTTGGAGAATAAGTGATGAAGGGGATCAGAATGGATGATAATATAAGTGGTTTGATAAAGCATATAATGTTGAAGTTTTTCAATGGCAAAATAAATGGCAAGGAAATCACGTTCAAGTTTTATACAATGTTTCTCATAATTAAGGAGGCCTTAGCTGATATAGTTGATGGCATATTACCTTCCAGTATCATCTTATTGGGAAAGCATTGCCATAATTGATATGGGTGTGAAAGAGGTATACAAGATCAAAGGTTGATTGTTTGAAGGGGGATGAAGAGTAGGTGGGTGAATCAATGAATCATTCATATTATCAAATGTTTTTTGATAGGGATCTATCCATTGTAAGGCATTAACTTTCTTAAGAAGAGAATTAATTGAATGAAGCCATTTCATGAATGAAGCATCTAATTTCCCCTAATTTATGAAGGTAATTATGAATGGATACAATGGATCAAGGGATGGGTATGTTAATGATAGCATTAATCTACAAAGAGAGATTAAGAATCTTAACACATTTGTAAGGATTTAGTCTAAATTTATATTTAATGAGGTAGTCAAAGATGATGGTAAGATCAAATAGATGAGTTTTGTGACATTTATATTTATCAATGAGGTCATCCACATAGGTTTTTACAATATTATGAATAAGATCATGGAAGATGTGATTCATTTCCCATTGATAGGTGGCTCCAACATTTTTGAGGTCGAAGGAAATTTTAACATAGTAGTAGGTGCCCCTTTTTATGGTGAAATTTGCTTTATGTTGGTCTTTGGGGGTAATATGAATTTGGTTATAACCTGAGAAACCATCCATAAGAAAAAACATTTCATAACCAGTGGTGGAATCAATAATGGCATCTATTAAATGTAGAAAGAAATTATCTTTAGGATAAGCAATATTAATATTATTAAAATCAACGCAAATGTGAATGACCATGGTGACCTTGTTTTTAACATGGACTATGTTATAAACCCATTTAAAATAGTATATGAATTTTATAAACTTAACATCAAGAATCTTGATAATTTATTTATGGCATAATGTAAAAAAATTCATTGATTTTGTCACATGGGTTTGGCATCAGGATAAGTGATAATATTATACACCATAATTCTAGGGTCAATACCCATTATGTCCTTATAGGACCATGCAAATATCTCATACTATTTATTAAAGAATATATTGAAGTTATCATGTTTAGTAGGTGTAAGTTCATGAGAAACTATAATTGGTCGAGTGCATGATGGAGTACCATATTTGATGTGAGTAGTTTATTTGGTAAGCATAGAATTTCCATCTTGGAAATTATATGGTGTATTAGATAAAGATAAAATTGGATTTGCTTTAGTTTTGATGCTATAGATGAAGTTGTTGAAATAAGGGACTTTGTTTTTGAAATTCTCAAGTTTGTGATGTTTTCAATGAAGTTAAGGTTCCAAAGCATGAAGAAATACAAGAATGGATTCATCACTAGGAAAAGGGGGAAGAGGACCATAATAATTAGAATCTACTTTAAGATCAAGAATTTGATTACCATGGAAATCATATTCAAAATGTATTTTATGGACATATGTGGCCTTGGCTTCTAATGTAATCTCAGAAGTAGGATTAGGTTTATCAGATGAGATTGGTGTATTGTTAGTTTTTTTAATGGGGGAGGAATGAGATGTGATGATGGGATATATAGGATATGTATGAATTTATATATGTTTAAAAGGTAAGATTTGTTTGACCACCTAAGGAGTATTAAGAAGTGAATAATTAATGAGAGGTACATGACCATCGAGAGCTAATTAAAAATCCATGGAAATGGTATGAACATCATAGTTGAAAGCATGTATTTTGGATAAATTTTTATAATAATGTTCAACATCCAAGTCTTAATATTGAGTTTAGGCCATGATTTAGTTATCATTATAGGTTGGAGAAATGGTACATGCTTGAGATTCAGGAGAAATTTCATAAGGGGAAATTCTGAGATCACTTAATTTGTGTAGAAACATGATTAAAAGATCTTGGAATAATTTTTCCACCCCATAGTCATTTCATGTGACGGCATATTCTGGGTCAAAAATATCTTGGGTATTGTATGGAGGGGGAAAATTAGTGGTCTTATCAATGAGAGGAATAGTGCAATCATGAGGTAATAAAGGAGGAAGCCACTTTGAGATATAAAAAGGTAGCTTAGTAGTGTTTCAAGTATGTTATAAGTCATTAGGTTCATCATCATCTAAATCAATAAGAGTGACCTGTAAGTCTAGATTAATGTTGATGAATTTAGGTAAGTGAACACTATTGATTTTTGGAATGGTAGGAATGTGATATTGACATTTAGTACTAGGAAGTTAAATACTCCAAGGGTTAGGATCAACCTCATGTTTATAACATTCATAATTATGTAGGAACTTGATGCATTATCTACCAAAAGAGGTAATTGCCCTAATTTTATGAGTCTAAGGATGGCCTAGGAGTATGTTTTAAGATAGGGGTAAATCAAGGACCATAAGTTTAGTTTGAATTGTCTTAGGTCTGATGGTTAGGGGAAGACAAATATAACCCAGTGGTTTTTGATTAGCTTATAAAATCCATGATAGGCTAGTTGGGTTTACTTGAGATTATCCTTATTATATCTAAGTTGTTGTATGAGACACAAAGATGTCATATTAATATTGGACACTTCATCAACTAACACTTTATAAATAAGGGTGGTATTAATATCTATTTTAATTAATAGGGGTAGATCATCCACACACAAAATATCTTGTCATTAATCATGTATTCTTTAATATTTTCAATAGAAGGCTTGGAAGAAGGACAAATGGATCCAATGGTATCCACATTGGTAGGTTGAGGCTCAATAAAGGGAAATTTTTCATCTATAGAAGATAGATATTCAAGTTATTATAATTATTGCATGAGGAACTTGTGATGATAAGGGGAAATATGAACTTAATCCATAAGGAGAATATTACAAGGCATGGAGTCAATTTCTTTGAAAAGTTCCAATGAGATTTAAAAGAACCAGTGCAAGGTTTATAAGGTAAATTAGGTTTTAAAGGAATGGAAGTGGTTGGGGGTTCAAAAGAAGGAAAGGGTTCCTCATTAACTTCCAAAGCTAAATGAGTGGTTTTATTATCTTTGAGGAGTCTATCTTCCAAAAATGGTTTCTTAGGTTTAGTGATAGGATCATTGTGAGTTAGTTTATGATGATAGTTGACCTTAACTACATTAGCATATTGATAATTATTTTAATATTGGTTATAGTTAACATTAATAAAATAAACATCCTTGGTATTTTATTAATTAGTATATGTGGGAAAATATTTTTGGTTATTAGAAGAAGATTTGGGAGCTTGTCATTTTTGAGAAGCAGTGTTGTATTCTTGGCGACGGAGTTGGATCATGTCTTTATGATTGAAGGAATCACCAAGCATATATGAGATAACAAATTTAGTAATCCCTCAACATGTTTCATTTGAATTACCAATGTTGGTGTAGAACCAATAAAATTGATTAGGGTCATACCATTTAGGAGTATTTTTAAGATAAGTAAAGGGTTTAGAGGGTGCCAAGAATTATTTCATTTTATACACAATTGGTGGTATGTGAGAAGATGGGGGATTATCAGTTTTGTCAATTCTTAGTTTAGATTGAGGAGTATTTCCAATGATGGAATTATTAAAATTTTGAAAATATCCTTTAAGGAATTTGGTATTAGGTTTGAAATACTTAATGAGGGAGACTTGATGTTTGGCTTGGTCAAGAGCTTTGTTAAGTGTTTGAGGGGAAAAAGTTTGAACCTTATATTAAGGTGAAGGAGTTAAAAAAGTTATAGAGTTTAAATAGATTATCATCATTCATGTTATGGTAGGTCTTATGGGTTAGATATTTCCATCATTTGATAAAATCATGAGCTGATTTGGTGGTTGATATCTTAGCATTGATGAAATAGCTAAGGAAATTTTTAGGAAGGTCATTGTGTTAAAAAAATTTAACTAAAGGATTAACTAAACCTCAAGTTTCCAAATGGAATTTTGGGGAAGTTGGTTGTACCATTCCGATACATTTTCAATGAAGGTTTTAACTAGATTTTTAGTTGTGGAAAAAGTACTAGTTTAGATCCACTCTTCATAAAGATTACCAAACTTTTAAGAAAGGATGTAGGGTCTTTAGTCCCATCATACCTGATAGTTGGAGAGATATTACCTATATTAATGAAAATGATGAAAAGATGTAAAGGCTCATTTTGGATGTGTTGAATCATTTTGTTATTCGTGATAGGTTGAGGAATAAAATTTCTTAAGGCATCTCTAAGAGGTGGAGGAATAAAATTTGGATTAGTTTGAGGACTTAGAATTGGAGGTTGATTAGCCATATTAATCAAAAGACATTTTAATTGTATCATTTGAGAGGTGTTAGAAATTTGAATTATGTTCATTTTTTGTATGACTTGTGCAAGAAGTTGAGTCATATCAATTGGTAGGTTGGTGTTTTTAGGAGGAATCCTTGAATTTGCATTAGGGGGAGGGTTATTGGGAGGTGGATTACTAGTGGATTATTAGATAGACTTGTGTCAATTTCTCCCATATTATGTTGAAAATATTGAAGATGAGAATTTTCTTGATAAGTACAAAAAGAATTGGATCCACCTACTTTATCTTGAGGTGTGATTTGAGCCATGTTAAAATCCATATATGAAAGATGGGAAGAGGTATTCCAAGAGTGAGGGTTATATTTAGAGGTAAAGAGAGGGAGAAAAAATAACCCATATAGTGTTTAAATGGATTTAAGTTATCTTAGAAGATTTTGATAGGGGATTTCATGATGTTTTGAGGAAATTAACATAATTTTAAGTAATAAGGAAGATAAATTAGGGATATAAAACTAAATCAACCAAAAAAAGAAAGAAGGAATCCAAACAAAGAACTAGATTGACCAGATAGAAGAGCAAGGACAATAATCAAATACAAGGTCAACTAGGTTGACTGTGTATTACTAAAAAAAATGGGCTAAGAATATTATAGAGTAAACTAAGTCAACTATGTAAAAATGGATAGAGGTTGAGAAAAGGTACAAAGTCAACTAGGTTGATTGTGTACTACTAGATAGAGGCTAAGAAAATTATAGATAAGGGACATAGTCATGTTGGTTGATTATGTACTATTGGCAAGGAGAAAGATATAGTCTATAAGAGACTATATCGACTAGAATGATAATGTTTTGAAATAAGGTAAAATTTTGAAATATAAGTGATGCAAAAAGTCAAAGCAAATGCACAAACAATTTGATCAATGTGAGTGATTCAATTGGGGCACACAGTATAAAACCTTGCACCAATGTTGGTTAATGAAAGCTTTTATAATAATGGCCAATGTTAATGTTAACTAATACAACACTCAATTTTGAAAGTTTATTAATTTTCAAACTTGCAATCCTAGAAAAACTTAACATTAACACTAGCTATCATTATAAAAACATTCACTTCAAGATGACACTAGATAAAATTAAATGTTAACTAAGTATTCATCTTGAGTGTTATTAGATTATTATAAATTGTTGTTTTAAGTGTGATAGGAAAGTTGGCTAAAAATAGGGAACTAAAAATTAGTCTATGAATGGTTTCAAGATATTTAGTTGAAAGGGATCTATGTTAGCAATAGTACTAGCTTGGTATTAGGGCCTACCCCCCTACTTCACAATTTCATAGAGATAAGGGTGTTGGGTGATTTACCAATATATATCAATAACCACATATTTATACTTAGCCAAAAAAACAAGTTAGCTTCCCTCTTGGTGATGAAATATAAGTAGGTAGGTCTTGGGAAGATAAGTATTAAATCTATTTTGAATATTGTGTGATTTGGTTGTGTTTGAAAAAGATTAAAATAGCATAACTAAATGATAATTTGAAAAAACACATATTTAGAGTATTTGAGTTATTTTAAGCATGCAAGTAGCTAAAAATGAAAGTGTGAATTAATTTTTGGCAAATAGTTGTTAATTCCCAAATTTAGAATAGTGCATAGTCAGTTCAAACAACACTATTTGCAAATAGTATAGAATAGAGTCGATTGGGTTGCTAATATTTTACAAATTAAAAATTGTTTAAGAATAGAGTTGAACAAGTCAAATTGGTATTTTAGATCAAATATAGGATATAAATCTAAGTCAACTAGGTTGACTTAGTCTATTGTAGGGTTGCGATTTTGAAGATTGCTAACTTACATAAAGCATAACTAAAAGGAAATACTAAAGTGAAAGAGAGAGAAAGAGAGGAATCTTGGTGGGTTGGAAGATGATTAGGACTAAATTTTTTATGTTTAAGTGCCTTGAATTTTTTTTTAAATTATGCAAACTAATTTGACTGATTTGACCTAGTTCTACAAAAACCTACTGTTGAAGAAGGATAATATGACTAGGTCAACTTGTTTAACCGAGTTTGTTGATATAGATGCTGGAAGAGAGACTAAGTTGACATATTCAACCTAGTTTGTTGATCTATAAATAAATAAGATTAATATGTCAACCTATTTGATCTAGTATCCTATATCTAATGAAGACCTACACATAAATAACAAAGTCATTTTGATGTGACTATGTATTAAACTTATGTACATAAATTTAGAACTATATCAACTAATTTGATATAGTATCACAAATATATAAAAATAATCAGATGATATGAAAGAAATAATGAGATAAAACATAAAAGGGTTAGATTTACATTGATTTCACTAGCATGTATGCAATGGGAAATATAATAGATCTACAAATCAATCCTATCTTGGAGAAGATATATCTTACTTACACTTTTGATGGGTGGGGGACCTTAGATAATCAGGGTCATTACTAATGTGGATCTATTCGACCTATCCAAGGGATCTCTTACCAAAATAAATATCACTAGGGAGGGTTATAAAGCTTCCAATCAAGAAAAAATATATAGTAACCCTAGATAGGCCCTATATTTTCATATTCACTAAACTAATAACAAGTAAAAGTATAATCTAGTGATCACCAAAGCTTGTTACACAAAGTGAGGGTTAATAAACATAAAAGTAAAAATTCATAAGAGAATCCTAATTAATCTATGTATAGGTAGAACCCTAATGCATAAAGGGAAAAATATTTTGAAAATACATTACTTATGTTACTTCTATCTACTAAAGAGAGGAGCAAAGTTAAAAATACTTACCTTAAAGATGAACCCATCAAGACTCAATCTCTCCCTTTGCTAAATGTGATTCAAAAGAGGTCTTTGTGGTTTATAAGGAGAAATAAGAAATACCAAAGCACCTAAGACTTCTCCACAATATATTCCTCTCCAAGTAGAAATTTTAAGCTAAGACTCCTCAAGTAGAATAGTAGAAGACCATATTATAAAGAAGTGCAAGTGAATAATTAACTCTTTTTGTCTCTCTAAGAATGGAAAAATGAATGTGTTTATATTGGTGAATATAACCCTAAACACTTATAAAATTTTAGGTTAATAAGGTCAACCTAGTATCATAATTGAGAAAAAAAAACTAGGTTATGGACTAGGTCAGCCAAGGGCCAACTTAAACCCTTATGAGTTTTGTCAATAAAATTACAAGGTCAATGTAGCTGACTATGTAATGTAAACTATCAAAAGGGGGTTTTAGGTTAGGGAAGGGCTACTGAAGGTGGTAAAATACTAGAGGAGGGTGAAAAATAGAAGGCAAAGCTTAAGGGAATGTTTTTAGGAGTTGGTGGAATTGATAACAAGTGGCAATAAAAGAACAACAAATCACTAATGGTCTACCCACCCATTTCTTAGTGCACCCCTTAGGGCATGTACTCAAAGAGATTGAGACTCTATGAATTATTGAAATATATAAAGAATTATTAATTGATAAATTTTGAAAATATTACATGTATATAATATTTAGTACCAAAGCTTCATCAATTTTCAACATGTTTAAGATCCAAAGACTCAAACTTTATGCATTTTTCTCATGATGCATCACAACTATGAAATTTGAATGATATGTAGTACCGAAGCTTAAAATTTTTTGAACATGTTTAACATCCAAAGATTTGAAATTTATGCATTTTTCTCATGATGCATCACAAATTTTAAATTTGAATGATATGTAATATTGAATCTTAAGTAGTTTTGAACATGTTTAAGATCTAAATATTCAAACTTTATGTGCATTTCTCATGATGCATCATAACTTTTAAATTTGAATGATATGTAATACTAAAGATTAAGTATTTTTGAATTTTTTTAAGATCTAAATATTTGAACTTTATGTGTGTTTCTCATGATGCATCGCAACTTTATAATTTGAATGATATGTAATACCAAAGCTTAAGCATTTTTTAATGTGTTTAAGATCCAAAGATTCAAAATTTATGCATGTTTATCATGATGCATCACAAATTTGAAATTTAAATGATATGTAATACCAAATAATAAGTGGTTTTCAAAGTGTTTAAGATCCAATGATTAGAAATTTATGCAGGTTTCTCATAATGCATTAAAACTTTGAACTTTGAATGATATGTAATACCAAAGCTTAAGCAGTTTTGAACATGTTTAAGATCCAAGGATTTAAATTTATGACTCTTTGTCATGATTCATCAAAAATTTAAAATTTAAATGATATTTAATACTTAATATTAATTTGTTTTGATCATGTTTAAGATCCAAAAATTCAAACTTTACATGCACATTCTCATAATGCATTACAACTTTGAAATTTGAATGATATGTAATACTAAAGCTTAATCAATTTTGAACGTGTTTACGATCCAAATATTATAAATTTATGTGAATTTATCATAATGATTCATAAATTTGAAAATTTGAAGATATGTAATACCAAATCTTAAGTGGATTTGAACATGTTTGAGATCTAAAGATTCAAACTTTATGCACATTTTTCGTAATGCATCATAACTTTGAAATTTGAATGATATTTAAAACCAAAGATTAAGTAGTTTTAAATGTGTTTAAGATCCAAATATTTGAAATTTATTTGTGTTACTCATAATGCATCACAAATTTTAAATTTTAATGATATGTAATATCAAAGCTTGAGTAGTGTTGAATGTGTTTAAGATCCAAAGATTCAATTTTTATGCATGTTCCTCATAATGCATTACAACTTTGAAATTTTAATGATATGTAATACTAAATATTGAAATATTTTGAATGCATTTAAGATCCAAATATTAAATATTTATGCACATTTATAATAATGCTTCACAAATTTTATGTTTGAATGATATGTAATACCAAAGCTCGAGTAGTTTTGAATGTGTTTAATATCCCATGATTTGAACTTTATGTACATTTCTCATTATGCATCACAACTTTAAAATTTGAATGATATGTAATATTAAAAATTAAGTGGTTTTGAATGTTTTTAAGATCCAATTATTTGAAATTTATGTGTGTTTCTCATAATACATCATAACACTAAAATTTGAATGATATGTAATACTGAAGTTTGAGTGGTTTTGAACATGTTTAAAATCTAAAGATTGTAACTTTATGCACATTTCTCATAATGCATCACAACTTTGAAATTTTAATGATATGTAATACCAAAGTTTTATTGGTGTTATCACTTTTATTTTTACCCCTTGAGGATATGCCTAACTCTCCTCATCCAAGTGGCACAATGGAAACATCTCATTTATTGTGGGTAAACAATTGGTGAGAGAATCTCTAGAAGGGATAGTTCCCTTCATGCACTCTTTGAAACACTCTTTCACTTATCAAATTTGCATGAAAATGGTTAAGAATAAAAACTTATAAATCTAAAATTTGATGCACCAAAACTTATAAACTTATACTACTTAGAGAAAAAGAAAGCTTTCTTTACATAAAACTCATAACACAAGACATATTGTTACATCAATATTTCATATGCTAGGTCCAAGAGGTATTTTGATGATTAGGATGGAAATGAATGATTCCATGGAATAATATAGTCATGGACCACTTATAAAACACTTATACACAAAAAGATAACACTAACAAAGACTTATAACAATTACTCTTCTGCATACTTGGTGAATAATCAAGGATAACATGTTAGAAAAGATCATCTTCTACTAAATAAGACCAAAAAGATTGTAACAAAACTAAATTGTACAAAAAATAAGTAGGAAATTTTACTTGTTTGTTGATTCAATAGTCATTTAAATATAAAATTGTCAAAGGTTTCACCATTAACCAATGGAGGCTACTCAAAAGAGCCCAAAAGGTTAATATTTATAGCATTTAGAAGAGGGGTGAGACAAGGGAAGTCAAAAGGTGACTTGGAAACTTGTCAAGCTGATAAAAGAGGTTAAATATGCATGATAAATAGGTTTTAAATGAACCATGCAATGGTATGAATCTCAAGTGTCCATACAAGTCATGAAACTTATGAAGAGTGGCATGAAAGTTCTCATTCTAACTCAAAAACATTCTCTCATGATTTATACCTATTTAAACATGAAAATATTGATTAGGTATAGGTCTGATGATTTTAATTAATGGTAATGGTTTCATACATGTGTCTTCATAAATTTGCTGTAGGCCTAATCATTTGGAATCATCTGGAAAGGAGCTATAACTGCTCACACTTTATAAAACTCCTTTTTTAGTCACCCCTCACACTTGGCCTCAAAAATGACTTCAATTTTCCATGAAAATACATGGGATGAAGTGGATGACACTTTTAAATACTCTATATTGCCTTAGAATACTTAGACATGACTTAAAAAGGCTCACACTTAGAATTTTAACCCTTATCAACGTTGTGTTCACTATGCAAGATTTGACTAACTGAGATGAGAGATATTGTTTGAACATTTAGAAGTTTTTTCAAATAGTTATATAGAAATATTTAGTTATTAAAAGTCCTAATATTTCCCCCAATATTTATTGTATCTCTTGAAACCTCTTGTACTCTACACAATACACAAAATAGTAAAAAAACTTATTTTGTACACTATCTATACAGGTAGGGTAGTAAAAAAAATTATGAGGAAGATCATTTAATATTCCTCTAGAACATAAAATTAATTTAATTTCCATTCCATCACATTTTTTGCATCTCCAACCTTTTTTTACCATCAGGTCTTTCCAAGGGTTGACTGAGGGTTTTAAACAATTTTCTTCCTTAAGCTTTGTTCATAAATTATTGACATTGGAACTAAAAAAAATTATAAAAACATGATTTTAAGAGACCATAATAACCCCTAAAAACTCATTTGGTATCCATGCATAGTTTTATTAGAGATATGAGCACTTGAAATCACCCTATCGACCTTGTTTCCACCTTTCTTGCATGCTTGGACTATCTCTGAGCTAAAGGTAGCTTTCTTGTAGGTTTCTCTACATATAAAAATCTCATAAATTTATAAATAGAACTCATATAAATTTTACAATCAACTATATATATCACCAAGAGTTAAAAGTGAAGTTGGACTCCTAATTGGCTCTAGGTTCCTTCAAGGCCTAATGGGCTTAGCATGCACCCTATTAGTTTTGGCTATCCATACTAATTTATCATGGTTTTTATGGTGTAACATGATTTATAATACTTCATTAAATATTTAAAAACCATCACATAACATCCCAAGCACTCTTTTTCATCTCTTTCTTTCATTCACCAACTAGGCCTAATTGAAACTTGTCTAGTTAGACTGTGTGCAACATTGTTTTGGTCATTTTGAGAGGTATGAACCTTAATTAGTTATTAATATAACCTATTTAACCTTAATACTGATAAAAATATTTTAATTTATGTTTAAAAATCTTTCTATCGATCCTTTTGCCCATTTTGACCTCATTAGTTTACTTTACCAAACCTTAATTTTTCTTATTTGGTTGGCCGCTGAGACAAATGAGTGAGGTATATCCCTCTTACCCAAGAAAAATTGAAGAATTTAAGATTTTTATAAGGTCATAATGATAATTTTTACCAAATATTTTATTTTAATTTGATAAATTAGGGACCTAACCAACTCAAAATGCCCAAAAAAGATTGTTTCTTGCATTTTTCTCAAATCCACCTAAGAATGACCTCTCCAAGATAAAAAAATGTTATTAAGATTATTAAACATGATATAAATCCTAAATTTATTCTAATTAAGCTTAAAATTCACTCAAAAATTCTTTTCTACTTTGGATTCTTCACTCTTATAGATTGATCAACATAGGCTTCCTAGAGCAATTATACGGACTACTAACTTTGGTTAGGAGAAAGAGTGAGTGGTCATATTTAAGTGGGTCTTATATATTGTGTAAGAATTATAATAACCTATCATGAACCATTTTAAATTTTATTTTAACCTTCTTCCTCTTCCAAAGCATGGCATCTCCTTACCCTCAATTCATGACTACACACCTAGTTGTAGGTGCATATAGGGTCTTAAGAGGTCAAGGTAAGATTTTTTCATCATTATAAGAGTTCATGGAGGTCATAGTTATATTAATTGATGTCATAATAGTCTTATATAAACATGATAACATCCCTTTAACCTCTTTTCAAGCACCTTGAGATCACAAACTAAGTTTCTTCTATCATGATTGTGAATCTTGCCTTCTTTGACTCTTGTAGGTAAGTCTTTGTTTATTTAAACATTTATATTGATGATTATAGGAATTATACAAATCCCTTGAGGTAAAAAATTATATTTTTATACATTCACTCACCTTTTATGCCATTAAAACATCACCAAAACACCAATACTAGTTCATTGTCTATATACCTTATTGTAGGTGAACAGTTTTTAGTAGAGGGACACTTGTATAAAATTAATGAATCTTATAATTATGATGAATTTAATTATATTTTGTATAAAATTACACCAATTTAAACATTTTATCCATGAGAGTGTGTTATATTTTCTTCTTAGGATGTAAAAGGCCTCTCATAACTCCAAACCTATAGATGTTAGTGTAATGTTTCAGTGTTTTTTAGGGAAAATTTGAGGCATTCAAACTCTATCCTCCAATTTTAGGTATAGTGTCTCATGATTTTTCATAATTAATTAAATTTTTAAAAACTATCACATAACCTCCCAGTCACCCTTTTTCATCTCTTTCTTTCATTCACCAACTAGGCCTAATTGAAACTTGTCTAGTTGGACTGTGTGCAAGAGTGTTTTGGTCATTTTGAGAGGTATGAGCCTAAATTATTGATTAATATCACCTATTTACCATTAATACACCTCAAAATATGTTTCTTGAGGTTTTTAAATCTTTCTATCAATCCCTTTTCCCATTTTGACCTCATTAGCTTGCTTTGCCAAACCTTGATTTTTCTTGACTAACTGACCTCTAGGACAAAAAAGTGAAGTATATCCATCTTATCCAAGGAAAATTGAAGACTTTAATAGTTTTATATGGTCATAATGAGACTTTTTATAATAAAATTTATCTAGATTCATCCAATTAGGCACCTAACCAACTCAAAATGCCCAAAAAATGCCTCCAAAAAGGACTATTTCTTGCATTTTTCTCAAATCCACCTAAGAATGACCTCTCTAAGATAAAAAATGTTCCTAGGATTATTAAAAATTATATAAATCATAAATTTATTCTAATAAATCTTAAAATTCACCCAAAAATTCTTTTCTCTATTGGATTCTTCACTCTTACCCATTGAGTAACATAGGCTTCCTAAAGCAATTGTATGTACACCTAACTTTGGTTAGGACGAAGAGTGGGTGGTCATCTTGAAGGGAGTCTTATATCTTATGGAAACACTATAATAAAATACCATGAACCATTTTAAAGTTTATTACAACCTTATTCCTCTTCCAAATCATGTCATCTCCTTACCCTCAATTCATGACTACACACCCAATTGTAGGTGCATACAAGGTCTTAAGAGGTCAAGGTAAGTTTATTTCATCATTTTAAGAGTTCATAGAGGTCATCATGAAATGTATGTAGGTTATAATATTATTTCATAAAAATTTTATCCTCCCTTTATTTTCTTTTCAATCACCTTGAGATCATAAACTAACTTTCCTTTGTCATGACTATGAACCTTGCCTTCTTTGACTCTTGTAGGTAAGCATTTACTTATTTGAACATTGGTCCTGATTCTTAGAGGCATTATATGAATCCATTGAGGTAAAAACTTATATTTTTTAACCTTCACTCATATTTTATGCCCTTAAAACATTACCAAAATACTGATACTAGCTCACTGTCTATATACCCTATTGTAGGTGAACATTTTTTTGTAGAGGGACACCTGTAGGTGTCCCTAGAGCTTGAAAAACTATGCATCATATCCTTATAATTAATTTCATGTTATTTTTTATACCATTACACCAATGGAAACATTATATCCATGAGAGTGTGTTCTATTTTCTTCTTAGGATGTCAAAAGGCCATTCACAACTCCAAACCTATAGATGTTAGTGTAGTGTTTTAGTGCTTTTTAGGGCAACTTTGAGGCCTTCAACCTCTATCTTCCACTTACTCTCTGACTCCCATATTTTTCATGTCTTATTTCTATACTATATTAAATAAATTAATCCAATATATATGATTTTTAACCCTTTAAAAACATGTTTTAGGATATCTACAAAACCCCCTAGACCTCTGTTTTCTTAGTTTAGGGAAAATGTCCCTATACTCAATCTTTTCCTACTAGAAGGTGATCTTCAACTTTACCAATCCTTATATAAATTTAAAATTTGCATATTATGATCCATTAAACATGTTATTTGTGTATTATTATTATTTTCACCACTTGTCTCACATTTCAAAATGGCTCCTTAACCTTGTGCTAAGCCACCTATAGGTGTAGATTTTTAGTGTATATAGATAGTCGGCAAAATATAGATATTATGCATATATTTATACCTCTTATGAGTTGTATATCTATCTAAAAACTTCAAATTAATTCATCATGCTTCAAAATGCTTGGAACGATCACCAATATCTTCACCCTAGTATGATGTCATCATGATAGGCTGTATGTACACTTTGAATGGTATAGAGGTAATATGTTAAATGTATGAGCAATGGTATTATTACCTTTACCTTATAACAAAACACATGATCTTACAAATATATTAGATGATAAATTATGATATTAAAGGCTTGAGGCAAGCTTTACACCTTGTTTCAACATTGAAAAACCTCTATGAGAGCACTTATAGGTGCACACTCCAATGGTAGACTATGTGTATATGGTATTTGACTATCATAGCTCCATTTTTAACTCTTTATAGGATGAATCCTATTTTATTCTATTTATGAGCACATAATAAATTTTTTAGAACTATAATAAAGCTCTATGAACACACTTAACATGCTATACACATGTGATCAACATGACTTCAAGTGAGATTGGGTAAAGGGCTAACTTTGAGGTGTTCATGATAGCATATTTGATATAAGCATGATTTTATGACAATAAAAATTAAATTAGGATGAAAAATATGTAATTTATACATGGAAAACATCACATGACATTCTTATGAGACCTCTTTTGAGAACCAAACATTCTACAAACAAGGAAAACTAATTGAGATTGCACATGGTGGCACCTTCATATAACATGAGATAATTTGCTCATCCAAACACCATGAAACATGAAATTAAACATGTATATCATTTGGTAAGATATTTTACATCCTTTGGAGTAAAAATCACCAAATAGTTTGTACAAACTTGCCCAAAATGAAGTAAAACCTATAGGGTGCATGAAATAACAAGCAGAAAAGCACAGTCAACTTCAAGAGGATGGTTCATAAAGAACATGCCAAAAAATCTTCAAAATATTTTTATGTAAATGCGTGTATCTAATTTTATTAAAAACTCCCAAAATAATTTGACCTAAAACCTCTTCAGTTGTTCGTACTAAACACAAACCTAATGATCACTTTTGTATGTTTAGAAAGGCAAAGAAGGAGAAAAACAATTTTGGATTAAAAATGGAACTTCTAGATAATTTTAATCATTTACATGAGTTTTATGAATATTAATAAACATGCCATCACCTTCTCCCACTTTTCACCTTCTTTATGGGTCATATAAGTGCCAAAATCACCCTTTTCAATTGATTACTTAATCTTCAGTTAAACAACTTGTAAGATTATAATGTAACTGACATCTATAATAGATAATTTAACATTTTGGATGTTTTAAATGAAAAAACACACTTGGAAACCTTTTGAACCATGCTACTTGCATTCATGACCCCTAAAAGCCCATTAAGTGACTCAACATGACATATAACTAATTGGACCATGACAAAGGATAAAAATACATTATATAACATCAAATTAACTATAAAATAGCCTATGATAAAGTATTTGACCCCTAAAAATCTAAAAATAAAGGATTTTACTTATAGGGGTCCAAATTTGACCTAAAATTAAAATTTGGTCAACAAAATGATGACTCATAGGGGTAGTATGCCTCCTATACTAAAGACTGGTAACCTTATCAATCCATGGGATAGGGACTCAATGAAATATTGAGGAAAAATAGAAAGTAATTGCATAAAACACACACAAAACAACCACAACACACTATGGAAAACATCACATGACATTCTTATGAGACCTCTTTTGAGAACCAAACATTCTACAAACAAGGAAAACTAACTAAGATTGCACATGGTGGCACCTTCATATAACATGAGATAATTTGCTCATAAAAACACCATGAAACATGAAATTAAACATGTATATCATCTGGTAAGATATTTTACATCCCTTGGAGTAAACATCACCAAATAGTTTGTACAAACTTGCCCAAAATGAAGTAAAACCTATAGTGTGCATGAAATAGCAGGCAGAAAAGCACAATCAACTTCAAGAGGATGGTTCATAAAGAACATGCCAAAAATCTTCAAAATATTTTTATGTAAATTAATGCATCTAATTTTATTAAAAAATCCCAAAATAATTTGACCTAAAACCTCTTCAGTTGTTCGTACTAAGCACAAACCTGATGATCACTTTTGTATGTTTAGAAAGGCAAAGGAGGAGAAGAAAAATTTTAGATTAAAAATGAAACTTATAAAGAATTTTAATCATTTACATGAGTGTTATAAATATTTATAAACATTCCATCACCTTCTCCCACTTGTTACCTTCCTTATGGGTCATATAAGTGCCAAATTTACCCTTTTCAGTTGATTACTTGATCTTCAGTTAAACAACTTATAAGATTATAATGTAACTGACATATATAATAAATAATTTTAAATTTTGGATTTTTTAAATGAAAAAATATACTTGGACACCTTTGGAACCATGCCACTTGCATTCATGACCCCTAAAAGCCCACTAAGTGACTCAACATGACATATAACTAATTGGACCATGACAAAGGATAAAAATATATTAGATAACATCAAATTAACTATAAAATAGCCTATGATAAATTATTTGATCCCTAAAAATCTAAACATAAAAGTTTTTACTTATAGGGGTCCAAATTTGACCTAAAAGTAAAATTTGGTCAACAAAATGATGACTCATAGGGGTAATATGCCTCCTATACTAAAGACTAGTATCTCTATCAATCCATGTGGGGACTCAATGAAATATTGAGGAAAAATATAAATTAATTACATAAAACATACAAAAAAAATGAAAACACACCATGGAAAACATCACATGACATTCTTATGAGACCTATTTTGAGAACCAAACATTCTACAAACAAGGAAAACTAACTGAGATTGCACATAGTGGCACCTTCATATAACATGAGATAATTTGCTCATCCAAACATCATGAAACATGAAATTAAACATGTATATCATCTGGTAAAATATTTTACATCCCTTGTAGTAAACATCACCAAATAGTTTGTACAAACTTGCCCAAAATGAAGTAAAACCTATAAGGTGCATGAAATAGCAAGCAGAAAAGCACAGTCAACTTCAAGAGGATGGTTCACAAATAACATGCCAAAAATCTTAAAAATATTTTTATGTAAATTAATTTATCTAATTTTATTAAAATCCCCCAAAATAATTTGACCTAAAACCTCTTTAGTTGTTCGTACTAAGCACAAACCTGATGATCACTTTTGTATGTTTAGAAAGGCAAAGAAGGAAAAGAACAATTTTAGATTAAAAATGAAACTTATAAAGAATTTTAATAATTTACATGAGTGTTATGAATATTAATAAACATTCCATCACCTTCTCCCACTTGTCGCCTTCTTTATGGGTCATATAAGTGCCAAATTTACCCTTTTCAGTTGATTACTTGATCTTCAGTTAAACAACTTGTAAGATTATAATGTAACTGACATCTATAATAAATAATTTTGAATTTTTGATGTTTTAAATGAAAAAATATACTTGGACACCTTTGGAACCATGCCACTTGCATTCATGACCCCTAAAAGCCCACTAAGTGACTCAACATGACATATAACTAATTGGACCATGACAAAGGATAAAAATACATTAGATAACATCAAATTAACTATAAAATAGCCTATGATAAAGTATTTGATCTCTAAAAGTCTAAACATAAAATTTTTTACTTATAGGGGTCCAAATTTGACCTAAAAGTAAAATTTGGTCAACAAAATGATGACTCATAGGGGTAATATGCCTCCTATACTAAAGACTAGTATCTTTATCAATCCATGGGATGGGGACTCAATGAACTCTTGAGGAAAAATAGAAATTAATTTCATAAAACACACAAAAAAAACCAAAACACACCATGGAAATAATTTATCTAATTTTATTAAAACCCCCCAAAATAATTTGACCTAAAACCTCTTCAGTTGTTCGTACTAAGCACAAACCTGATGATCAATTTTGTATGTTTAGAAAGGCAAAGAAGGAGAATAACAATTTTGGATTAAAAATGGAAATTATAGAGCATTTTAATCATTGAAATAAGTGTTAGGAATATTAATAAACATTCCATCACCTTCTCCCACTTGTCACCTTCCTTATGGGTCATATAAGTGCCAAATTCACCCTTTTTATTTGATTACTTGATCTTTAGTTAAAAAACTTGTAAGATTATAATGTAACTGACATTTATAATAGCTAATTTAACATTTTGTATGTTTTAAATGAAAAAACACACTTGGACACCTTTGGAACCATGCCACTTGCATTCATGACCCCTAAAAGCCCACTAAGTGACTCAACATGACATATAACTAATTGGACCATGACAAAGGATAAAAATACATTATATAACATCAAATTAACTATAAAATAGCCTATGATAAAGTATTTTACCCATAAAAATATAAAAATAAAGGTTTTTACTTATAGGGGTCCAAATTTGACCTAAAAGTAAAATTTGGTCAACAAAATGATGACTCATAGGGGTAGTATGCCTCTTATACTAAAGACTAGTATCCTTATCAATCCATGGGATAGGGACTCAATTAAATCTTGAGAAAAACTAGAAATGAATTTTATAAAACATCACAAAACAACCACAACACACCAACCAAACACAAACAAAGCAAAACACCAACAAAATTCATACATGTGCATGAACACTTAGGGAAAATAAAAAAAATAATAACTATGTAAAAAGAGAGAGGAGAACCTTAGTAGAAATGTTTGAGATATATCCCATTCACTGGTATATGAAGCTCCTCTCCAACCAACTTTGAGAGTTGGAAAGCATTATGTTGCTTGCATTGGGTGATAACATAAGGGCCACTCCACAAAGCATCAAACTTTATGTGTTTTCTAGGCTTATCCCTATCTTCATCCCATTTTAGAATAATGTCCCCCTTTTATAATCTTCTTGGCAAGGATTTATTATCAAATTATCTCTTTGTTTGATCTTGATGAGCCCTCATAGTTTCCATAGCTTGATATCTTATTTATTCAAGCTCCATAAACTCACACAATTTGACCTCCATGCTTTCATTTTCCATCAACTCCAGCTGGAAAGTGAAATCCAAGGCTGGTAGTTCAAGTGAAATAGGGATTCTAACTTCTTTCGCATAAATAAGTGTATATGGTGAGTTTCTAATGGCTCTTTTTGGGGTGATCCTATTAGCCCAAAGAGCTATCTTGAATTTGGAATGCCAAGTTCTTTGGATTTCCTCCATTTTCCTCTTTATGATCCTAATTAGATTCTTAATGGTAGACTCATCTAGTCCATTCCATTTTGGATAATTATTGTATGAAGTACTAAGATATATACCATGTTTTAAATCCCACTCACTTGTCTTCATTCCAAGGAAAACCAATGCATTGTCTATATTATTGTTGAAGGAGCCCCAAACCTTGTCATTATGCCTTCATATAAGTCTATAACTAAACTTTCATTTGATTCCTTGAGAGATACATCCTCCAACCATATTTTAAATTAATATGTGATAGTCAACACCTACTTGTGGCTAACACTAGAAGGTGGGCTGATTAGGCCTATGAAATCTAGTCCCCATTGCATAAAATATTGGTCTACTTATATTTCATGAAGAGGAAAGGCTATAATATTTTGCTTACCATCAAATATAAAACATTTTTGACATTCCTTACCCAATAATGGGTGTTTTAAAATAAACTAGGTCAAAAATATCCATCTCTCATAATCTTAGCAATTGTGGTTCTTGGAGAAAAGTGACCACCATCTAGTCCATCATGAAACTCAAGCAATATTTTCTCAACTTGATCTAATTCAACATATCTCAATAACACACCTGAGAATTCCTTTATAAATAATACTATATCAACAAGTACATAAAGTATATATTTTAATCTAAAGCACCTTCTTTTGGCTCTATCTAGGCCTTGTGGACACTCGCCAACTTGAAGAAAGTGGATCATATCTTGTGTCTAACTCCTCATTAATGAAGATGTAGTTGTCATAGGATTATTATGAAGGGATAAAACAACTTATTTTTGTTCCTTCAAATATAAATTAAGGTGCTCACATAATCCCTTCCTTTTTACTAACTTGGTTATCTTGATCTCTACATCACACTCCATCACTTTTATAATCCAACCAACCCTTTCTTCATTCAAATATTAACTCAAAAGGAAGTCTTTAGCACTAAGATGAGGTACAAATATATGAATATTGTTTTTAAATAACACATTCCTAAACGTTTTTGGACTTCTAACAAATAAAAGTACTTGCTTCTCTACATAAGTGTATCTTACCTCATAACCTTCTAATCCTTGATTAAAGAAGGCAATAGACTGCTCCAAATTTTTTTCATTTGATTGATTGAGAATTGCAGATATCGTTTCTTCATTTCCAAAGGTATAAAAGTTGATATACTTTGATAAATTATGACTTGCAAGATTAGGGGCTTGAGAAATAGCTTTGTTGATCTCTCCAAAACTTTCCTTCCTTTTCCTTGTCTAAGTAAACACTTCATATTTCCTTAGCATGGAGGTTAGAGGCTTGACCAAATTAGTAAAATCAAGAATAAACATTCTTGTGAAATTGATTTTTCCAAACAAACTTTGAGAATCTTTCTTATGTTTAGGCAAAGTGAATGACAATATTGCACTCACCCTTTCAATATCTATGGATAGGCCTTTCTTTGAGACTATGTGTCTCAAAAGTTTGCATTCATAGACATCAAACACAAACTTATTTGGGTTGAGAGACTCTCTAATCTCTATACATCTCTCAAAAATAAGCCTAAGGTGATTTAAGTTATCCTTTACATCTTTAGAGAAGACTGTGATATCATCAAGAAACTCCAACAAAATATCATTTATTAGACCTTCAAAAGCCATATTCATTGCACATTGAAATATAGCTTCAGCATTAGACAAACCAAAAATAATTTTCATATAAGCACATTTACCCCATTTTTTGGTAATGGATATCTTCTATTGGTCACTTTCCTTTACCAAAATCTGATTATACCCTAAATATCCATTAAGAAGCGAGAACCTTTCACTACCTACCACAACTTGAAAAATATGCTTCATGAAAGGAAGAGGATAATGGTCCTTCAAATAAACTCTATTCAAATCTCTAAATTCAACACATAAAAATGTTTCCCCATTCTTATTCCTTAACAAGACTAAGTTTTCTAACTAAGTTGAATGCTTAATAGGAAAATTGATCTTAGACTCAATCAACTTTCTAAGCTCCTTTGTCATGAGAGGCTTAATCTTAGGATTGATTGGTCTTTTCCTTTGCTTGATAGGCTTAGAATTATCATCTAGCTCTATGGTATGTTGGGATAAGTTTGGATCAAAGCCTTTTAAATCACTATATTCCCATGCAAAGACATCATAAAATTCTTTGCATAACTCAATAAAAGCATATCTATCTTCACTAGTACATACCTTCCCAAGATAAAATAACTTATCCTTGAAGATTTGTACTCTCTCATAGTTTTCTTACTTAGTAGTCATGCTTACCTTTTCCTTCTTCAAATGATCATCATCATTGAATATACTCTCAAGTGTGACTAAGCCTTTAAGGAGCTTGTTTGTCTTTAATTGTATAATCTACCCTCTATATTGTTATTATAGTTTAGACTAATTATTTGAAGAAAACTCAGCCTCCTCTTTTAGAAAAAGAGATATTTATTGGTCACTATCAAACACTTTCCAATTAATGAAATTATCAAGTATAAAGGACCTTATAATCACCTTGAGATGAGGCTAGTTCTTATATTCTCTTATTCCCTTTGAAACATCAAATTGAACTCCAATTGATGCTAACTTATCAACATGTTCTTTTCTCTTATCCTCCTCTATAATCACCTTGAGATGAGGCTAGTTATTTTCTTGTCTTACAATAGATTATATTTTAAAGGCCTATAAATCTTCCACAAGATCCTATACACTATGCTTATAGGACTTAATCAAAGAGTTTTTAGTCATATTTTGGCCTCTCACTTGATTCACAACTAACTCACTATCACCATACACTTGTAACTCTTTCACACCTATTTTCCTAACCCACTCAAGGACATGAATGAGGACCTCATATTGTACCACATTACAAGAACAAGTGAAGTGAAATCTAAAAGTAGAGTAGTATCTTTTCTTAGATGGAAAAAATAACATTGTTCCACCCCCTGATCTAACCTTACTTCTTGATATATGAAATAATAGCTACCATAAACCATCCATGTTTTCATTTGGCTTCATAAAATTAGGCATGAAAAAGTCCTTGTCATGAAGGAAATATACTCCAAGACCAGTTTCTTCTATGAAATTGTAAGGATCATGCCCATAGTGTTCAGCTCCCCATTCATCTAGATACAAATTAGAAACTCCTTCAAGAGAAGAGTTTGGAGATTGATCCATGTGAATCTCTTCCTCATCAAGAATATAATAATTAACATTTGTAGCCTTTGGTACGTAGGTCTATAAATTATTATGATGAATAGGCTCTAACTCAATAGTTACCTTGGTACCATATATTTCCCTAAAAACCATATAAGACCAATTAGATGCCAAGTATCCATATATCTTGGCTGTAAACTCTCTTAAAAAATAAAGAGTAAAGTATTGGGTAAATCTACCATGAATACATCATGAGAGATGAAAAAATTAGCACAATCATGTAAAATCAAATTTAAATCCTTGACTACTTCCAAGTTCTTTGTTGGTGACCCATCTAATTTCAGAATACCTTTAGCCATTGGTTCATACTTGAGGCCTTGTTTATCTACTATTAACTTAGGCATAACTGAAGTGCTAGCCCCAATATTTATGATGAAGTTGTGAATTAATAAATTACCAATGATAAATGATAGATAAAAATGAAGAGTCTTATCAATTTTCTTCACGTGTGCATCAATGGGTTGAGTTTCATTCACTAAGACAACATTTTCAGTCCTAATCGATCCAACTTGTTTGCCTAGTCCAAGAAATTCCTTTTAGAGCATATCCTTTTGTCCTAATATTGTCAATGAAACCCATAATGAGATATTAATGTGTAACTTATTCATCTGATCCACAACATTGATAGAAAGATTGCTCATCTTGAAAGGTTCTTTGGAAGCACTAGTACCATATGGTGTAGCTTGTGAAGATGGATGTGTAGGAGATGGTTTTAAACTTTGAAATTTATGATTCTCCTAAACCTTAAGAACTGAGTTATAATTACCTACTATTGGAGGTGATGTAGGAGTCAAAACAAGTCCTTGAGTTGGACCTTGTGTCTCTTTAATAGCCCTCTTCTTAGATCTAATGTTAGAGGATCCACTAGCATTCACAATATTTGAATTTCCCAAATAATTGATGGGAAAAAATTCTCCCTCAAAATGATTTATAATATTATAATAATATTATTTTTTTCAATTTTACATTCCATTTTGCATTGGCATCTCAAAATTGGGAACTTGAGGTGCTTGACTACCTTGCATTATCATGGCTTGACTAGGCATTTCATTGGCATATTTAACTTGGTCTTGACTTTGGTCCAAAGAAGGATAGCATGTTTGATATTAAACAAAGATATTTTAAGTGGGAAAAAGAGATTTAAAATATTATGTGGAATTGGGATTGTAACCTTGGTAATGTCTATCTTGAGTATTTGACATTATGCTTGAGCATTACCTTGAAAATGAGGCCTATTTACTTGTCTAAACTGATTGTAGGATTGGTAAGGCCTATAATTTTGATCGTGTTGCCTTTTAAGAGAAACCAATTCATTTTTAAAACTTTGAATGAAAATCTTAATTTTATGAACCTCATTGGTAGGGGCAAGGGCAGACTTTTCTTGACTATTAAGCAAAAGAGCCAAGGTAAGTAATAAAACTTGACTAGGAGGCTGTAAATTAGGAAACAATGGCATTGGTGGTTTAAGAGTAATTTTAACTACTTAAAAAAGATAATTCTTAGCATTGATAGCTATCTCATAAGCACCAAATAATGTATTCCCACTCATGGATTGGATCATCAAAGCTATATCACTATTCATTGCTTTTAAGTAATACAAGAAGGCATAATTTGGATTATGTCTCATAAGGGTTGGGATCCCATCCCATGTCTTTTGAAATATAGAGTTAAAATTTTACGTAAACTCTTGAGGATCCCTCTTGATAGTGGTCAATTGCTCAGATAGTGATAGATAATCACTTTTCTCTTCAAACCTCTTAGACAATATATCTCCTAGTTCATCCCATGAAGCAATGTAATTTTTAGGTAGAGTCCCATACCAATCTAAAGCTTTCCCTTTGAAATACAATACCAATAAAATTATGACTACATTCTCTTGAGTGATATTATGGATATTTCATAAGTTTTCTATGTTTCTAATATGCTCAATAGGACTAGTAGGACCTTCTCTACTAAAATATGGAACACTCTTAAGTTTTTCTCCAAGAATTTGATCATATTGGGCAAGATTCAAAGGAGATGATCTAGTGAAGGATACAAAAGGTTGGTTTCTAGACATATTATAATGTAGACTATGTGTATTATGGGTTGAACTAAGTAGAAACCTAGACTTATTAAAAAAAAACTCCCTTTAATAAGGATGAGTATTCACAAATTTGGATCTTTTGAAAGAATATAAAATTAATTGCACAAACTCAAAGGGCATACCTTTAGCATTAGATAGAGTGGTCTCCTTTGACATGGAAATTAAAGAATGATCAGAAACTAAAGAGTTGAAAAATTAGTGGAGTCACTAGGTACTAAATGTAGATGTTTTTGTAGTTACAAATATGCTAAGATCAACACCAATCTTGGAAAATATTCTAGGACTTAGAGTCCCATCAGGCATGTCAAAAATTATTATCACTTGGATTTTCACCCCTTGAGGAGATGCCTAGATATCCTCATCCAAGTTTTAAAATTAAAACATCTCATTTGTTATGGGTAAATAATTGGTGAGATGAATATTTAATTTCCTCCTATTTACTAAAATTATACTACTTAGAGCAAAACAAAGCTTTCTTCACATAAGACATATTGTTACATCAATGTTTCATATGCTAGGTTTAAGGGGTATATTTATGCTTAGGAGGGTAATGAATGATTCATTAGGATAATATAGTCATGGACCACTTCTAAAAAACTTATAAACTAAAAGAGAACACTAAAAAAGACCTGTAAAATTACTCTTCTACATACTTGGTGAATAATCAAGGATAATATGCTAAAAAAGATCATCTTGTACTAGACAAGACCAAAAATAATGTAAAAAAACTCAATTATACAACATTTAAGTAGTAAAATTCACTTTTTTATTGATTCAATAGTCATATAAATACAAAATTGGCCAAGGTTTCACCATTAACCAATGGAGGTTACTCAAAAGAGCCCAAAATGTCAATATTTATAAAATTTGGAAGAGGGGCTAGAAAATGGAAGTCCAAAGGTCACTTTGACACATTTAAAGTTGAGAAATGAGGTTATATATGCATGAGAAATAGGTTTTAAATGAATCATACAATGTTAGGAAGCCCAAGTGTCCATATAAGTCATGAAACTTATGAAAAGTGGCAAGAAAGTTTTCATTCTAGATAAGAAAACTACCTTTATGATTTAGACATATTTGAACATCCCAAAGATTATTATGGATAGTTATTATAATTTTAATTAATGGTAAGGGTTTATATCATGTCACTCCATGCATTATTTTTAGGCTTGGTCATCTAGAATTATTTGGAAAGGAGCTATCACTACTTGTACTCTAAAAAACTCCTTTTTTAGTCATCCCTCACACTTTACCTCAAAAATGGATTTATTTTTACATTAAAATACATGTTAGTAAGTTTATTACACTTTTAAAGACTCTCCATGGCCTTATATTTCTTAAGTATACCTTAAAAAGGCTCACACTTAGAGTTTTCGCCCTTCTCACCATTGTGTTCACTATGCAAGCTTTGACTAGCTGAGATGAGAGCTATTGTATAAGGATTTTAAAATATTTATATGGATATATTTTGTTATTAAATTTCCTAATATTTACCAAAAAAATTATTGCATTACTTGAAAGCTCATGTACCCTACAAAATAGTAAAAAGAACCTATTTTGTACCTTGTTCATACAAGTAGGGTAGAAAAAAAATTGATGAGGAGGATTATTTAATATTAATTTATAACCTAAAATTAATTTCATTTCCATTCCATCCCATCTAGATGCATCTCTAGCCTTCTTTTCCCAATTGGGTCTTTCCAAGGGTTCAGTGAGGGTTTTATATAGTTTTCTTCCTTAAGATTTATTCATAAATATATTAAATTTTAAATACCAAAAAATTCCACAAAACTTATTTTAATATACCCTAATAACCCATACAAAATCCTTTGGTATCAATGCATAGATTCAAAAAAGATATCAACACTTGAAATCTCCCTATCAAGCTAGTTTCTACCTTTCCTACATGCTTGGACTATCTCTTAGCTAATGGTAGGTTCATTGTATATATATATATATATATATATACATACATACATACATATATATATATATATATATACATAGATGTATATATATATATATACATACATACATACATACATATATATATATATATATATATATACATGTATGTATATATATATATATATGTATGTATGTATGTATGTATATATATATATATACATGTATGTATATATATATATATATATATATATATGTATGTATGTATGTATATATATATATATATTTTAAATACATCTCATATAAATGTTAAAATCAACTAGATATCTCACCAAGAGTTAAAAGTGAAGTTGGACCCCCAATTGGCTCTAGGTCCCTTCAAGGCCTAATGGGCTTAGCATGCACCTTGCTAGTTTTGGATATCTAGACCAATTAATCATGGTTGGTATGGTATCTCATGATTTTTAATACTTAATTAAATCTTTAAAAACCATCACATAACCTCCCAAAAACTCTTTTTCATCTCTTTCTTTCATTCACCAACTAGGCCTAATTGAAATTTATCTAGTTAGACTGTGTGCAAGAGTGTTTTTGGTCATTTTTAGAGGTATTAACCTTAATTAGTGATTAATATAACCTATTTTCCCTTAATACAGCTAAAAATATTTTTATTTAGGTTTAAAAATCTTTCTATCAATCCCTTCACCCATTTTGACCTCATTAGCTTGCTTTGCCAAACCCTGATATTTCTTGACTTGTTGGTTATTGAGACAAACCAGTGAGTCCCTCTTCCCCAAGGAAAAATTGTTATTTTAAGACTTTTATAATTTCCTAATGAGTCTTTTTAAGAAATTTTTTATCTAGATTCATCCAATTAGGGACCTAACCACCTCAAAATGCCCAAAAAAGGCCTCTAAAAAAGATCATTTCCTACATTTTTCTCAAATCCACCTAAGAATGAACTCTCCAAGATAAAAAAAATATTATTAGGCTTCTTAAATATTTTATACATCCTAAATTTATTATAATTAAGATTAAAATTCACCCAAAAATACTTTTCTCATTTGGATTCTTCACTCTTACCCATTGAGCAACATAGGCTTCCTAGAGCAACTGTACAGACAGCTAACTTTGGTTAGGAGGAAGAGTGGGTGGTCATCTTGAATTGGGTCATGGAGATTTTGGAAAAAATATAATAACCTATCATGAATCATTTTAAATTTTATTTTAACCTTCTTCCTCTTCCAAATCATGTCATCTCCTTACCCTCATTTCATGACTGCATACCCAACTGTAGGTGCATACAGGGTCTTAAGAGGTAAAGGTAATATTTTTTCATAATTATAAGATTTCATGGAGGTCATCATGATCTTCATGGAGGTTATCATATTCATCTCTCAACATTTTAGCCTCCCTTTAACCTCTTTTCAAGCACCTTGAGATCACAAATTGAGTTTCCTTTATCATGACTATGAACCTTGCCTTCTTTGACTATTGTAGGTAAGCATTTGCTTATTTGAATCTTTGTATTCATGTTTAGAGGGATAATAAAAATCCCTTGAGGTCAAAAATTATATGTTTATACCTTTACTCACATTTTATACACTTAAAACATCACCAATTCACTAATACTTATTTTTTATTTGTATACCCTATTGTAGGTGAACATGTTTTTGTAGAGGGACACCTGTAGGTGTCCATGGATTGAAAAAATATGCATCATATCATTTTGATGAATTTCATGACATTTTTTATACCATTCCACCAATCAAAAATTTTATCCATGAGACTGTGTTCTATTTTCTTCGTAGGATGTCAAAAGGCCATTCACAACTTCAAACCTGTAGATGTTAGTGTAGTGTTTCAATGTTTTTTAGGGCAGCTTTGAGACCTTCAACCTCTATCATCCACTTACTTTCTGACTCTCATATTTTGCCTATCTCTTTTCTATACTAGAGGAAATATATTCATCTAATCTAGATGCTTTGTAACCCTTTATAAACATGTTTTAAGATATCTACAAAACCCCTTAGACCTCTATTTTCTCAATTTAGGGAAAATGTCCCCATACTCAGTCTTTTCCTGCTAGAAGGTGATCTTCAACTTTTCCAATCCATCTAACACTTTCAAATTTGCATATTAGGATCCATTCAACATGTTAGGTGTATAGGATGATTTTCACAACTTGTCTCACATTTCAAAATGGCTACTTAACCCCTCGTTAAGCCACTTGTAGGTGTAGATTTTATCCCATAAACAATTGTATATGGTGAGTTTATAATGGCTCTTTTTGGGGTGATCCTATCAGCCTAAAGAGATATCTTTAACTTGGAATGCCAAGTTCTTTGGTTTTCTTCCTTTGTCCTCTTTATGATGTTGATTAGATTCTTAATGGTGGATTCAGCTAGTCCATTCCCTTGTGGATAATAGTTAGAGAAAGTACTAAGATAAATACCATGTTTCAAATCCCACTCACTTGTCTTCATTCCAAAGAAAGATAATGCATTATCTAAAACTATTATTGAAGGAGCCCTAAACCTTATAAATATTCCTTCTTACAAGTCTATAATTGAACTTTGATTTTCTTCCTTGAGAGATATATCCTCCATACATATTGTAAATTAATCTATAATAGTCAACACCCACTTGTGGCCAACACTAGAAGGTGGGTTGATTAGGCCTATGAAATCTAGATCCCATTACATAAAAGGTTGGTATAATTGTATTGGATGAAGAGGCAAGGCTACAAGATTTTTCTCACCATCAAAGAGAGAACATTTTTGACATTTATTTACCCAAGCATGGGTATTTTGAATAAACTAGGCCAAAAATATCCATCTCTCATAATCTTAGTAGCTGTGGTTCTTAGAGCAAAGTGACCAACAAATAGTCCATCATGAAACTCAAGAAATATTTTCTCAACTTGATCTAATTCAACACATCTCAATAAACCACATAAGAAGTCCTTTTTAAATAGTACTCCATCAAAAATTAAGTACATAAGGAATAAATTCTAATCTGAAGGACCTTCTTTTGGCTTTATCTAGTCCTTGTGAACACTCACCGATTTGAAGAAAGTGGATCATTTCCAATGTCCAAATCCTCATTGATGAAGATGCAACAATCATAGGATCATCATGAAGGGATAAAACAAATTACTTTTATTCCTTTAAATTTGAAGCCAGGTGCTCACATAATCCCTTCCTTTTCACTAGCTTGGTTGTATTGATTTCTACATCATACTCCATCACTATTGTAATCCAACCAACCCATTTTTCAATCAAATATCAACTCAAAAGGAATTATTTTACACTAGGATGATGTACCAATATATAAATATTTTTACTAGATAGCATATTCCTAAAAAAATTTATAATTCTAACCACTAAAAGTACTTTCTTCTCTACATAAGTGTATCTTACCTCATAGTCTTCTAGTCCTTGAATAAATAAGGAAATAGGTTACTCAAAATTTTCTTCATTTGATTGAGTGAGAATGGTAGAGATTACAAGTTTAAATCATTTTTTAAATTAGGACTTTCAAGATTTGGGTCTTGAGTAATAGCTTGATTGATATCTTCAAAACTTTCCTTCCTTCTTCTTGTCCAAGTAAACAATTCATATTTCCTTAGCATAGAGGTTATAATCTTGAAAAAATTATCAAAAATAAGAATAAACCTCCTTATGAAATTGATTTTTCTAAAGAAACATTTCAAACCTTTCTTATGTTTATACATAGTCAAGCAAATATTGCGCTCACCCTTTCAAGATTTATGGATAGGCCTTTCTTTGAGACTATGTGTCCCAAAAGTTTTCTTTCATGGAAAACAAAAACACAATACTTTGGGTCGAGACATATTCTAAACTCTAAATCTCTCAAAAACATGCTTAAGGTGATTCAAATGATCCTTTGCATCTTTATAGAAGACCATTATATCATCAAGATACACCAACACTATATCATTTATTAGACCTTAAAAAGCCATATCCATTGCACGTTAAAATGTGTCTCCAACATTAGACAAATTGAAAGGAATTTTCCTATAAGAATATGTACCCCTTTTTTTGGTAAATTTTGTCTTATATTGGTCACTTTCCATTACAAATTTTTTATTATACCCTGAGTATCCATCAAGAAGTGATAACCTTTCACTACTTGACACAACTTGCAAAATATGCTCCATGAAAGGAAGAGGATAATGTTCCTTCAAAGAAACTCTATTCAAATATCTAAAGTCAACACATAACCTGATTTCCCCATTATTCTTCCTTATCGGGACTAATTTTACCAACCAAGATAAATGCTTAATAGGAAAAATGATCTTAGACTCAATCAACTTTGTATGTTCCTTTCTCATGAGAGGCTCAACCTTAGGATTAATTGGTCTTTGCCTTTGATTGATACGATTAGAATTATCATCTAGATATATTTTATGTTGAGATAAGTTTGGGTCAAATCCTTTTAAATCACTATATTCCCATGTAAGGACATCAAAAAATTCCTTGCATAACTCAATGAAAGCATATCTTTCTTTTATAGTACATACCTTCCCAAGAGCAAGCAACATATCCTTGAAAATTTATACTCTCTCATATTTCTATTACTTATTAGACATGATTACCTTTACTTATTTAACTAATCATCATGATTGAAGATACTCTCAAGTGTGACTAAGCCTTTATGGAGCTTATTTGTCTTTAATTATATAATCTACCCTCCATATTGCTGCTCTAGTTTTGACTGATTCTTTGAAGAAAACAGCCTCCTCTTGTAGAAAAAGAGCTATTTTTTTGTCACTGTCAAACACTTTCTAATTAGTGACATTATCAGGTATATAGGGCCTTACAATCAACTTAAGATGAGACTGGTTCTTATCTTCTCTTATCCCCTCAGGAACATCAAATTACGCTCCAATTGTTGCAAATCTATCAACATGTTTGTTGTATTCTCTTAGGGTAGATTAGATGTTGAAGGCTTGTAAATATTCCAAAATATCCCACACTCTATGATTATATGACTTAAGTAAAGAGTTCTTAGTCATATTTTGGATTCTCACTTGATTCACATCTAACTCACTATCACCATACACTTGTAACTCTTTCACACCTCTTTTCCTAGCCCACTCAAGGCCATAAATGAGGGACTCATATTTTGAAACATTAAAAGTGATTGTGAATTTAAATGTGAAAGTAGAGTAGTACCTTTCCTTGGATGGAGAAACTAACATTACTCTACCACATGATCCAACCTTACTTCTTGATCTATCAAAGAATAACTACCACAAACCATCCATGTTTTCATTTGTTTTCATCAAATTTAGCATGAAATATTCCTTATCATGAATGAAATATACTCCAAGACCAGATTACTCTATGAATTTATAAGGATCATGCTCATAGTGCTCAGCTTCCCATTCATCTAGATATAAATCAGATCAAAATATCCTTCAATAGAAGAGGTTAGAGATTGATCCATGTGAAGCTCTTCCTCATCAAGAATAGCATGATTGACATTTCAAACCTTAGGAATTTATGGATATAAATTATTGTTATTAATAGTCTCAAATTCAAGCATTACCTTGGCACCATACTCTGTCCTAAAAACTATACAGGAATAATTGGCTGCCAAGTATCCACCTATCTTGTATATAAACTCTCTTGATAAATAAAGAGAAAAGTACGGGGGTAAATATTACACAACCACATCATGAGGGATGGAAAAATTAGGACAAGTGATTAAAATCAAATTAAAATCCTTGACTACTCATAAGGTTTTTGATGGTGATTCATCTAATTATATAATTTCTTTATCCATTGGCTCATACTTGAGGCCTAGTTTATTTGCTATTTACTTGGGCATAACTAAAGTACTAGTCCCACTATATATGATTCAATTATGAAATAATAAATAACCAATGATCAAGGATAGATAAAAATGAGGATTTTTATTAGTTTTATTCACATGTCCATCAATGGGCTAAGTTTCATTCAGCAAGACAACATTTTTCGTCTTAGATGATCCAACTTGTTTGCCTAGTCCAAACAATTCCTTTTAGAGCATATAATTTTATCCTAGTATTATCAATGAATCCCATAATGAAATATTCATGTGTAAATTCTTCATCTTATCCATAACATTGATATAATATTGCTCATATTGAAAGGCTCTTTGGAAGCACTAGTACCTTATGGTGTAGCTTGTGAAGATGGATGTGTAGGAGTTGGTTTTGAAGTTTAAACATTATGATTCTCCTATACCATAGGAGTTTATTTATACCCAACTATTATTGGAGGTGATTTAGGAGTCAAAACAAGTTATTTATTTTCCCATTGTGTCTCTTCAATAACCCTTTTCTTAGATCTAGTGTTAGAGGATACACTAACATTCACATTGTTTGAATTTCCCAAATGATTGATGGAAAAAAATTCTACCTCAAAATGATTTATAAGAGTAGAATCAGATTGTGTTTGTATATTTTACATTCCATTTTGCATTGGAATCTCAAAATTGGTAACTTAAGGTGCTTTACTACATTGCATTGTCATGGCTTGACTAGATATTTCATTAGCATATGTAACTTGGTCTTGATTTTGGTAATAAGAAGGATAACATGGTTGATATTGAACAAATATAGTTTGAGTGGGGACAAGATCCTTAGAATATGATGGGTCATTGGGATGGTAACCTTGGTAAGGTATAGTTGGAGTGATTTAACCTTGTTCTTGAGCATTACCTTGATTAGTAAGGCCTATAATTTTGAGCTTGTTACCTTTTAAGAGAAATAAATTCATTAGTAACACTTTGAATTAAAATATTGAATTCATGAATCTCATTGGTAAGGGTAAGGGTATAATTTTCTTGAATATTAGGTAAAGGAGCCAAGGTAGGTAATGCAACTTGACTAGGATGATGCAAATCAGGAAATAATGTCATTGGTGGTCTAGGAGTAATCTTCCCTACTTGAACAAGATAATTATCATCATTAATAACTATCTCATAATCACTAGATAATATATTCCCACCCATGGATTGGATCATCATGGATATATCACTATTCAATGCTTATAGGTAATACAAGAAGGCATAATTTCAAGTAGGCCTCACAAGGGCTAGGATCCTATCCCATGTCTTTTGAAGTCTAGAGTTAAAATATTGCATAAAATATTGAGGATACCTCTTGATAATGGTAAATTGATTAGCTAGTGATATATAATCACTCTTCTCTCCAAACCTATTAGATAGTAGATCTCCTAGTTCATCCCATGAAGTAATGGAATTTTTAGAAAGAGTCCCATATAAATCTAAAGATTTCCTTTTGAAATAAAATGCCAATAACCTAATGGCTATATTCTCTTAAGTGATATTATGGATATTACAAAAGTTTTATATGTTTCTAATATACTCAACAGGAGTATTAGGACATTCTCCACTAAAATATGGAACACTCTTAAGGGATACTCCAATAATTTGGTCATATTGGGTAAGATTCAAAGGAGAAGATCTGACAAAGGCTTAAAAAGGTTGGTTTATATCCATATTGGAATGTATAATATGTGTATTATGGGTTAAACGAAGTAGAAACCTAGACTTCTTAAACACCAACTCCACTAAATAAGGATGAGTATTCACAAATATAAATCTTTTGATAGAATACAAAGGCAATTACACAAACTCAAAGGGTATACATTTAGCAGTAGACCTAGTGGTCACCTTTAGCATGGAAATTAAGGACTGATCAACAACCAAAAGTTGAAAACTTAGTGGAGTCACTAGGTACTGAATGTAGATGTTCTTGTAGCTATAAATATGCCAAGACCAACACCAATCTTAGAAAATCTTCTAGGACTTAGAGTCCCATCGGGCATGCCAAAAATTATTATCATTTGGATTTTCACCCCTTGATGAGATGCCTATCTCTCCTCATAAAAGTGTCATAATGGAAACATCTTACTTGCTATGAGTAAACAATTGGTGAGATAAATCTCTAGAATGGTTAGTTCCCTTTATGAACTCTTTGAAACACTCTTTCACTTATCAAATTTGCATGAAAAGGGTTAAGAATACAATCCTATAAATCTAAAATTTGATTCACAAATATTTAATTTCCTCTTACTAACTAAAATTATAATACTTAGAGCAAAACAAATCTTTTTTTAGATAAAACTCATAACACAAGATAAATTGTTGCATCAATGTTTCATATGCTAGGTCCAAGAGGTATTTTGATGCTTAGGATAGTAATGAATGATTAAATAGGAGAATATAGTCATTTACCACTTATAAAACACTTATAAACTAAAATATAACACTAAAAAGGACCTATAACAATTACTCTTTTGCACACTTGGTGAACAATCAAGGATAACATGCTAGAAAAGATCATCTTCTACTAGACAAGACCAACAAGATTGAAATAAAATTTAATTTAATAGCATGTAATTAGTAAATTTCACTTTTTTATTTATATAAGAGTCATTAAAATATAAAATTGTTTAGGGTTTCACCATTAACCCATGGAGGCTACTCAAAAGAACCTAAAAGGTCAATATTTATAGCTTTTAGAATAGGGATGAGACAAGGGAAGTCCAAAGGTCACTTGGACACTTTTAAAGATGATAAAAGAGGTTAAATATTCATGATAAATAGGTTTAAAATTAACCATGCAATGTCAATAATCCCAAGTGCCTATCAAGTCATGAAACTTATGAAAAGTGGCATGCAAGTTCTCATTATAGCTCATAAAATTGCCTTCATGATTTGGACCTATTTTAATGTCACAAAAATTATTAGGGATATGTATAATGATTTTAATTAAAGGGAAGTGGTTTATACATGCCTCTTCATGCCTTTTTTATAAGCCTAGTCATTTGGAATCATCTGAAAAGGAGTTATAACAGCTTGCACTCTAAAAAACTCCTTTTTCAGTCACTCTCACACTTGGCCTCAAAAATGTCTTAAAATTTCCATTAAAATACATTTTAGGAAGTTTATGACACTTTTTGAGACTCTCTATGGACTTAGACTACTCAGGTATACCTTAAAAAGGTTCACACCTAGAGTTTTCACCATTCTCACCATTATGTTCACTATGCCAACTTTGACTGGCTAAGATGAGAGCTATTATTTGAACACTTATAATATTTTTAAAATAATTATATGGACATAGTGAGTTATTACAAGTCATAATATTTCCCCAAAATTTATTTCATCTCCTCAAACCTCCTATACCTTGCACCATACATGAAATAGTAAAAAGAACCTATTTTATACCCTATTTATATAGGTAGGGTAGCGAAAAAATTGATGAGGAGGAGACATATAGAGTCTTTTAAAACTAAAATTAATTTCATTTCCATTTAATTCCATCTTGGTGCATCTCCATCCTTCTTTTCCCAATCGGGTCTTTCCAAGGGTTTAATGAAGGTTTTAGATAGTTTTCTTCCTTAAGATTTGTTCATAAAACCCTAAATTTAGAACTATAAAAAATGACATAAAAATGATTTTAATATACCCTAATAACACCTCCAAACTCATTTGGTATCCATGAATAGTTTTAGAGGAGATATGAGCACTTGAAATCACCCTATCGAGCTTATTTCCACCTTTCTTGCATGCTTGGACTATCTCTGAGCTAAAATTAGATTTACTATAGGTTTATTTGCATATAAAAATCATAGAAATGTCTAAATTCATCTAATTTACATTACAAAATCAACTAGATATCTCACCAAGAGTTAAAAGTGAAGTTGGAGCCCCAATTGGCTCTAGGTCCCTTCAAGGCCTAATGACCTTAGCATGCACCCTACTAGTTATGGCTATCTAGACTAATTTATCATGGTTTTTATGGTGTCTCATTCTCATTAATACTTCATTAAACATTTAAAAACCATCACATAACCTCCTAAACACTCTTTTTCATCTCTTCTTTCATTTACCAACTAGGCCAAATTGAAACTTGTCTAGTTGGGCTATGTGCAAGAGTGTTTTGGTCATTTTGAGAGGTCTGAGATTGAATTAGTGTTTAATAGAACCTATTTAAAATTAATAAACCTCAAAAAAAAATTATTGATGTTTCCAAATCTTTCTATCAATCACTTTTCCCATTTTGACCTCATTAGCTTGCTTTGCCAAACCTTGATTTTTCTTGATAAGTTGATTGTTGAGACAAAATAGTCAGGTATAACCCTCTTCCCCAAGTCAAATTTAATATTTTAGGAGTTATATAATTTAATAATTATAATTTTTACCAAAGGGTTTATCTTTATTCATCCAATTAGGCACCTAACCAACTCAAAATGGCCAAAAAAAGGCCTCTAAAGGACTATTTCCTACATTTTTCTTAAATCCACCTAAGAATGACCCCTTTAGGCTAAAAAAAGTTCATATTATTATTAAAAATTCTATCAATCCTCAATTTATGTTAATTAATATTAAAATTCACTCAAAAATGCTTTTCTCCTTTGGATTCTTGAGACTTACCCATTCAACAACATAAGCTTCCTAGAGCAACTGTATGGATTGCTAACTTTGTTTAGGAAGAAGAGTGGGTGGTCATATTTAAGGGGGTCCTATATATTGTTTAAACACTCTAATAACATATCATGAACTATTTTCAAGTTTATTGTAACCTTCTTCCTCTTCCAATGCATGTCATCTCCTTACCCTCAATTCATGATTGCACACCCAACTGTAGGTGCATACAAGGTCTTACGAGGTCAAGGTAAGATTATTTCATTGTTATAAGAGTTAATGGAGGTCTTCATGATAATTATTGAGGTGATAATATTATTATCTCAACATTTTAACCTCCCTTTAACCTCTTTGTAATCACCTTGATATCACAAATTGAGTTTCCTTTGTAATGACTGTGAACCTTGCCTTCTTTGGCTCTTGTAGGTAAGCATTTGATTATTTAAACCTTGGTCCTAATGTTTATAGGAATTATATGAATACATTGAGGTAAAAAATTATATGTTTATACCTTCACTCACCTTATATGCCCTTAAAACATCACCAAAACACTAATACTAGCTCACTTTCAATATACCCTACTATAGGTGAACATTTTCTATAGAGGGACTCCTGCAGGTGTCCATAGAGCTTGAAAAAATATGCATCATATCCTTATTATTACTTTCATGATATTTTATATACCATTCCACCAATGGAAACATTATATCCATGATATTTTGTTCTATTTACTTCTTAGGATGTCAAAAGGCCATTCACAACTCTAAACCTGTAGATGTTAGTGTAGTGTTCCAGTGTTTTTGGGACAACTATGAGTCCTTTAACCTCTATCCTCCACTTAATTTATAACTCCCATCTTTTTCATTCCTCTTATATATACTATATTAAATAATTTCATCTAATTTATATGCTTTTTAACCCTTTACAAACATTTTGTAGGATATCTACAAAATCCCCTAGACCTCTTCTTTCTCAGTTTAGGGAAAATATCCTTGTGATTAGTCTTTTCCTGATAGAAGGTGATATTCATCTTTGCAAAGCCATCTGACACATTCAAATTTTCATATTAGGATCCATGATCTTCCAAAGAGATCAGATGATAAATGATGAAATCAAAGTCTTGATGCAAGCTTTACACCTTGTTTCAACATTGGAAAACCTCTATGAGAGCACTTGTAGGTGCCCACTCTAATGAAAAACTATATGTATATTGTATTTGACTATCACAACTCCCTTTTTCATTCTTTGGAGGATCTATCTTGTTTTCTTCTATTTATAAACACATCCTAACTTCTTGAGACCATTACTACAGCTCCATGAACACACTAAACATGTTATACACACATGATCAACATAACTGCAAGTGAGATTGGGTAAAGGGTAGGATGTGAGGTGTTCATGACTAAATATTTGATCCAAACATGATGTTACTAGACTAAACATGAAAGTATGATGATCAATATGGCATTGAGACATGAAAAACACCACATCAAATTCCTATGAGACCTCTTCTGAGAACCAAACATTCTCCAAACAAGGAAAACTAATTGAGACTACAAATGGTGGCACCTTCCTACAACATGAGATAATTTTCTCATCCAAACACATTAAACATGGAGATAATATATTAAGAGATCCTACATCCCCTAGATTTAACATCACCAACTAGTTTGTACTAACTTGCCCAAAATGAAGCAAAACTTATAGGGTCTATGAAACAATAAGTAGAAAATCATAGTTAACTTCATGACGATGTTTTATAAATCACAATCCACCATTATTAAAAATATTTTTATTTAAATGAATATCTCTAATTTTAACACAACCTCCAAAAATTAATAGACCTAAAACCTCTTTAATTCTCCATACTAAGCACAAACTTGATGGTCATTGTGTATGTCTATAAAGGAAAAGGATCAGAATAGTTTTGGCTTAAAATGGAACTTCCAAATCATTTTAAGCATTGAGATGAGTTTTATGAAGATGAATATACTTTCCATCACCTTCTCCCATATGCCACCTTCCTCTATGGGTCATATAAGTACTAAACTCACCCTTTTTAGTTGATTACCTTATTTTCAGTTAATGTATCATTGGAACACACATCTATGGGTATGGGAGAGGTGAGATTCAGACCTATTTATAAAAACAAATAGGTGGTCATTATGGAAATGTGAATCAAAAGTCTTTCCCTTACATCCTAGTCACTTTCATGTTTTTTTAATTCCATAATCCCCAAGGCATGATACCATATAGCTTCACAGTGACAAGTCATTTCATCATCACTTCAAGGCTTTCTTTTTCACTCTTTAGTGGAATTACTATAGTGGTATCTCAAAGAAATGGGATTCATTTCCTTAGCTCCTCATTACCCATTAAACATGTTAAGCATGAAATATACTGAGAGGGGGGTGAATCAATATATTATATGTCTTTTTACTTAATCAAATTCCTTTTCTTTAACCAATTAACCACACATTCAAGATATGCAATAAAATTGAAACAATAATATCCACTACACAAGAGAAAGAGAGACACTAAATTTTTACGTGGAAAATCAAAGTGGGAAAAACCACGGTGAACAATCTCAAGTATATGAATGAGCACCAACTCAAATTACAAAGTTTACAAGCACCAACTTGTAGGAGTACCAACCCCTTTTCCTTGTAACAACACAAATATTTGTGAGCAACAACCCCTCACAAATATTTGTGAGGACCAACCAACAGGAGCACCAACCCCTCTTGTATATAAAACACAATTATCTCTCAATGTTGCTTACTAAACAAATGATAGAACTCTATAATATCTCCTACTTTTCTCTCTTCAAAAACAAATACATACCATGCACTCTCTTGTATATTAAAAATGGTTTCTCAATCTTTTATTTATAGCTTTCCAAATGACCTTTGGCATTCACCCTTTGTGATCCTTCAATCCTCATGGAAAATGGTGCCAAACTTGCATAACCCTTCATATCCTTGCATTTAAAAATTCATATGGTGACCCTTCATAAGCAAATGTGTCCTTTCCTCTTCTATCTTTATCTTGGTGACTTTTCATATTCCTCAAAGTGTCCCTTTATGGAAAAATGTGCCTTACCCTTTTTTGTCTTCACATGGTGACTCTTGGAATTCCTCAAGATGGCTCTTCATGAGAAAATGCATCCCATTCCTCTTCTTTCTTTATCTTATGACTCTTTGACTTCTCCATGGGCCCTTTTTTGACTTATATGCAACCAAAAATATATTCATTAATATTAAATAAATATTAACACACATTAGCCAAGATATGAATATTAAAAACATCATTAAATATAATGGGGCCTTTATCACCATTGTTAGACCTTTGAAATCAATGAAAATATTTCTAATAATCTCCCCCCTTGTCATTGATGACAACCTCAAAATGAAACTACCACATCTTGAAACCTACACATACTACCATTTTAAAAACATACAATAACTTCCCCTTACTGCAACATGTAGGTATTCCCTATACCTATTTTGCACCTATTTCTACACTTGTACTTGTACCTATTTTTATCCCCCTTTGACATCGATGGCAAAGGACTTATCCTAAAGCTGACACTTAGCTCCTCCTCAACTGATGTTGATCCTCAATGATAGGAAGTAAAATAAAGTACTCCCAGCTTCTCCTATAGATAATCAAATGTGTCTTTTGGTAGTGCCTTTGCGAAAATATATATAGTCTACTCTATACTACTGATATATTCTATCTTAAACTATTGATCTATAACCTACTCTCTCAAGAACTGATATCTGATGGGAATATGTTTTGTTCTTGAATGCATCACTAGATTCTTCAAAATATTAATAACACTTGTGTTGTCACAAAAAATAGAAATAGGTTCATCATATTTTACCTTGATATCTTCCAAAGTTTTCTTCATCCAAAGCACTTGAGTACAACATAATACCATTGTAATATGATCTACTTCAGCTATAGAAAGTGATACTAAATTTTATTTTTTAATTAACCATGATACTAAGCTATCATCAAGAAATAAAGCACCTCCACTTGTATTCTTTTTATCATTCAAGTAACTTGCCCAATCTGAATCTATATAAGCAACCAAAGTGAAATATCTACATATGGGATACCACAATCCATAATCCAATGTCCCTTTGATTTATATGAATATTCTCTTTACCAACTAAACATGAATATATTTTAGAGCTAACTAATATCTTTCAACCATACCTACTACATGCATGATGTCTGGCCTTGATGCTATCAAATATAAAAGACTACCAATCATAGATCTAAACAAAGATTGATCTATAACAGGTGAATCTTCATCCTTGCTCACCTTATTTCTTATACACATTGGTGTTTCAACTAGTGCATAATCCTCAAAACTAAATTTATTCAACATTTCTTTCGCATATTTACTTTGAGATATGAAAATTTCTCTATCTTACTCAAATATTTGCAATCCTAATTAAAATGATAATTCTCAAAACATAGACATCTCAAATTCTTTTTGCATATTATCAAAAAAACAATTGTCATCTTTTCAATGTTTACTCCAAAAATGATCTCATCAACATATACCATAAAAATCAATTGATGTTCACCTTCTATTTTGATATAGAGATTATTGTTAGCAAATCCTCTCTTAAAACCTTGATCCTATAGGTACTTATCAAGTCTTTCATACCAAGCTCTAGGATCTTGTTTCAATCCATACAGTGCTTTCTTTAATTTGTGTATATGGCTACTAATATTTGAGAGAATAAATATCTTAGGTTGATCAATGTAGACCTCTTCTTCTAGATTCCCATTTAGGAATGTATTTTTAACATCCATCTAAAATACTTTGAAATTTTTAAACACTGCATATGTAAGAAATATTCTAATAGCCTCTAGCCTTACTACTGATGCAAAAGTTTCTTCAAAATATATTCCCTTAATCTAAGCATATCCTTTACATATTAATCTTGCTTTATTCTAGGTCACTTCTCCATTTTCATTCAGCTTATTTCTATATACCCATTTTGTTCCTATTACATTGTGATATTTTGGTCTAGGCACTAATTCCCAAGTATCATTCTTTTCTATTTGATTTAATTCTTTATGCATTGCCTTAACCCAATGCTTATCATGTCTAGCTTTTGAAAAAATTCTAGGCTAAATTTTGGATAACAAAGAAAAATTAACTTGCTCAGATTCACTTACCATCATTTTTCTAGTGTGAATTCCTTCATTTATGTCCCTGATGATGTCACTTTTATTATGATTTATCTAAATATATTTGGATGAAATTTTGATGTCTTTTTTTTCCTTCTCATCTTCATCTGATTATTCAAAATCTTCCTCTTCAATGATTTCAGGAATGTCTACTGGATCATATATTCTTTATGTTCCATCTTCTTCTATCTTGACACTTTCACTTTCAACAATTTTCTTTGTTATTTTGTTATAACATTTATAAGCTTTAATTTTACAAGAATACCAAGAAATATACCTTCATCTACTCTAGATTCAAACTTACCAAGTTTTTCATTAGTTCTCTTTATGAAGCATCTACTACCAAAAACTCTAAAATAACCAACTATTGCTGGTTTGTCTTTTCATAGCTCATAAGGAGTCTTGTTAGTATTGACTCTTAATAATGCTTTGTTTTAAATATGCACTAATGTAGAAACTACCTCTCTCCAATATTTATCTAGTATCTTGGATTCATTTAGCATTATTCTCACCATCCCCTAAACTAGTCTATTTCTATGTTTAACTACTGCATTTTATTATGGAGTTCTAGTTGCTGAATAATGTCTATTTATTATATGGTCTTCAAAAAAATCAATATACTAATCTAACATGAATTATCCTCCTCAATCTGATCTTAGACACTTAATCTTCAAAGTGGTTTCATTCTCAACTAATGCTTTGAAATGTTTGAAAGCTTTTGAATTTTTCTTTAAAAATATTACCCAAACCATACGTTCAAAATCATCAATAAGAAACATGAAATATTTCTTACCTTGAGTAATTTGAGTTTTCATAGGTTCACATAGATCAGTGTGAACAAGCTCTAACATCTAAATGGATGAGTACATTTTTGTTTTAAACCACTTTCTAGCCTGCTTCCCATGCTGACAAGGTTCACAAAGCATGTTGAATGGCTTTATAATTCTTGGAAGATGTCAGAATGCTTGCTTCTTGTTGATGTTGACAATATTGTTAAAAGTTATGTGTCCCATTCTCTTGTGCCATAGAAAACTTTTTTCAATCTAACTCAAACAATATCTTTGAACTTTGATGTCTGATAATATATACAAATTATTGCATGTTCTCTGAGCATCTACAACTAACACATCTGAATCTTTTCTCCTAATTTAAAAACTTCTATATAAAACTTTAGTGTGTGCCCTTGATCACACATTTGACTTACACTCAAAATATTATTCTTAAGACCTTCTACTTACAAAACATTTTTATTTTTAGTTCTACCATTATCCAAACTTAGTGTACCTTTTTCAGCAATTTTGGTAGTAGTATTATCTCTCAATTTCACTATGCCACCATTGATCTTCTTCAAGGTTATGAACTTAATTTTATCTCTTTCCATGTGCCTCAAACATCCACTATTAATGAACCATAGATTTTCTTCATTTCTTGCATGCAAAGTTGTTTGTAACAACATATATTTTTTAGGTTGTTTCTTCTACCGTGAACCTATTTGAACTTTCTTCTTCATGAATGAAGCCTTAAAACTCTGGTCCTTCTTTACTGACTCAAACATGCTTCTATAGTATTAGGGTATGTGTCCAAAGTTATTGAACTTGTAACATATTATGTTCTCTTCATTAAATGGTGATAGAGGAGCATAAGAGTTGTGGCTTCTGCTTGACTCTGCATGACTTTCCTTCTCCTTATTTCTAAATTTTTTTGCCCTTTTTTGACATTTTATTTTCTTATGACCATTTCTATTACAATAAAAATAGTAATTATAAAAATGAGACCTATTTTTTATCTCTAACCTGATTGACTTTTGTATCTCTATTCCCTTTAGCCTTATTTGTTTGAGATGTCCTCTATATTCTTAATTTCTTCCCTTTTTATTTCGTCTTTTGTAAGAACTTTAGCATAGTTCTTTCATTTTTCCTTGTCTATGAAATTAGTTTCCTCCCCTTTCTCTTTTTCAAATCTGATACCTATCTTATCTAGCATTGATATTTGACTTTCTAATATCTTATTCAACATATTAATGTTATTCTAAAATTTTGAATCATTGGTTTCTCTATCATTGATTGCTTTATTCATTTTCTCAAGATCTACTTTTAAAGAAGCAATTTCAATAACATACCTTTCACATTATTTACTTACTTTTTGCAACTATGCCATTATATTTTCTTCATTCTGTTTGGCTTCTTCAAATTGTACTTGTAGATCTTCAATTATTTCCTTTGACTCTTTTTCAATTTTCTCCATATAGAGCTTTAATCCTCAATTTTTCTTCTCAATAGCTTTCAAATCTTCTAAGGCACAAATGAGTTCTCCTTCTAGATTCACTTCAACTTCATCTTGTTCTTCTTCTTGATCATCTATACTTTTTCTTATAGAGCCATTTTTATGTATGGCCATGAATAGAATCTCTTCATCTTCTGAATCACTGACTCCACTATCTTCAACTGAGCTAGGATATTTAGAATACAAACTCTTCTTCTCGAATCCCTTCTAGAATTTTCTTTTGAAATTATTCTTTTATGTGGACTTTCCATCTTCATTGTCACAATTACCCTTATCTGGGCACTTAACTACAAAATATCCAATCGTTCTACAATTAAAATATTTAAAAGGTAATTTTTATTGATATTTACCTGTGCCTTTTTTTGGCTTGTGAATGAATAGAGCTCCATTGTTATCTTTATTATCGCTAGAACTATCACTTGATTCTTGAATTTTAGCCTTCTCTTTCTTTGATGTCTTGAAATTAACTTCTCTCTTTGAGGGTTTCTCTTGTTCAGTTTGCATCTTATATGCCATAAGAATACCATGTAACTCATCCATCTTTAGCTTGGATAAATTCTTCATCTCTTCAATTGCTAAAACTTTTGAATCATATCTCAATGGTAGAGATCTCAAAACTTTTTGAACCATAATTGATTCTTCTAACTTTTTTCAAAGACCTTGAATTTGATTAACTATTTGATCAACCCACAAAAGATAACTTGCTATATTTTTTTCCTTTTCCATCTTCAAACTTTCAAAATATCTTCTAAAAGTATGAAGCTTAGCTTGCTAAACCTTTCCAACACCTTTGTAAATGTTCTCATGTTTTACCCACGTTTCATGAGTAGATTTACATTGCATAACTTTAACAAATTTTGATTCACATAAACCATATTAAATAGCATTTAAATATTTAGCATTATTTTCACTTGCCTTCTTTTCTATTGGAGTAGTTACAAGTGTCTGTGGCTCTTCATATTCTTCCATCACTGCTTACCATATGTTGAATCCAAGGGCCATCAAATAATTCTTCATGCTTATGCTCTAAAAAACATAATTTGTCCCATCAAATAAAGGTGCCTTATTTGTATAAAAACCTTTATGTGATCTAGCCATCATGCTTTCTCGATCTACCTTCAAGCTGTAAACTTTTTCCAAAGGAACCTGATTTGATACCATTTGTTAAGCAAGAAATATACTAAGAGGGGGGAGGGTGAATCATTATATTATATATCTTTTTACTTAATCAAATTCCTTTTCTTTAACCACTTAAGTACACATTCAAGATATGAAATAAAACTTAAACAATAATATGCACCACATAAAAGAGAGACACTAGATTTTTACATGGAAACTCAAAGTGGGAAAAACCATGGAGAACAGTCTCAAGTATATGAATGAGCATCAAATCAAATTACAAAGTTCACAAGCCCCAACTTGTAAGAGCACCAACCCCTTTTTCATGCATTAACACATAAACTATTTATGAGCACCAACCCATAGGAACACCAAACCCTCACAAAGATTTGTGAGTACTAACCCATAGGAGCACCAACCCCTCTTGTGTATAAAACACAACTATCTCTCAATGTTTCTTACTCAACAAATGATAAAACTCTACAATATCTCCTACTTTTCTCTCTAAGAAAACAAATACAAACCATACACTCTCTTTCATATTAAAAATGGCTTATCAAGACTTTATTTATAGCTTTTCAAATGACCTTTGGCATTCATTTTTTGTGACCCTTCAATCCTCATGGAAAATGGCATCAAACTTGCATGACCCTTCGTATCCTTGAATTTCAAAAGTCATATGGTGACCCTTCATAGGCAAATGCATCATTTCCTCTTTTGTATTTATCTTGGTTAATTTTCAAATTCATCAAAGTGTCCCTTTATGGGAAAATGCACCATACCCTCTTTTGTCTTCACATGGTGACTCTTGAAATTCCTCAAGACAACTCTTCATGAGAAAATACATCCCATTCCTCTTTTGTCTTTACCTCATGACTCTTTTACTTCTCCATGGGCCCTTTTTTAACTTATATTCAACCAAAAATATATTCATTAATATTAAATAAATATTAACACATATTAGCCAAGATATGAATATTAAAAATATCATTAAATACAATGGATCCTTTATCACCAATGCTAGACCTTTGACATCAATGACAATATTTTAAACAAAACAACCTATAATATTCTAATTTAACTAACATCCCTAATAATGAATTTGACCTCTTGTATGTTTTAAAGGAAACAAATACACCTAGACACATTGGGAACCATGTCACTTACATTTATGACCCCTAAAAGCTAACTGACTCAACATGACATATAACTAATTGGACCTTGAATAAGGCTAAAAATGCATTAGGTAACATCAAATTAGCTATAAAATATCCTATGGCAAATTATTTAACCAATAAACATCTAAAAAAATAATTTTTTTACCTATAGGGGTCCAAATTTGACCTAAAAAACAAATTTGGTCAGCAAAATGGTGAATCATATGGGTAGTATGGTTGTTATACTAAAGACCATTAACCTATTAAATCCATGGGCTAGGGAGTAAATAAATTTTTTAGGACAACTAGAAAGGAATTACCTAAAACACACACAAAACAACCACAACATACCAAGCAAACACAAACAAGTCAAGAGACCAACAAAACTCACACATGTGCATGAGCTCTTAGGGAAAATAAGGAAAACAACTATGTACAAGGAGAGAAGAGCATTAGTGTCAATGTTTGAGATATATCCCATTGAATGGGATATGAAGCTCCTCTCCATCCAACTTTTATAGTTATAAATCATTGTGTTGCTTGTTGTTCTCATCAAATTGTGCACCCTAGGACACTCTATTAAACTCATCCAATTTGATGCAACATTGAATCATCTCTCAAGTTAGTTGGAACTTGTAAGAGAGATGAATCTCTAGGATTGAAAGGGATAGCTCCCTGAATTCTTCTATAAGTGCCTATCACCTAATCTAATGCTTGTTCATGAAAAGAGATAAGAGTTTGCATAAAATGAAAACTATACTAGAGAGGTGATACACCAAGATATATCCCATAAACTATCATATTTATACTAAGAAATAATGCCTTCCAATACAAATTACATGCATTGAAGGATCCTAACATATTGTTTCAATGTGAACATAACATACTTGGGATAATTAACAAAATACTTAACCAAGGGGTAGATTGCAAACCATAGAGACAATTTCATTATTTAAATAGATCTTAATATAATAAACACACTTCACATGACTTTTTAAAATCATAAATCTTACTTAAATATGAAGGATAAAAGGAATGGACCAAATCACTATTGGAGGAAATTTTAGGAAATCACTTAGCTCCATTATACATCACTCACACACTTAGAAAAAATGTTCATAAATAAAAATTAGACTTATATTCAATGTTAAAAATCAAAGTTTAATGTATTTTTAGTATGGATTCACCATACCAACTATGGTCTCTTTCACAATGGTCAAAATGGCTCAATTTATAGAACTTTGAGGAAAAGAGAGAGAAGGGGAATCCAAGAGACATAAAGACAAGTGTCCAAAATAGAAAATTAGGTATAATTCATGTGGATGAGTAGATGAGGTGAGCCATGTAACATCAAGAGTAACACATGTTATTTCCAATCATTTAGGACCTACAAAATGTCAAGAAACTCCTTTTGCATAGAAAATTACTTTCCATGATTAGCCTTCTAAAACTACCTTATAACTAAAACTGATCAAATATCATGATTTATTTGAGTAATAGTGGTTACAAACAAGTCCTCACATGAATTTTTGAGGTCCTAAACCTTTAATTATCATCTGGCCATGCATAATCATCTTTGGCAGTCTCAAAATAGCCCTTTTCTACACACCTCTCACACTTGGCACCTAAAAACTCTTCAAAAATGAAATATAATCCATAAAATAAGAGTAATTACATGTGTCCCAAGCATATATGGAATTATCTACAAGAAAAAATCCTTAAAAGGCTTTCCAAATGAAGATTCACCATTTTCTCTAAGTCTTTCCTAGCTAGTTCATTAGACTAGCTAAAATGGGAGAACTAGTAGGCACACCTAGGAGATTATATAATTTATACAATGACCATTAAGACTTATAAAAATTCCTAAAATTTCCTCCAATAGTGATTTGGTCTCTTGGAAGTTTACCATGCCTGCAAAACACAAAAAATGGTCAAAATAAGCCCTATTTTTCCCTATTCCATATAGTTCCATACACATAAGTCACATATGAAAAATATATGTATATTAATATACATCATCCAAGTGTTTTCATGGCACCTCCATACCTTTTAAATGCTTATATTGCCTCATCTTCCCAATCGGGTCACTATGAAGGGTTTATAAGGATTTTGAAGTGGTTTTCATTATTAACATTCATTCATAGCCATGGAACAATGGAATTATAATAAAATTACAATTATTTCTCCTCAATTACCTCCTTAAACTTCCTTTAAAGGATCAAGGTCCCATGAAAATCTTTGTATAAGTTCTAAGCACTTGAAGCTGACATTCGAGCTCACTTTTTGCTTCTTGATGGGATCTAAATGCTTCCTAAGCCCAAAATGGATTATTGGATACTTTATTTGAAAAAAAAAGGTTGTAACATCTCTTTATATATCCTAAAAACTTCCTCTAACCATTCAAATTGATTTCTAAAAGCCTTAAATGGAAACTTACCCTTGTTTAGTTTTAGACCTAGACCTTGCCAATAGGTCTACCTACATCTTTGACCTCCTCTTGACCTTCCAATGACTCTATTTAAAATTTTATGGATTTAATAGACCAAAAATACATATTTAAACATTAATTTATCACTTTTAAATAATATATTAGGATGAAAATGCATATGACCTCTACTTTGGCTTCTAGCCCTAAGGCTTTCTTTCACACTTGATTGTAACCCTTATTGTGTAGGGTATCTTATCTGATATCAATTATTATAAAAAGTTTTATTAAGATTTTTTATGTGTCTTATATATTATACATCCTTTATTTTGTCTTTTTTTCTTTGAGATCATCAATTCACCACTTTTCCCCAAAACTGCTAGTCTTATGCATGAAGGGATTGCCCCTGCTCTAAGATAAAATAGAGAGTACTAGGCCTATTTATTTATGAAAATTGAGTATTTTATAAGATACATAGGTTAACAATAACCAATTATACCAATTTTTTTTATTCCATGGTAAGGGGGTCTAACCATTTCAATCTTCACAAAAAGGGGGCAAAAAACCTTATTTTTTTGCATGTTTTGTTCAAACCTCCCTATGAATGTTCCTTCTTCACATATTTGATGAATCCAAGTTTTTAATTCATGTTACTCATAATTATTTCATGATTTTTTATTATATTTATCCACCCAAAATTTCTCTCCCAAGTATAATCTCATATTCACCTCTTGAACCAAGGGTTTCCTTACCTTGCCTGTACAGACTGAGCCTACTTTACTTTCAAGAAAGGGATTGGGTGACGTGAGAGTGTATTTTATATGTTATTTAATTAATTTTATCATGATTAATACATATTACACTATTTAAAACTCTGTCTTCCTTCCTTGGGCACCAAACTCTCATTATGCCCCTCTCTTGCTTATGACCTTGTCTAACTATGACAATGAACATGGTATCTCCTTGTAGGTACCTTTCTTTGGATATTTTGACCAAAGGTTTAAAAAATTTATATAGTCATTTTTTACTCACATTAATATTCCAATGTGATCCCATCTTTCAAACCCAGCATCTTGGCCATTTAGGGCTTTCAATTGTTTCACTATTATTCATGGACTGAGACAATCCCAAGACCCTACCTGTAAGTTTTTTTAGGGTGAGAATGGCATGAAATTGATGTTTATTTATGATTTATAAACTAATTTATATCCCCAAATTCATTATTTTTTAACATTTAAACCTTATTAATCCTAAAGTACTTTAACACTTCTCCAAATGCCATAATCCTCATTCTACCATCTACTCAGCTATAGGTGGCTATTTTTTCATTCATTTTAGGCCTATAGGTGTCTTCTAGGTCAAGATGGACTTGATAATGGTTCATATAATGGTATGGAATTTTTTTTAAATTATAAACCATGAAATATCATAAAATTATTCATGACCACACTTATTTCACAAACTTTAGCCTTTCTGCCTGTAGGTGATTCCTCACTATCCTATGTACGAACATAGGAGTATACATTAAGAGTTAAGAGATTGAATTCACTTACTATCATGTAATTTTAGATTATAAGAATAATTTTAACCTATTTACATCATTCTAATTTTATGGCACAACCTATAACACCATTATGAAGAACAAGGAAACATTTTGATCAATGCCCTGTAGACAACACTGCCCTATTTTAGTGATTTTCTAGCCATCTTTGAGGGTCTAAATGACCATCTTCCACTATTCATTTATCTTTAAAAATTTGGGAATTATTTTTTTGGTCTAGATAATATACCTCCACCCAATTATATTATTCAAATCCTTTTATAGGTGTACTTTGAAAGGCCTGAAAAAACACCTCATGCCTCTATTTAGTGTTTTTAGAGAAAAAGGGCCTAACCTTCCATTTGATGTTTTGATATTATCCTTTCTCAAAATAGCATTATCAAGAGGTTTGTATAGGCCTTTATATATCAAGGATCCTCAAATTTCATTGATAAATTATTGAAACACATCTAGAAGGCATATCTATGGCATCAACTGTAGATGATCATTTCTTCTATACATGTAGAACTGAGACCATTATCCATGTTTACAAGTTTATATCACCTACATGACTCTATCAAAAATTTAAATGTACATTAGTGGTCCCAAGAGGTTAAGTACCATGTAAAAACCTCAAAATTTCACTTGTGACATAAGCATGCTTCTATAATTGGAGTTTTTTTACTGTGATATGCAAGGAAATCATGAAATGACAGGAAACATGCAAGGAATGCTTTCAAAACACCTCAATATAAATTTTAAACACGTTAATCCCCAAAATACACTATGATAATTTCTAAAAATATAAAATCATCATATCCAATGTGAATGAAACATTTTCAAAGCAATTGGGATGACTATGAATGCAAACTAGACATTTTGCAAGCCTAAAAGAGGCTTCCTCAAACAATTGAACTCTCCAAAATAAGAATATGCATGGAAAAAACTTTAAAATAATTTAAAGACACATGAAACACACAAATATATCAATCTAAAACAAGAAAATCTAATACAAGCTCAAACAGTGACCCCCCCATGGTTGAACATGCATAAAAATCTACCTAGAATCAAAATGATTCTTCATAAAGGAGGATGAAAAAAATCTCAAGTTATTATTATGAAAATTAAGTGCACTCAGATTAATATCAACCCCTAGAATCACTCCCCAATTCCACTTATGCGGCCTATGCCAAGTGCATGAAGTTGTTCCTTCTTTACTTGCCAAGTGAAAATGGAGGAAAACAAGTTGCAAATGAAATTTTTTAAATTATTCTTGAAAACCAATCATTGAAATGGATGATGGGAGGTGAAGAGTTACTCTTCTCAAGTTTTTAGTTGATGGACTTGAGAATTCCATACAAGTGCCCAAAAGCTCCAATTTTTTAGGGAAAACTACCATCCACTAAATATAACTACTTCTTGTCTAAAAAATAAATATTATTGACATGACCTTGATATGATATACATTAAAACTCACCTTGGTTTCAAATTTTATTGCATTAAAATCTGTACAAGTCATTAAATGGGCTAAAAATATGACCAAAAGGCCCCTTTTTCCACATGAGACATAACATATAACCAATTTATGAATTTTAAACATATTAAGGACCACCTTAAGACACTTTAAACATAATTTAACCCTTTTACTATCTTTGACTAGGGTTGACCAACCTTTGACTTTAGTTGACTAACCTAGCATAGAGAGGGTGGACTTCAACAAGGACTAAGGAGAGGATGAGTATGATAATAGACCAACGTGACACCTTATAAGACACATGGGAAAATGATTAAAAGTTAAAAAATAGTAGGGGTTGAGTCAAATTTGACTTGGTGTCAAATCTGGTCAACACTTGCATTAGGTGATAAGATAAGAGCCACTCTATAAAGCATCAAATTTTGTGTGTTTTCCAATCTTAGCCCTATCTTCATCCCACTTTAGAACAATGTATCCCTCTTGGAATATTCTTGGCATGGATTTATTATCAAATTATCTCTTTGTTTGATCTTGATAAACCCTCATAGTTTATATAGCTTGATCTCTTGTTTCTTCAAGCTCCATCAACTCACACAATGTGACCTCTATGCTTTCATTTTCCATCAACTCCAAATGGTAAGTGAGATCCAAGGCTGATAGCTGAAGTGAAATAGGTAGTATTTATTCTCTCCCATAAACAAGTGTATATGATGATTTTCTAATGGCTCTTTTTGGGGTGATCCTATTAGCCCAAAGAGCTATCTTCAACTTAGAATGCCAAGTTCTTTGGTTTTCCTCCATTATCCTCTTTATGACCCTGATTAGATTCTTATTAGTGGAATTATCTAGTTCATTCCCTTATGGATAATAGTTGGAGGAATTACTAAGATAAATACCATGTTTTAAAGCCCACTCACTTGTCTTCATTCCAAGGAAAGCAAATGCATTGTTTGAAATTATTGTTGAAAGAGCCCCAAACCTTGTCATTATGCCTTCATAGAAGTCTATAACTAAAATTTCATTTGATTTCTTGAGAACTACAACCTACACCCTTATTTTAAGCAAATCTTTATCAGTCAACACCCACTTGTGGCTAGCACTACAAGGTGGGTTGATTAGACCTATGAAATCTAGACCCCATTGCATAAAAGGTTGGTCCACTTGTATTGGATGAAGAGGCAAGGTTGAAATATTTTTCTTACCATCAAAGAGAGCACATTTTTGACATTTAATTACACAATAATGGGTTTTTTTGAACAAATTAGGCCAAAAATATCTAGCTCTCATAATCTTAGCAGTTGTGGTTCTTGGAGCAAAGTGACCACCAGCTGGTCTATCATGAAACTCAAGAAATATTTTCTCAACTTGATTTTATTCAACAAATCTCAATATAAAACATAATAAGTCCTTTCTAAACAATAATCCATTAATAATTACATAAGGAATAGATTTTAATTTGAAGTACCTTTTTTGGGCTCTCTCTAGGCCTTATAGAGACTCACTAGTTTAAAGAAAGTGGATCATTTTTTGTGTCCAAATCCTCATTGATGAAGATACAGATATTATAGAATCATCATTAAGGGGTAAAACAACTTCTTTTTTTCCTTCAAATCTAAATCAAGGTACTCACATAATCCCTTCCCTTTCACTAGTTTGATTGTCTTGATCTCTACATCATATTTTATCACTTTTTTAATCCAACAAACCCTTTTTTCATTCAAATATCTACTCAAAATGAAGTCTTTGACACTAGGATGAGATACCAATATATGAATATTTTTTTTATATAACATATGCCTAAACCTATTTAAACTTCTAACAACTAAAAGTGCACGCTTCTTTACATAAGTTTATCTTACCTCATAGCCTTCCAATCCTTGACTAAAAAATGCAATAGGCTACTCCAAATTTGCTTCATTTGATTGAGTGAGCATGGCAAAGATTAATTCTTCATTTATAAAGGTATACAAGTTAAAATCCTTTGAGAAATTAGGACTTGTAAGATTCAAGGCTTGAGAAATAGCTTGATTGATCTCTTCAAAACTCTCTTTCCCTCTCCTTGTCCAAGTAAACACTTCATCTTTCATTAGAATGGGGGTTAGAGGCTTGACCAAATTATAAAAATAAATAATAAAACTCCTTATGAAATTTATTTTTCTAAATAAACTTTGCAAACCTTTCTTATGTTTGGGTAAAATCAATTCCAAGATTACACTCACCCTTTTAGGATCTATATATAGGCCTTTCTTTGAGACTATGTGTCTCATGGATAGTAAACACACACTTATTTGGGTTGAGAGACTTTAAAAACTCTCTACATGTATTAAAAGTCTACCTAAGGTGATTCAAGTGATCTTTTGCATCTTTAGAGAAGACCATGATATCATCAAGATACACCAACACTAAATCATTTATTAGACCTTGAAAATCCATATCCATTGCACGTTGAAATTTAGCTCTAGCATTAGACAAACCAAAATGAATTTTTATATAATCACATGTACCCCATTTCATGGTAAAGTTTGTCTTGTACTAGTCACTTTCCTTTACCTAAATCTGATTATACCCTAAGTATCCATCAAGAAGTGAGAACCTTTCACTACCTACTATATAACTTGAAAAATATTCTTCATGGAAGGAAGAGGATAATGGTCCTTCAAATAAAACATATTCAAATTTCCAAATTCAACACATAACCTGATTTCCCCATTATTCTTCCTTATCGGGACTAAATTTTCCAACCAAGATGAATGCTTAATAGGAAAAATGATCTTAGACTCAATAAACTTTGTAAGCTCCTTTCTTGTGAGAGGCTCAATCTTAGGATTAATTGGCCTTTGCCTTTGCTTGATAGGCTTAGAATTCTCATATATATAATGGTATTTTGAGATAAGTTTGGGTTAAAACCCTTTAAATCACTATATTCCCATGCAAAGACATCATAAATTCCTTGCATAACTCAATGAAAGCATATCTTTCTTCTCTAGTACATACCCTCCCAAGAACAAGCAACTTATCCTTGAAGATTTGTACTCTCTCATAGTTTTATTTCTTATTAGGCATTATTAAATTTTCCTTATTAAACTAATCATCATCATTAAAGATACTCTCAAGTGTGACTAAGCCTTTAAGGAGCTTGTTTGTCATTTTTCTTCAATTGTATAATCTTTCCTCCATATTGTTGTTGTCACTTGGGCTGATACTTTGAATAAAACTTAGCCTCCTCTTATATAAAAATAACTATTTGTTGATCACTATCAAAAACTTGCCAATTAGTGACATTATTAGGTATAGAGGACCTTACAATCACCTTGAGATGAGGCTAGTTCTTATCTTCTCTTATCCCCTTTAGAACATCAAATTGAGTTCCAATTATTGCCAACCTATCAACATGTTTTTTGTCTTCTCTTGGGATAGATTGGATGTTGAAATATTGGACTTAAACACAAGATCCCAAAATCTATGCTTATAGGACTTAAACAAATATTTCTTAGTCATATTTTGGCCTCTCACTTGATTCACAACCAACTCACTATCACCATACATTTGTAACTCTTTCACACCTATTTTCCTAGCCCACTTAAGGCCATGAATGAGGGCCTCATATTATACCGCATTACAAGTACAAGTTAAGTGGAATCTGAAAGTAGAGTAGTATCTTTCCTTGGATGGAGAAACTAAGATTTCTCTACCACCTAATCCAACCTTACTTCTTGATCCATCAAAGAATAGATACCATAAACCATCCATGTTTTCAATTGGCTTCATCAAATTTGACATGAAAGGGTCCTCCTCATGAAGGAAATACAATCCAATACTAGATTCCTCTATGATTTTTTAAGTATCATTCTCATAGTGCTCAATTCCCCATTCATCTAGATAAAAATTAGAAACTCATTTAAGATAATAGGTTGGAGATTGATGCATGTGAAGCTCTTCCTCATCATGAATAACATAATTGACATTTACAATCCTAGCCATGTAGGGATCTAAATGATTTTGATTAATAGGCTCTTATTCAACCTTTAACTTGGAACTATACTTTGTCCTAAAAACCATATAGGACCAATTACCTACGAAGTATCCACCTATCTTGGCTGTAAACTCTCTTAACAAAAAAATAGTAAAGTATGGGGTTAAATCTGCCAGAACCACATCATGAGGGATGGAAAAATTAGGAAACTAATGTAAGATCAAATTTAAATTCTTGAATACTCCCAAGGTCTTTTTTTGTGACACATCTAATTGTAAAACTCATTTAGCGATTGGTTCATACTTGAGGCCTAGTTTATCTGATATTGACTTGGGCATAATTAAAGTACTAGCCCCACTATCTATGATGCAATTATGAACTAATAAATCACCAATTATCAAGGATAGATAAAAGGGAGGAGTAGTATTAGTTTTCTTCACTTATCCATCAATGGTTGAGTTTTATTCACCAAGACAACATTTTCAGTCCTAGTTGATCCAACTTATTTGCCTAATCCAAGCAATTCCTTTTGGAGAATATTATTTTATCCCATTATTTTTAATGAATCCTATAATTAAATATTCATGTGTAACTTCTTCATCTAATCCATAACATTTATATAAGCATTGATCATCTTGAAATTCTCTTTGGAAGAACTAGTACCTTCTGCTATAGCTTGTGAAGATGGATGTGCAGGAGCTGGTTTTGAACTTTGAATTTTTTTATTTTCCTTCACCTTAGGATCTATGTTAGAACCACATAATATTGGAGGTGATGTAGGATTAAAAATAGGCCCTTGAGTTTCCCCTTGTGTCTCTTCAACAACCCTCTTCTTAGATCTAATGTTAGAGGATAGATTAACATTCACATTGTTTAAATTTCCTAAATGATTAATGGCACAAAATTCTCCATCCAAATGATTTATAAGAGTATAATAAAATTGTGTTTGTCAATTTTCCATTCCATTTTGTATTGGCATCTTAAAATTGGTAACTTGAGGTGCTTGACTACCTTGTATGTCATGGCTTGACTAGGCATTTTATTGGCATATGCAACTTGGTCTTTATTTTGGTCATATGAAGGATATCATGGTTGATCTTGAACAAATATATTTTGATTTAGAAAAAAATATTTATAATATTATGGGTAATTAGGATTATAACCTAGGTAAGGTCTATCTTGAGTGATTTGACCTTATCCTTAAGCATTAACTTAAAAAGGATGCCTATTTGCTTGTCTAAATTAATTATTCAATTGGTAAGGTCTATAATTTTGAGATTTTTGGCTTTTAAGAGAAACTAATTCATTAGTATTCACATTGAAGCAAACTCTTGACTTCATAAATCTCATTGGTAGGGGCAAGGGCAAACTTTTATTGACTATTAGGCAAAGGAGCCAAGGTACGTCATGCAACTTGACTAAGAGACTGTAAATTAAGAAAAAATGGCATTAGTGGTCTAGTAAGAATATTCCCTACTTGAACATGATAATTCTCAACATTGACAGTTATCTAATAAGTACCAAGTAATGTATTCCAACCCATGGATTCGATTATCTTCACTATATCACTATTCAATTTTTTTAGGTAATACAAGAAGGCATAATTTAGAGTAGGTCTCATAAGGGCTGGGATCTTATCCCATGTCTTTTGAAATCTAGAGTTAAAATATTGAATAAAATATTGAGGATCCCTCTTTATAGTGGTTAATTGCTTAGCTAGTGATAGATAATCACTCTTCTCTTCAAACTTATTAGATAATAGATCTCCTTGTTCATCCGATGAAGCAATGGAAATTTTAGGTAGAGTCCCATATCAATCTAAAGCTTTCCATTTGAAATAAAATGCCAATAACCTGATGGATACATTCTCTTGAGTGATATTATATATATTTCAAAAGTCTTTTATGTTTCTAATATGATCAATGGGAATAGTAGGACCTTCTCCACTAAAATACGGAACACTCTTAAGGGATTCTCCAGGAATTTGGTCATATTGGGCAAGATTCAAAGGAGATAATCTAATGAAGGATGCAAAAGGTTGGTTTATATCCATATTGGAATGTATAATATGTGTATTAGGGGTTAAACTAACTAGAAACTTGGAATTATTAAACACCAACTCACTTGAATAAAGATGAGTATTCATAAATCTAGATATTTTGAAAAAATACAAAGGAAATTATACAAACTCAAAGGGTATAGCTTTAACATTAGACCTAGTGGTCACATTTGGCATGGAAATTAAGGATTGATTAGTAACCAAAGAGTTGAAAACTTAGTGGAGTTACCAGGTATTGAATGTAAATGTTCTTGTACCTAAAAATATGCCAAGACCAACACTAATTTTTGAAAATATTTTATGACTTAGAGTCCCATTAGGCATGCTAAAGACTATGTTCAATTGGATTTAGACCCCCTAAGGATATTCCTATCTCTCCTCATCTAAGTGGCACAATGGAAACATCTCACTTGTTGTGGGTAAACTACTGGTGAGATGAATCTCTAGAAGGGCTAGTTCCATTGATACACCTTTGATACACTCTTTCACTTATCAAATTTGCATGAAAATGGTTAAGAAAACAAAATTATAAAGTGAAAAGGTGATGCACCAATATTTAATTTATTCTTATTGATTGAATTTTCTTATACTACTTAGAAAAAAATAAAGATTTATTCACATAAAACTCACAACACAAGATAGATTGTTACATTAATGTTTAATATGCTAGGTTTAAGAGGTATTTTGATGTTTAGGAGGGTAATGAATGATTCCTTGGGAGAAAATAGTCATGGACCACATCTAAAACACTTATACACTAAAACAGAACACTAATAAAGACTTGTAATAATTACTCTTATACACACTTGGTGAATAATCAAGGATAACATGCTATAAAATATAATATTTTACTATAAAAGACCAAGAAGATTACTAAAAAACTCAGTTATACATCATGTAAGTAGGCAAATTTACTTGTTTATTGCTTTAAGAGTCATTCAAATACAAAATTGGCTAGGGTTTCACCATTAACAAATGAAGGATACTCAAAAGAGTGCAAAAGGTTAATATTTATATCATTTGAAAGAGGGGAGAGACAAGGGAATTCCATGATAAAGAGGTGTGAAATGAACCATGCAATTTTAGGAATCCCAAGTGTCCATACAAGTCATGAAACTTATGAAAAGTGGCATAAAAGTTCTCATTCTAGCTTAGAAAACTACCTTCATTATTTCAACCTATTTTATCATTCCAAATTAATTATGGATAGGTGTGATTATTGGAATGAATGATAATGGTTTCATACATGCCTCTCCATGCATTGGTTACAAGCCTATTCATCTGAAATCATCTAGAAAGGAGCTATCACTACCTGCACTCTTAAAAGTTCTTTTTTCAATCACTCCTCACACTTGACCTCAAAAATGGATTTATTTTTCCATTAAAATATATGGGATGAAGTGGATGATGCTTTTTAATACTCTCCATTTCCTTAGACTACTCAGATAGACCTTAAAAAGGCTCACAATTGGAGTTTTTACCCTTCTCACCATTGTGTTCACTATGCGAGCTTTGACTGGCTGAGATGAGAGATATTGTATGAACACTTAAATTTTTTTTAAAGAATTATATGGATATATTGAGGTATTATAAGTCATAATATTTCCCCTAAAATTTATTACATCTCTTGAAACCTCTTATACCCTACACAATCCACAAAATAGTAAAAATAACCTATTTTGTACCATGTCCATATAGGTAGAGTAGCACAAAAATTAATAAGGAGGATAATTTAATAGTAATTTAAAACCTAAAATTAATTTCATATCCATTCCATCCCATCTAGATACATCTCTATCCTTCTTTTCCCAATTGGGTCTTTCCAAGGGTTTAGTGAGGGTTTTAGATAGTTTTCTTCCTTAAGATTTATTAATAAATACCAAACATTTTAACTACAAAAAAATTTCAAAAAAATGATGTTTATATACCCTAGTAACCCCTCCAAAATCCTTTGGTATCCATTCATATTTTTAGAGGAGATATGAACACTTGAAATTACCCTATCAAGCTTGTTTCCGCCTTTCCTGCATGCTTTGACTATCTCTAAGCTAAAGGTAGATTTATTATAGGTTTATATACATATAAAAATATAATAAATGTCTAAATAAATATAATATACATGTTACAATGAAATAAATATCTCACCAAGAGTTAAAAGTGAAGTTGGACTCCTAATTGGCTCTAGGTCCCTTCAAGGCCTTTTTGGCCACTTACACCTTGCTAGTTTTGTCTATCTAGACCAATTTATCATGGTTTGTATGGTTTATAATGATTTTTAATACTTCATTAAATCCTTAAAAAACATCACATAACCTCCTAAAAACTATTTTTCATCTCTTTTTTTCATTCACCGACTAGGCCTAATTAAAACTTGTCTAGTTAAACTATGTCCAAGAGTGTTTTGGTCATTTTTAGAGGCATGAACCATAATTAGTGTTTAATATAACCTATTTACCCATAATAAACCTATAAATATGTTTATTTAGGTTTTAAAATATTTATGTCAATATTTTTACCCATATTGACCTCATTAGCTTGTTTTGCCAAACCCTAATTTTTCTTGATTAGTTGGCCGCTGAGACAAACCAGTGAGGTATATACCTCTTCCCAAAGGAAAATTTAATATTTTAATATTTATATAAGGTCATAATGATAATTTTTACCATTTTTTTTTAATCTTTATTCATCCAATGAGGGACCTAACCAATTCAAAATGCCCAAAAATGGCCTCTAAAAAAGACTATTTCCTGCATTTTTCTCAAATCCACCTAAGAATGACCTCTCCAAGATAAAAAAAATGTTATTAGGATTATTAAAAATTATATAAATCATAAATTTATTCTAATTAATCTTAAAATTCACCAAAAAATCTTTTATCCTTTGGATTCTTCATTCTTACCCATTGAGCAACATAGGCTTCCTAGAGCAACTGTACAGACTGCTAACATTGGTTAGGAGGAAGACTGGGTGACCATATTTAAGGGAGTCATATATATTGTGGAAAAAATTGAATAAAATATCATTAAAAATTTTAAATTTTCTTTTAACATTCTCCCTCTTCCAAATCATGTCATCTCCTTACCCTCAATTCATGAATGCACACCTAGTTGTAGGTGCATACAAGGTCTTAAGAGGTCAAGGTAAGCTTTTTAAATCATTATAATAGTTCATGTAGGTCACCATGATATTAATATATGTTATAATATTCTTCTCTCAACATTTTAACCTCTTTTGAAGTACCTTGAGATCATAAACTGAGTTTCCTCTATCACGACTGTGAACCTTGCCTTCTTTAACTCTTGTAGGTAAGCATTGAACCTTTGTATTGATGTTTATATGAATTATACAAATACCTTGAGGTAAAAAAATATATTTTAATACCTTCACTCACCTTTTATTCCCTTATGACATCACCAAAACACCAAAACTAGCTCACTATTTGTATGCCCTATTGTAGGTGAACATTTTTCTATAAACGGACACCTATAGGTGTCCATGGAGCTTGAAAAAATATGAATCATATAATTTTGATGAATTTAATGATATTTTTTATACCATTTCACCAATTTAAAAATTCTATCCATGAGAGTGTGTTCTATTGCTTCTTAGGATGACGAAAGGTCATTCACAACTTCAAAATTGTAGATGTTAGTGTAGTGTTTCAATGTTTTTTAGGGCAACTTTGAGACCTTAAACCTCTATCATCCACTTAATTTTTGACTCTCATATTTTTCATGTATCTTCTCTATACTAGAGGAAATACATTAATCTAATATATATGCTTTATAACCCTTTACAAACATATTGTAAGATATCTACAAAACTATGTGGACCTCTATTGTCTTAGTTTAGGGAAAATGTCCCCATACTCAGTCTTTTCCTGATAGAAGGTGATATTCATATTTGAAAATCCATATAAAACTTTAAAATTTTCATATTATGATCCATTTAACATGTTAGGTTTGTAGGATGATTTTCACCACTTATCTCACATTTCAAAATGACTCATTAACCCCCTATTAGCCACTTGTAGGTGTAAATTTTTAGTGTATTTAGATAGTGGGTAGAATATAGACATTATGCATTGATTTAGACCTATTATGAGTTTTATATCTATCTTAAAATCTCAAATTAATTATTCATTCTTAAAACTTCTTAAAACAATCAGTTATATATTCACCTTAGTATGACATCATCATGATAGGTTATATGTGCACTCTAAATGGTATGGAACCAATATGTGAAATGTATGAGAAGTAGTATTATGACCTTGAACATATAACTAGATACATTATATTACAAATATATTAGATTATAAATTATGATATCAAAGGCTTGATGCAATATTTACACCTTATTTCAACATTTGAAAACCTCTATGAGAGCACTTGTACATGCACACTCCAATGACAAGGTGTGTATATTGTATTTGACTATCACAGCTCACTTTTTCACTCTTTATAGTATGTATAATATTTTATTATATTTATAAACACATCCTAACTTATTTTGACCTCTAATATAGCTCCATTAACACACTAAACATGCTATACACAAATTATCAACATGATTGCAAGTGAGATTGGGTAAAGGGTTGATTGTGAGGTGTCATGACTAATATTTTAGTAAAAAATGATGTTATGAGAATAAAAATGAAAGGAATATGATAAATATGGAATTGAGATGAGACCTCTTTTGAGAACCAAACATTATACAAACAAGAAAAATTGACTGAGATTGCACATGGCGGCACCTTCCTACAACATGAGATAATTTTCTCATACAAACACAATTAAACCTAAATTTAAACATGGAAAACATATATTAAGAGATCCCACATCCCCTTGAGTCAACATTACGAACTATTTTGTATGGATTTGCCCAAAGTGAAGCAAAACTTATAGGGTGCATGAAACAATAAGAAAAAAAGCACAATTAACTTAATGATGATGGTTCATAAATCACATGACACCATTATTTAAAATATTATTATTTAAATTAAGGTCTCTAAGTGCAATAAAACCTCACAAAATTATTTGACTTGAAACCTCTTTAGTTGATCGTATTAAGCACAAACTTGATGATTACTTATGCATGTCTAGAAAGGCAAAGAAGGAGATAATGGTTTTGGATTTAAAATTACACTTAAAAATAATGTTAATAATTAAGATTAATGTTATGATGATTAATATATCTTACATAACCTTCTCCCATGTGTCACCTTCCTCCACGGGTCATACAAGTGCCAAACTCACCCTTTTAAGTTGATTACTTGATCTTCAGTTAAACAACCCATAAGATTCTGATGAAACTAGCATCCTTGATAGAGAATATAAACTCCTATATTTTTGAAAGGAAACAAAGACACTTGGACACCTTGGTAATTATGCCACTTACATTTATGACCCTTAAAATCCCACTAAGTGACTCAATATGACATATAACTAATTCGACCATGACTAAGGCTAAAAATACATTAGATAACATAAAATTAACTATAAAATATAATATGAAAAATTATTCAACCCATAAACATCTAAAATATCAATTTTTTTTACCTATAGGGGTCCAAATTTGACCTAAAAGCATTGGTTACAAGCTTGTGGTCATTTGGAATAATCTAGAAAGGAGCTATCACTACCTACACTTTAAAAAACTCCTTTTTAAATCACCCCTCACACTTGGCCTCAAAAATTTATTTAGTTTTCCATGAAAATATATGGGAGGAAGTGGATGACACTTGGCAAGACTCTCCATTTCCTTAGACTACTCAGATACACCTTAAAAATCCTCACCCTTAGAAATTTCACCCTTCTCACCATTATGTTCACTATGCCAACTTTGACTAACTGAGATGAGAGATACTATTTGAACACTTATAATTTTTTTAAAATAATTATATTTTCATGGTGATTTATTAAAATTCCTAATATTTCCACCAAACTTTATTTCATCTCATGAAACCTTTTGTACCCTGCACAATACATAAAATAATAAAAAAGAACCTATTTTTTACCCTATTCATATATGTAGGGTTAAAAAAAAAATTATAAGGTGGAGCCTTGAATATTCAAATACAACTTAAAATTAATTTCATGGTCATTCCATCCCATCTAGATGAATCTACAACCTTCTTTTCCCAATTAGGTCTTTCTAAGGGTTTAGAGAGGGTTTTAGATAATTTTTTTCCTTAAGATTTATTTATAAATCCCTGACATTGAAATTATAAAAAAATACCAAAAAAAAATTTTAAGATACCCTAATAATCCCTCCAAACTCCTTTGGTATCCATACATAGTTTTAGAGGAGATATGAGCACTTGAAATCACCCTATCGAGATTGTTTCCACCTTTCCTACATGCTTAGACTGTCTCTAAACTAAAGGTATATTTCCTATATTTTTTTATACATATCACAAGCTCATAAATTTATAAATACATCTAATATAAATGTTCCAATAAAATAAATAGCTCACCAAGAGTTAAAATTGAATTTGGACCCCTAATTGGCTATAGGTCCCTTCAAGACCCAAATGGCTTAGCATGCACCCTACTATTTTTGGCTATCTAGAATAATTTTTCATGGTTGGTATGGTGTCTCATGATTTTTAATACTTTATTAAATCTTTAAAAACCATCACAAAACCTCCAAATCACTCTTTTTCATCTCTTTATTTCATTCACCAACTAGGCATAATTGAAACTTGTTTAGTTGGACTATGTGCAAGAGTGTTTTGGTCATTTTGAAAGGTATGAGAATAAATTAGTGCTTATTATCACCTATTTTACATTAATACACCTAAAAATATGTTTATTTAGGTATACAAATCTTTCTAACAATCTATTTTCCCATTTTGACCTCATTAACTTGCTTTGCCAAACCTTGATTTTTATTAACTGGCTGACCTTTGAAATAAAATAGTGAGGTATATCCCTCTTCCCTAATGAAAATTTAATAATTTAAGAGTTTTATAAGGTAATAAAGATAATTTTTACCAATTTTTTTAATCTGGATTCATCTAATTAGGCACCTAACCAACTCAAAATGTCTAAAAAAGGCCTAAAAAAAGGACTTTTCTTACATTTTTCTCAAATCTACATAAGAATGACCTCTATAGGATAAAAAAATGTTTATAATATTATTTAAAATTTTATGAATACTAAATTTATGATAATTAAGCTTTAAATCTACCCAAAAATGCTTATCTCCTTTGGATTCTTCACTCTTACACATTGAGCAACATAGGCTTCCTAGAGCGACTGTACAGACTGTTAACTTTGGTTAGGAGGAAGAATGGGTGGTAATATTTAAGGGGGTCTTGGAGATTTTTTAAACACTATAATAACATATCACGAACCATTTTAAAGTTTCTTGTAACCTTATTCCTCTTCCAAATCATGTCAACTCCTTCCCTTAATTCATGATTGCACACCCAACTATAGGTACATATAGGGTCTTAAAAGGTCAAGGTAAGCTTGTTTCATCATTATAAGAGTTAATATATGCCATAATGATATTTATGGAGGTGATAATATGATTGTATCAACATTTTTACCTCTATTTAACCTCTTTTGAATCACCTTGAGATCATAAACTGAGTTTCCTATGTCATGACTGTGAACCTTGCCTTCTTTGACTCCTGTTGGTAAGCATTTGCTTATTTGAACCTTGGTGATAATGTTTATAGGCCTTATATTAATACCTTGAGGTAAAAAATTATATTTTTTTACCTTCACTCACCATGGATGCCCTTAAAATGTCACCAAAACACCAATAGTAGTTCACTATCTGTATACCCTACTGTAGGTGAACATTTTTTGTAGAGGGACACCTGTAGGTGTCCATGGAGATTAAAAAACTATGAATATTATCCTTATAATTAATTTCATGCTATTTTATATACAATTATACCAATGTAAACATTATATCCATGAGAGTGTGTTTTATTTGCTTCTTATAATGTCAAAAAGCCATTCACAACTCCAAACCTATAGATGTTAGTGTAGTGTTTTAGTGTTTTTTAGGGTAAATTTGAGGCCTTAAACCTCTATTCTCCATTTAATTTAAGACTCCCATATTGTTCATGTCTCTTTTATATAATTTATGAAATAAATTCATCTAATATATATGATTTGTAACCCTTTACAAACATGTTGTAGGATATCTACAAAACCCCTGGACCTCTATTTTCTTAGTTTAGGTAAAATGTCCCCGTACTCTATCTTTTCCTACTAGAATGTGATATTAAAAATTCCCAGTCCATATAACACTTTAAAATTTTCATATTAGGATCCATTCAACATTTTAGGTGTGTAGGATGATTTTCAATGTATACAAACATTGAGGAGAATATAGATAGTATGTATTGATTTAGACCTATTATGAGTTGTATATCTATCTCAAAACCTCAAATTAATTCTTCATTAATTGAAAGGATTGGAACCATCACTAATATCTTCACCCTAGTATGACATCATCATGATAAGTTGTATGTGTAATTTGAATGGTATAGAGGTAGTACATGAAATGTATGAGTAGTGGTATTATGACCTTGACCTTATAACCAACTCTATGATCTTATAAATAGATCATATGATAAATGATTATATAATAGTCTTGACACAAGCTTTACACCTTATTTCAACATTGGAAATCCTCTATGAGAGTACTTATAGGTGCACACTCTAATGAAAGACTATGTGTATATTGTATTTAACTATCATAGCTCCCTTTTTCACTCTTTAGAGGATTTAGCCTATTTGATTATATTTATAAAAACATAATAAATTATCAAGACCTCTAATACAGATCCATGAACACACTAAACATGTTATACACATGTTATCAACATGGTTGCAAGTGAGATTGAGTAAAGGGTTGGTTGTGAGGTGTTCACAACTATATATTTGATCCAAGCATGATGTTATGTGACTAAAAATGAAAGTAAGATTATCAATATGGAATTGAGACATGGAAAACATCACATCACATTCCTATTAGACCTCTTCTGAGAATCAAACATTCTACAAATAAGGAAAACTAATTAAGACTACACATGGTGGCACCTTCCTACAATATGAGATAATTTGCTCTCCAAAAACCATGAAATACAAAATTGAACATGGAGAGAATTTTATATGAGATATCACATCCCTTATAGTCAACATCACCAATTTTTTTTTAAGGACTTGCCCAAAATGAAGCAAAACCAGGTGCATGAAATAACAAGCAAAAAAGCACAATCAACTTCATGAGGATGGTTCATAAAGCATAGGCCACAATTATTCAAAATATTATTATGTAAATGAATATATTTGAGTTTAATATAACTTAACAAAAACATTTGACCTGAATCCTCTTCAGTTATCTGTACTAAGCACAAACCTGATGGTCACTTTTGAATGTCTAGAAAGGTGAATAAGGAGTAGAACAATTTTGGCTTAAAAATGGCACTTTCAAAACATGTTAATAATTGAGATAAGTTTTATGAATATGAAGAGACTTTCCATCACCATCTCCCATATGTCACCTTCCTCTATGGGTTGTACAAGTTCAAAACTCACCCTTTTTAGTTGATTACTTGATCTTCAGTTAAAAAACTTGCAAGATTATGATGTAACTAATATCCTTGATAGGAAATCTGACCTATTGGATGTTTTAAAGGAAAAATAGACACCTAGACATATTGTGAACTGTGCCACTTGCATTTATGATCCCTAAAATCCCACTGACTCAATGTGACATATAACTAATTAGACCATGATTAAGGCTACAAATACATTAGATAACATGAAATGAACTATAAAATAACCTATGACAAAGTATTTGACCTATAAACATCTAGTAAACCAAGTTTTCTACCTATAGGGGTCAAAATTTGACCTAAAAGTCAGATTTAGTTAGCAAGTGGTTTTGAACATGTTTAAGATTCAAATATTTAAACTTTATGTGCATTTCTCATAATGCATCATAACTTTTAAATTTGAATGATATGTAATATCAAATCTTAATTATTTTTGAACATGTTTAAGATTCAAAGATTCAAATGTAATGCTTTTTTCTCATAATGCATTATAGCTTTGATATTTAAATGATATGAAATGCAAAAGCTTAAGCAGTTTTGAACATGTTTAAGATCTAAAGATTCAAACTTTATGTGCATTTTTCATAATGCATTGCAACTTTGAAATTTTAATGATATGTAATACTTAAAATTAAATGTTTTTGAATATGTTTAAGATCCAAATATTTTAACTTTATGTATGTTTCCCATAATACATCACAAATTTAAATTTTGAATGATATGTAATACCATAACTTAAGTGGTTTTGAACATGTTTAAGATCCAAATATTCAAATATATGCATGTTTATCATGATCCATCACAACTTTAAAATTTGAATGATATGTAATATTGAATCTTAAGTGGTTTTCAATGTGTTTAAGATCTAAAAATTCAAACTTATTCACATTTCTCATGATGCATCACAACTTTGAAATTTGAATGATATGTAATACAGATGCTTGAGTGGTTTTGAATGTATTTAAGATCAAAATATTCAAAATTTATGCATGTTTCTCATGATGCATTGAAAATTTAAATTTTAAATGATATGTAATACTAAAGATTAAGTAGTTTTCAATGTGTTTAATATCCAAAAATTCTATCTTTATCTACATTTTTTATGATGCATCACAACTTTGAGGTTTTAAATGATATGTAATATCGAAGCTCAAGTGATTTTGAAAGTGTTTAAGATCCAAAGATTCTAAAATTATGAATGTTTCTCATGATGCATCACAACCTTAAATTTTTAATAATATGTAATACCAAATTTTAAGTGGTTTTGAATGTGTTTAATAGCCAAAGATTTGAACTTTATACATGTTTCTCATAATACATTGCAACTTTAAAATTTGAATGATATGTAATACCTAAGATTAATTTGTTTTGAACATGTTTAAGATCCAAATCATTAAACTTTATGAATCATTTCCCATGATGCATCACAAATTTGAAATTTGAATGATATGTAGTATCGAGGCTTAAGCATTTTTGAATGTGTTTAAGATCCAAATATTCAAACTTTATGCATGTTTCTTATAATGCATCGTAACATTGAAATTTGAATGATATGTAATACAAAGCTTAAATAGTTTTGAACGTGTTTAAGATCCAAAAATTTAAACTTTAATTGTATTTCTCATAATGCATCACAACTTTAAAATTTGAATAATATGTAATACTAAAGCTTAAGTAGGTTTAGATTTTTTTAAGATCTAAATATTCAAACTTTATGCACATTTCTCATAATGCATCACAACTTTGAACCTTGAATTTATTGTAATACCAAAGATTAAGTGGTTTTGAATATGTTTAAGATATAAAGATTTTAACTTTATGCATGTTTCTCATGATGCATCATAACTTTGAAAGTTGAATATGTTTTTATACCAAAGCTTAATCGGTTTTGAACATGTTTAAGATATAAAGATTCAAACTTTATGCACATTTCTCATGATGCATTACAAATTTGAAATTTGAATAATATGCAATACCGAAACTTAAGTGGTTTTGAACCTATTTAAGATCTAAATATTCAAACTTTATGCTCATTTCTCATAATGCATTACAACTTTAAAGTTTGAATGATATGTAATACTGAAGCTTGATCAATTTTGAATATGTTTAAAATCTAAAGATTCAAGTTTTATGCATTTCTCTCATAATGAATCACTACTTTTAAATTTGAAAGATATGTAATACCGAAGCTTGAGTGGTTTTGAACATGTTTAAGATTCAAAGATTTGATTTTTATGCATGTTTCTCATAATGCATCAAGACTTTGAAATTTGAATGAGATGTAATACCAAAGCTTGAGTGGTTTTGAATGTGTTTAAGATTCAAAGATTAAAACCTTATGCATGTTTCTCATATAATACATTGCAAATTTAAAATTTAAATGATATGTAATACCAAAGCTTAAGTGGTTTTGAACATGTTTAAGATCCAAAAAGTTAATCTTTATTTACATTTATCATGATGCCTCATAACTCTAAAAATTGAATGATATGTAATATATAATCTTGAGTGGTTTTGAACATGTTTAAGATCCAAAAATTTGAACTTTATGCACATTTATCATAATTCATCACAACTTTGAAATTTGAATGATATGTAATATCAAAGATTAAGTAGTTTGGAATGTGCTTAATATCCAAAGATTTAAACTTTATGCATGTTTCTCATGATCCATTTCAACTTTGAAATGTAAATGATATGTAATACTAAATCTTAAGTTATTTTTAAAGTATTTAATATCTAAAGATTCAAACTTGATGTTCATTTATCGTAATGCATCATAACTTTGAAATTTGAATGATATGTAATACCAAAGCTTAAGCAGTTTTGAATATGTTTAAGATCCAAAATTTAAAATTTATACATGTTTATCATGATGCATCACAACTTTGATATTTGAATGATATGTAATATCAAAGATTAAGAAATTTTTAACATGTTTAAGATCCAAAGATTATAACTTTATGTGTATTTATCATGATGCATTACAACTTTGAAATTTGAATGATATGTAATACCAAAACTTATGTGGTTTTGAATGTATTTAAGAACCAAAGATTCTAAATTTATGTGTGTTTCTCATGATGCATCACAATTTGAAATATTAATGATATGTAATACCTAAGCTTAAGTGGTTTTGAACATGTTTAAGATCCAAAGATTTGAACTTTATGTGCATTTATCATTATGCATCACAACTTTGAAACTTGAATGATATGTAATATGTGTATACACATAATATTTTAAAAAAATTATTGAGTACTGACACTTTGTATCTTACAAGAACATATCGATTCTCTATCTCTCTAAGTTCATGCCTAAAGGGTTGTACCAAGAAAGGGGTGGGTAGACCATCGGTGCTTCATAAGATTGTTGTCTCTTTTACCAACTTCCATCTACACATTTGTATCATAAAAATAATTTAACCTAAGTTTATTCTTCTCAATCCTATCTATTCTATTATTTTCCTCTTTCCATCCCTCCTTTTCTTCCCTTAATTTACTTTTGGTCAGTCGGTTGTACTAGGTTGATTGGTTTGACCCAGTATAGTTTAGGGGTATTTTTCACTTTCTCAACTTGTAGACTTTCAACTGACCTAGCTTAGACCTATTGAGTTGTCCCTAAAAACACATTGGGTTGACCTTATATATTCAATATTTTTGGGAGGATTTAGGGAAAGATCCACTTATATATATAAGTTCATTTCCCATCATTCCATAAAAGAATAATTAAGAGAAAAAAAGTGTGAATGAACCTCTACTTATTAACCATTCTACTTGAGGAATAAAGCTTAGGGTTCCATACTTTATTTGGAGATATGGATCTTGTCTTGTGGAGAAGTCTTTTCGATGCTTAGATAGGTTATGTAGCCTAGATATGATTTATCCTGGTTATTCTTACATACCATAATAATCTCTTGCGAAGCACCTTAGACAAGGGAGAAATTGAGGCTCGACAATTTTATATTCAAAGGTAAGTATTCCTAACTTTATTTCTCCTTAATAAGAGTAGATATATAATACATTTGTATTATTTTCCCATGTATTAGGATTTCATATACATTGACATGAGTATATGTCTTCTAATACATGTTTAGTTTAGTTTATTTTATTTTTTCTAACCTCCACTTTGTGCCACAAGCTTTGGTGTGCACTAGATTAGATTTACTTTCTTATTATTAGAATAAGTGAAATGCTTTAAACCTTAGGAATCCACTAGGGTTTTTATGTGATTGTGTTAGATTATAAGATTTAGAACCCTTCTTATCATAGTATGTTGTGACAAGTGATCCCCTAATTATGTCTAAAAGATCCCCATATTGGTCATGATCTCATTTAACAAGTGTATCCCCAATCAAAAGTGTAGGTATATTCTATATTCTCTAATTTAGGATTGATTTATGGACATGATGCATTTTTAATTGCATACATTCTAGTGAACTTGATGTGAATCTAACCCTTATAGGATTTCTTTCACTCATTTAATTCTTTTGATCATCATTCTTATTATATATTTTAACATATTGGATTGATTCTGTTGACCCAATTATTTTTATCTTTGCAAAGGTTTCCAAGAATAGGAAACTAGATCAACCCAGTTGACCTAGTATAAGTTTCTACCATTTCAGACACCTAGTTCAATGTACTAAGTCAATCTAGTCAACCCCTTATAGTTTTAACACTCTATAGTAGGTTCTTGCATAGCTTGATTGATCTTATAGACCTAGTTTGTAGGTTTCTCAAGAATACTTCAAGGTTCTACATCAATAATCTTCCTTAATTGAATCTCTAATCCACTAAGGTTCCTTTTTACCTCTTTATTTTTTTTCTATCTTTCCTTTCATAGTTTGCATTCTTCAAAACTACCCTTGCACAATCAACTAAATCAACCCTAACAACCTAGTTCTTTATTCTATGTGTTGTCTAAAATAACTAGATCAACACTATTAACCCAATTCATTTTTAGAATTTGCATATGTAGTACAGGTTTAACCCTATCAATGATATTTTATATTTTATGTGTATAGTGTTAATAATATACCTTGTTTCCATTTAGAATTAACCTCATATCTATTAGTAATTAGCTCAATCATTTCTTTTCCTATTACTTGCATACTTGGAATAGCTCACATAGTTTAAGTAGGTGATTTTTAATTAATCACTTAGTTTCACTATTTCTATTTTATACACACATGGCCAAATCACAAAAAACATAAACAAGCACTTTAACATTTTGAATACCCTAAGACAACCTACTTGGATTTCATCACCAAGGGGGAAACCAACTCGGTGCTTTGGTCAAGTATAAAGCATGGTTAATGGTATATTCTAGATAAGCACTTGACACCCTTATTTTTTTGAATTTGAATTAAGGTGGTAGGACTTAATTCCAAGTCTATATCATTGCCACTATAGTCCCTTTCAACCCAAATTACCTGAAACCATCTTTAGATTGCTATCTAGTACCTTCCTTATAGCCAACTTCTAATCACATTAAAAATCATATCTTAATAATCTAATAAACATTTAGGTTGACCAATTAGTTATCTCTTTACTTTTCAAGTTTATTACTTGCTCTTTGTTTAATTGTGTGCATAAAAGCTTGCATTAGCTAGCATTAGTGCAAGATTTTATTTTATGTGTTTCAATTAGATTGGCCAGTGTTAATATAATTGACTATCTATTCTTTTCAGTACTTATTGCTTTTCATTACTTGAAAACTTATCTTATTTCATTTTCATAGTCTAATTTTGGCTTCTTAAATTCTCTATCTGCTGTACTAGATCAACCTAGTTGACCTAGTATCTTTTCTGCCTTTTGTACACTGTACTAGATCAACCCAATCAACCTTGTATAATTTTTTATCCTTATTTCTATGTTAGGTTAACCATGTACTATTTTAGTCACCTCTTTGTCCTTTACTTTTTCACCTCTCTTATTTTCCCTTCATCATGGACTTTCTATTTGATAATGACATTGAGTTACAATCAATAGACATGATGAACTTTACCAATCCTAATAGGGTCTCCCATAGACAAAGTAGGACTCCTCTTTTAGATGCTATTAATTTTCATATTTCCACTCACATAATGAACTATGGGACCCCTCCTCATACCTCTTCAAAACATAATTATTTTTTCTCATTCGAAGACCAACATGAGTTAGAGTATACTCTTCAAATTCTTTTCTTTATTTTTGAATTTCCTCAACATCGAGGAAAGGATCATTTTTCTATTTATAACATCATTATTAGTGGTCAAACTGAAGATCCTCATTCACCTACTCTTACATTCTAAATGGGATTTGGAGGTTCCACTTTCTTTGGTTCTCAACCTCTTCTTTCAATTTTGACTCTTTATGCCTTGACATCTTCTTCTCTACCCTCTTCTACCTCCATGTCTAGTATCTCAACTAACATGGTAGGTTATACATCTAGTGGGCCTCTCATAAGGTCCAATATCCTTAATTATTCCACTAATTCATTAGTTTCTACCCAAGGCAATCATGCTTCTAGTGCTTTTTCCTCTCAACCATTCACTAGTCCATCATTTGCTTCACAAGAAAATTTTGCCACTAGTGCCTCACATTTTCACAATTGATCTCAAGCTCATATCAACACTAATAGTGGTACCCAATCCACTAATACAAACAAAAATACCAATTCTAATTCTTCTAATTTTAATTAAATACATCAACTTTTGTTTCAAACTCTCGATCAAATGAATTCTTTTCAAGATCATAACCCAAATAAGATGATGAGACTGAAAAACCACCTTCTTAATCTTCAATCTCATTTACAACCAATGGCTTGGGTCACACATAACCAAAATATTCTCCCTCTTCCTCTTCAACATTCTCAAGTCAATCTCATTCCTCAACCTCCTTTAGTCAATAAAACCATCAAGCATCTATAAAATGAACCTCTCACTACTCAAATTGCCAACATTGATATAGGAGGTATAACACCTACAATTTTATATAATAGTTCAACCGATCTTACCCTTCACCTCAAATTTTTTTGAAATGTTTACAAGGATTAGGTCAAATTAAAAACCTTTATTTCTACCAAGCTCCTAGGCAAAACACTCATAGGTGATGCCTTAGATTGGTACAGTCAACTTAAAACTCATTCCATTTCTAGTTTGGAGGACTTAGTAAATGCTTTAGTGTAAGAATTCCAAACTAATGATCTTCCTAAAAACACTTTGGACCATTTCATTAATTTAAAACAACATGAAAATGAAATTACCCAAACCTTTGTTAAGAGATGGAAGACTTTCTCAAATGAATGTGAACATACCATGGTAGATGATATTTTTCATCTCTTTACAAATGCTCTCTTTCCTAAACTTCAATGTCAGGTTTGCACTCTCTCTCCACATACCTTGGAGGAGGATATTAACCAAGCTAAAAGACAAGATTTCCTAATGCATCAATTTGATCCAACCCAACCTTTTTTAGGTTCTCATTTATTAGTAAAGAACAAAAACTAGAACATCACCAATGATGGTGTTACTGATTCTTATAACACCATTCACAATGTTCAATATATTGTTCCTAACCCTTCTTTGGAACAAACTCCTTCTTCTCAAAAATATACTAATCCTAATTTCTCTTCACCAAATAACATCAATTTTTAGAAACCTCTATCCTCAACTGAATTGCTTAAGTGTCTACCCAAGCCTCTTCCATGAGAGCTTGACCTTACTTGACCTATGAAATCTTGGTATGATCCTAAAAAAATTTGTTTGTTTCATGCTAGTTGGGGTCATTCTCATAATAAATATAGATAAATTCATAATTTATCTATGGATTTTCTTCTTGGACCTAATTTTGATCATGATTTCATTATGTGTAAGCATCAACAAGCCTATGAGATTGATTTTAAGGACTATAAAACACATGACAAAAATCAAGACTTGAATCAAGCTAATATTCATTTGGCTATCTATAGAGATCATTTACCTAATCATCAATTGATTTAATACACTAAAGAAAAACTTACCCCTTCCACCAATAACATAGAAAGTCTTGTTAAACCAACTTTTGAAGAGAATGTGGTTAGCATGACTAATCTGTGAAGGGTGGTGGATTTCATTGATTCCCAAATTATCTACCCTCCTCCTTCACATAAGACATATCATGTTATCCATGATTCTTATCAAACTCATCTAATTGATTTGGGGCAAGAATATCTTATCACTTTTGATGATCCAATTTATGATTCTCCTTTGGATAAAATATCCCATTCTATTTATACCACTCTTACATCATCTTCCAATACTAATGATAACCAAGCTTCTAATAACACTTCTTCTTCCCCTTCTCAAAATCAACTTAAACTAACTACTTCCTCATCTTCACATGTTTTACCACCTTGTTCTAAACCTCATTCTTCTTCTTATCAACATAAACTCCAATGTAATTTAGCTCTTCTTTCTGTGGATCTTATTAACCATTATGCACTTATATCTAACAACCTTCTTATGGGATATGATGAATGGGATCCCATTGCAGAACTCACTAATATCCCATCCCAAATTTTATTCCTTAAGATTATGACGAATTCCCAACATCATACAAACCAGCTTATATAACTATTATTTGAGATGAATATCCCTCATCCTCCCCTAGTAGGATGGGAGGTATCCTTATCTAGTTCTAAAGATAATATTTTACAACAATGTGAAGAGATGTCTATCAATGTTGATGGAAATATAAATACTTCTCTTTCTCTTTGATCTCCTATCACTTCTATGATTCTCAATGAGATTTTTCTTCATGCAAATGATCCTCTTTTATTCATTAGAATCCAAATAGGTGATATCCAAGCCAATCATGCATTGATTGATGAGGGTTCTAGTATGTGTTTCACTTCTCTTGATTTCATTAAGACTCTTACATATTATAAATGGAACCTTAAATCTACATGTAGCACATGCCAATAATATGATAGAAGGCAAATGCCTCCTCTAGGTTGCATGTGGCTTCCCATTACCTTCCCACCTATCATCATCTATGTGAAGGTGATGATCTTTAACTTCCCCATTCTTGTAACATCTTACTTGGTAGGTTGTGGACTCACTACATGAGAGATATCTCTTCTTTCTCCTACCAATGCATTAAATTCCCTCTTAATGGAGCCATTTATAGGATTCAAGGTGACACTAACCCTTAAAATTTTGAACAATTCCAAGATTGTGATGTCTTTAAGATTCTTACTCTTGAACCTTTCCCAATCATTCCATTTCATGAGTCTCAACATGTCGACTTTCCTATTAACTCAACCTAAGGATATAATGGGCATCTTAAGCTCATTGGTAACTTTCCTCCTAATCTCTTAGGTTTTGATGATGATGAACCCAATTATATTAACTTATAGATCAAAACTTTTGATATCTCACCTCATCTCATCTTGTATGTTATTTCTTCCTTGCAACCTCATTCTCACAAACCTCCTTGCGATGACATTCTCATAGTCTTGACCAAGAGTAGGCATTCTATTCACCATGCTTCATCAGATGACAAGGTTATCCCTACATGTGTCATTGATCTTTACACCTTGGATTATGATGATGGTTATTCCTTAGATGATCCATTGTTAGGTATTCTTGTCTAGGCCCATGATGCCAAGATCATCCATTATCATTCTTATTTACTTGAGTTTTTTCATGGAGCTCATTATTTTCCTTCACTTATGGTTCCTAATTTTTGCATTTCCCCCCTTTATCATAGGGTAGAGATGGCACCAACACCTCCAATTTTTTAGGATCCATATAGGACTATGCTCATGGATCATGTTATGAATGATCCTTACCATTTTTCTAGGTACCTTGACCCTCATAGTTGGTTTACCCTTGAGGTTAGTGAAACTCTCCTTAGACATTCTATAGATCCTACCCCTCCCTTAGTAGATCCAAATATAGTTGAGCCTCTTCCCATTCTTACTATAGTTGATCTTGTTTCCACTCCTACTACTGCTAAGCCTTCCCTCATCATCACCCACCCTTAGTGATGGTTTTCTTCCTTTTCCTAAGATGGATCCTCTACCCATCATATGTGCTGATGAGTGTTCTTCAGCTTATTCCACTCATATTTTACCTCCTTCCATGAGTGATTCTACTAAAACTAGTCACAAGAATATTTATTTATTCTAAGGGATAGATAATGATTCTACCACCCATTATCACGAGTTATGATATATTTTGATACCTTGCATCCTTCTTCCCCATCATCAGACAAATCCATACCTCCCTCAAAGGTACTTCCTAAATATTTTCCCAAATATGGTGAGGTATATTGTCTATGGAATCTATGTGGCACCCATCAAACTAATCATTGTTTCATCCTTCAACAACATCTCAAAGATTACCTTGTAGCCATTCCTAGATATTTTTCCACTCCTCCCAAGATCAATACCACAAGAAGGCTTCTCCTTCTCTCATGGATCTACCTCTAGTGGTTCCATCACCTCCTATGGTCTCTTCACCACTTTATGTGCCTCCACCTATGATTCATTCACTTGTGGACCTTCCCTCACTTATGGATCCTTATCCACCTATGAGTCCTTCACCTATAAATCCTTCTCCACTGGTGAATCTTGCATCTCCCATAGATCATGCTCCCATGCATTCTATTGACCAACCTTTGCCTAATTTTCCTCAACACGATCCATTAAGCATTCTTAATTATTCAATTGAGGATTTATTTATTGAAGATTAATGAAACATTAGTAGTTTTTTTACTATAACTTCATAGAGACTTATTTGATGCATTTCATAATATGTGTGGATAGATTTACCAGTATTTATGAGCACATGCATGGTGATTTCACATTTATATTTGATTGGACATGTGCTCCAATATTATTTCTATCTATTATATCATTTGACACTATTTAAAATTTCCACTTATCTCATATCGTGATTTATTACTTGTTATACTATATCTTGTTTATCTTATCATTTATATTTTACATATGATTGTCTTTTCTTTATAATTGCTTTCCCTTCCATTTTCCTTGGATTTTTTCTCAGAAATCTCTTTCTTGTATCTTTATGATTGTTTTGATTTCTTATCCTTATTTTTCATGGTGATGTGGTTATACAAACCATATTCCCCTTGGTTATTATCTCCTTTTACCATGTGATTAGTTAAGAAACAATCTATCTCATTACTATCTCCTTTTACCTATCCACTTTAGATCTTTTTCCCTTCTTCCTTTTTCCAAAAACTAAACATATACATGGTTGAGACTTGAGATCACATGTTAGCTCATTATCAAGCCTAAGTGTCATATTTAGTCTTTGTCTTTGGTTACTTCACTTCATTTAGCCTTAACCTATAGCTCTCTCATGATTGGTCATTCCCAATCTGTATGGAGCAGGAATCTTAAAAAACATTCTAAATAATGTTAAAATCCAAATCATTAAGCCAAAAATATTTTTAAAAGTATAATCACACTAAAAGATGTGATTCAAAGAATATATATTTCTTCTAATCAAATCTCAAACTCCATAGTTGGCCTCATGGTAGAGCCAAGGTCCTTTGGGGTGCAGTAGGCTAGTAGATTAGAAGAGGAGAATAAAAAAATCTTTTAGTGTTACCTAATTTATCATGCAAGTACCCAAGCTTTGTAATAAATTGATGGCTCTATAAGGGGTCCTAAAGAATGGGGAATATGTCATGGGAACATAGATCCATTTTACTTTTTCTTGTACCAATCTACCTTCATGAGTTGATCTTAGTAGCACACTTATATGCCTATAAATATTTGTGTCTATAGCAAGTAGGTTTCCTTTGTACATAGATGACCACTAATCACTTAGTGTCTTCTCATGTTCCTGGTATGTCACTTGCCTCCTAAGGTCTTCTCATAAGACACCTAAGTCTTGCTTTTACATTCCCTTTTTCACTCCTTATATTCCTTATACTTCTTCTTGAAAAATATTATTTTATCTACTAATCACTCCCCTTAGGATCTCATTTGTGAGTTGCATTATAATACCTAGCTAGGACCCAACTATCCTAAAAAATTACCATCATTTCCTTCCTATTACCCAAAACCTTGATTACTTGATTTTAATATTTACTCCACCCCAGTGGTGTTCTCTTTATTGAGTAACAATGTAAGACCATGGATAGGACCCGACCCTTCTCACAAAATTTTCCAATAGCCAAGTTACCATCCAAATTACATGTGTCAAATTTGAGATAAGATTTGATTGATTATGAGGTTACATGTCATTTTAAATGTTTCCCATATTGATTTAATATGTTTTATGCTTACTTCATTTTTTTCACCTTCTTATCTTCTTAATTTCCAAGTGCATGTAAGATTTCAACAATTTCGTAAATTTTTCATACTTCCTAGCATGATTTAGTATGATTAATTAACTTAATTAATTTGTTTTTATTACCATTTATGCCCTTTTACACACCTTCCATTTTATTATTTTGTTTGTCATATTTCCCAATACAATATTAGTATGATTTTACTTATTTTAATTTGGTGCAAAAAAATTTCACATTGGTTTAAAAATAAATTCCTTTTTACCATCTTGTTTTACCATTTCTTGGTTCTTTATACTTAATCATTTCTTGTTATTAAACATTTTCCATCTTGAAATATTGTGTAGTACATTTTCCTGATGGATTATATTTTTCCAAGTCCTTTTTGCTTATTCATTTTTAACAATGCATATGTTTTTAATAAATTATAGAAAAGATCTCATATATTTCCAATAGCATATACAATAAATCTAAATACATGTGCTAGAATAAATGTATCTTAAGCATCCACAACCTCAACCATAATCAACCATAATGACAACATACACATCCAATAAAAATATTCCAAAATGATTCATCATATATACATATATCATGAATTAGATACAACAAAGGCAACCATATACAATGCTCTAGATCTATGGCTAGGTCTCATCCTATCTATCTCATGGCCTAGCCACACTACTTGCTGAGGCCTCAATATAAATCCTATAAATAGTACACTATAAGGAGGCCATTTTATATCTCAATCACTCTACCTATCCTCCCTGTAGGTGTACTATCCACATCTGTGACTCCACCAGCTAGGTTTAAATCTATATCATCTATGCTACTATAGCCAGATGCATAACTATCTCATCTACTAGGGCATGCCATGCTTGTAGTTCCCCTATACCCATCATTATTGGTGGTTTCATCTTATTTTTGTTCTAGTATCTACCTCACTACCTCTCTAGCTAATATGAACTAGCTCACTTGAGCTAGAGTAGATGGTACACTTAGATCCTCTAGTGTCATAGGGTCATATGGATACAAATCCTCATTTAGGATGTCATGGGGTGATCCCCTCACTAGGTAACCCCATCTCTCCTTCTCATCCTCAACTATTAGATCTCAAAATATCTATCTATCTCTACTTCCAAATACAAAACATAAATTAATAGTTTAACCATCTCTTTTTACCTATTTGTGTCTTAACTACTATGGTCTTGCCATTTATGTGACTACCTAACATAGTTTTCCCATCTATGCAACCTCCTAACACCTCCTCTATAGGTCACCTCCTCAGCTCAAACCTAACTATCATGGCTCATGTCAGTCTCATCTTATGTCTGAGAGGTCTCTTTATCATCTCCTCTAGATAACATATGGGGTCATCTAGGATGGCAATAGATTCCACTCTCTCCTACTCCTCTTATTTTCATTGATGTCATGTCCTTAGTGACCACTACTCATCTAGTAGTGGTATATCTAATATCTCTACCTCTGTATCCTTATCCTCTTACTTAGCTCCTCATCATGCTTGACTAGTCCATGGTCCCTTTTGATGTGGCCTTATTATTAGCCACACCAATAGTGGCCCTAGTCCTCTCCTTCCCTATGGCTCCATCACATGTCAAGTCCACTACTTGAGCATCAGTATCAATGTCACTAAATGAGGTAGGACCATCTACCTTGACACCTATATCATAAGATGTGGCTCTTTCTACTAGAAATAGTGTATAATAACCTTTGTTCTCTTTATCATTGGTAAACTATGTCCCAACTTACCCATGTAGCTACTATATGCTCATATGAGTACCACACAATGTCTGCACATCTCATTTACTATAGTGTTAGAATGTGGGGAAAAAACTAAACTACCTAGTCCTCCCTCCATCTCTGTACCCAAGGTGACCTATCATTGACTGCATAGGGCAACCTAGTCAACTAATACATAGGAAACCTCTCATATATCCAAGTTGTCAGCAATATGATTAGTCCCATGGTCCTCTACCCTCTAAACATCATCTTTTATATATCATGTACTAGTTATACCTAGCTGATAGAGCTTAGGTCATATATAACTCACTCCTTCAAGCTCACCCTATTCAAGGCTACCATGAAAAGTAGTGCCTTGATAGCTAACTTGTGACATAACACCCACTATTTCACAAGGCCTATCACAACCTTCTAGATATCTAGAATATATGATGTATAAAAATCAAACATACTCACTCTCATGCTTAGTAATATCATATTTAAGCATATATCCCACATGGCTAAGGCTCTCCTCTCCTCTAGGTTATCTGGTATCCCTACAGTCACATGTGTTACTACTATAGGTAAGCTCAAGATGGCATGGGCATCCTCTAGTGTGATATCCACCTCCACTACATCCCCATCCACATCCTATTTAAAGGTGTTAGTCAATCATTCCTAGAAACTAATGAACATGACTAACAAATTAACACTAAGGAGGATCTAGTATATCCTTGCTATCCTGCCTAGACTTATGGATCCTAATCTAGCCCTATCTCCATCTCATAACCTATCTAACAAGTCTGGTAACCATGTTGCATCCATAAGTCTACAAAATCTTCATCATCACTACACCCAAGAAATAATAAAGGATGTATCAGTTCTTCCATGTCATGTATAGTCATAATACATTCTTTTTATAGTTTTTAATAAAAAACAAGCCTAATTACTTTTAAACTTATTCATTTATCCATTCTACCCTATTTCTAACCTAATCAATCCTTCTTTCCCTCCTTTAGTCAATTCATGCCATTTTATCCCTCTTTCAGTGTTTTACATACTTTTTCATGCTTATTTTAATTCTTTGGTCAAACTAGTTTGACCAAAATTTCCTTTTTTTGCCTTGGTTGACTCCAAAATTTTAGTCAACCCTCTTGTTTCCTGATTTCTTTGTGTTACATTATCAATCTAGACCTTGTGAATTAGTTGAAAAACTACATCAGGGTGTTATCCTATAGAATGTATAGGGTTGACACATACCTACTGGGTTGACACTATGGTTTCTACTTAGTTTTAGCCTACTAGGTCGACCCAATTCATTATGCCTGTCGACCCCTTACATTTTCCTTAAAAAGTACATTTTTTTGCTTTATTTTTAATTACTCTAAACCCATTTCCCATAATCTTATTTTATACCCATAAAATATAATTTTTCCACATTTTTACATCTATATATGCTTAACATTCAAAATTACTAAAAATTCACTTAAATCAATACAAATTTTAAAAACTAGTTTGATGTTCTTAATTGCATACATGTAGTATACATGTTGCCACCTTTGGAGCCTCTCCCTATCTAGTATGTCGTCTCCTCACCATATTATCTTGTTTTATCTTTGGAGATCCTTTTCTCTCCTCTCACAAATTAAAATAACAAACGAATTATTTTTTCCCTTATTTAAAAAAACTTTTCAAAATACAAATCTTTCAATTGTTGTCCTCTTGATTCCTTGTTTTACTTATATCTTTATTTTTACTCATCAATTTTTAAAAATATAAAATGCACTATATTTTTGATGATGTAGAGATTATTTTCCACTACTATATGCTTATCTTCCAAAAAAAATTATTTTTTCTATTTTTTGCACTAACTTCTATAGGTTCGTCTAGTCTTCTCTACATTGGACACCTTCACATTTCTTAGTCTACTTCTTTATCTACGATACTAAGGTAAGTTAAAGGTATGTATTTTTCAATTCATTCATTTCATTTATCTTATTTCACTACTTAATATACTTTACTTAGCATCAACATTATGTGTTATCATGTTCTATCTTGAAGCATTATCTCATGTTACAATTACATGACACATGATGAGCTTCAAGTGGGGAATATGTATACACATAATATTTTCAAAATTTTATTGATTATTGACACTTTGTATCTTGTAAGAACTTGTCAAGTCTCAATCTCTCTGAGTGCATACCTTAAGGGGTGCATTCGAAAAGGGGTGGGTAGACCATTAGTTCTTCATAAGATTGTTGTCCCTTTTTCCACTTGCCATCTACACACTTGTCTATTAAAAAACATTTACCCTAAGCTTATTATTCTTAGTCCACATATTCTAGTCTATCCCTCTTTCCATCCCTCCTTTTTTTCCTTAATTCCCTTTTGGTCAGTTGATTATACTAGGTTGACTGGATTGACCTAGTACAGTTTAGGGGTATTTTTCACATTCTTAGCTTGTTATAATTTTGGCCAACCTAGCTCAAACCTAGTGAGTTATCCCTAAAAATACACTAGGTCAACTAGGTCAACCCTATAAAACCCACATTTATAAGAGGATTTAGGGTTAGATCCATCTATATATAAGTTCATTTCCCACCATTTCATAAGAGAATAATTAAAAGTGAAGAAGTATAAATAAACATCTACTTATTAATCATTCTACAATAAGTTTTATACTTTATTTGGAGATACGGATCTTGTCTTATGCATACATATTTTGGATACTTAGATAGGTTATGTAGCCTAGAGATAATTTATATTAGTTATCCTTACATACCACAATAATCTCTTATGAAACACCTTGTCTAAGGGAGAAATTGAGGCTCACCAGGTTCATCTTCAAAGGTAAGTATTCCTAACTTTATTTCTCCTTTATAAGAGTAGATAGATAACTCATTTGTATTTTCTCCCATATATTAATATTATGTATACATTGAAATGAGTATATTTCTTATAATACATGTTTAGTTTAGTTTTTTTATTGTTTCTAACCCCCACTTTGTACCAAAAGCTTTGGTGTGCACTAGATTAGATTTACTTTCTTGTTATTAGAATAAGATAAATGCTTTAAACCTTAGGACTCCATTAGGGTTGTTGTGCAATTGTATTAGACTATAGGCTCTGAAATCCTTCTTAACATGATATGTTGTGATAATTGATCCCCTAACTGGGCCTAGCATATCCTCATATTGTTCATGTTCCTACTTAACAACTATATCTATAATCAAAAGTGTAAGTATGCTCTATCTTCTCTGAGCCAAGATTGATTTATAGACATGATGAATTTTTGATTGCATATAATATGGAATCTGAAGTAGTTTTAAACATGTTCAAGATTAAAAAAATTCAAAATTTAAGCACATTTCTCATGATGCATCATGACTTTGAAATTTGAATGATATGTAATACCAAAGCTTAAACAGTTTTGAACATGTTTAAGATCGAAATATTTTAAATTTATTCCTATTTCTCATGATACATCACAACTTTGAAATTTCAATGATATGTAATATCAAATCTTAATAATTTTTTTACGTGTTTAAGACCCAAAGAATAAAATTTTATGCATGTTTGTTATAATGCATTGATGATATGTAATACCAAAGCTTAATAGGTTTTGAATATGTTTAAGATCTAAAGATTATAAATTTATGCATGTTTCTCATGATGCATCATAAATTTGAATGATATGTAATACCGAAGATTAAGGTGTTTTGAATGTGTTTAAGATCCAAATATTTAAACTTTATGCACATTTATCATAATGCATTAGAACTTTGAAATTTGAATGATATGTAATACCAAAGCTTAAGTAGTTTTGAATGTGTTTAACATTCATAGATTCAAACTTTATGCATGTTTCTCATAATGCATCACAACTTTGAAATTTGAATGATATGTAATACCAAAGCTTTAGCATCTTTGAACATATTTAAGATCCAAATATTTGATTTTTATGCACATTTTTCATAATGCATCCTAACTTTAAAACTTGAATGTATTATAATACCAAAGCTTAAGTGGTTTTAAATGTGTTTAAGATCCAAATATTCAAAATTTATACACATTTCTAATAATGCATTGTAACTTTAAAATTTGAATGATATGTAACACCAAAGCTTAATTGGTTTTGAACATATTTAAGATCTAAATATTCTAACTTCATGCATGTTTCTCATAATGAGAATCAACTTTGAAATTTGAATGATATGTAATACCAATGTTTAATTAGTTTTGAATATGTTTAAGATCAGAAGATTTAAATTTTATGTGTCTCTCATAATGCATTTTAACTTTTAAATTTGAATGATATGTAATACCAAATATTAATCAATTTTGAACATGTTTAAGATCTAAATATTCATACTTTATGTGCATTTATCATAATGTATCACAAATTTAAAATTTGAATGATATATAATCCCCAAGCTTAATTAGTTTTGAACATGTTTAAGATCCAAAGATTTAAACTTTATACATGTTTCTCATAATGCATCACAACTTTAAAATTTGAATGATAAGTAATACCAAAGCTTAATAATTTTTGAACATGTTTAAGATTCAAAGATTTGAACTTTTTGTGCATTTCTCATAATGCATCACAAATTTGAAATTTGAATGATATGTAATATTGAAGCTTAAGTGGTTTTGAATGTGTTCGAGATTAAAACATTCAAAATTTATGTGTGTTTATCATAATGCATCGCAACTTTGAAATTTGAATGATATGTAATACTGAAGCTTAATCCATTTTGAATGTATTTAAGATGCAAATATTCAAACTTTATGCACATTTCTCATGATGCATCACAACTTTTAAATTTGAATGGTATGTAATACCAAATCTTAAAGGGTTTTGAACATGTTTAAGATAAAAATATTCAAACATTATACGTATTTTTTTAATACGTCACAACTTTGAAATTTGAGTGATATGTAATACCAAAGCTTGAAAAATTTTGAATGTGTTTAAGATCTAAAGATTCAAGTTTTTCTGCATGTTTCTCATAATGCATCACATCTTTGAAATTTTGATGATATGTTATATAAAATCTTGAGAGGTTTTAAACATGTTTAAGATCTAAAAATTCAATCTTTATGCATGTTTATCATAATGCATTGGAACATGTTTAAGATCCAAAGATTAAAACTTTATGCATGTTTCTCATAATGTATTACAAATTTGAAATTTGAATAATATGTAATACCAAATCTTGAGTGGTTTTGAATGCATTTAAGATCTAAAGATTTGAGATTAATGGATGTTTCTCATAATGCATCACAACTTTAAAATTTGAATGATATGTAATATCAAAGATTAAGTAGTTTTGAACATGTTTAAGATCCAAAGAATCAAACTTATACATGTTTCTCATAATGCATTGTAATTTTGAAATTTGAATAATATGCAATACAAATTTTTGATCAATTTTGAACATGTTTAAGATCCAAAGATTCAAAATTTATACACATTTCTCATAATGCATCACAAATTTAAAATTTGAATGATATGTAATATAAAAGCTTAAGTAGTTTTGAACATGCTTAAGATCAAAAAGATTAAAAATTTATGCTCATTTTTCATAATGCATCATAACTTTGAAATTTGAATGATATGTAATATTGAAGTTTAAGCAATTTTGAATGTGTTTAAGATCCATAAATTCAAACTTTATACATGTTTCTAAAAATGTATCACAACTTAAATTTTTTAATGATATGTAATTCTAAAACTTAAGGGGTTTTGAACATATTTAAGATCTAAAGATTCAAACTTTATGCATGTTTTTTATAATGCATCGTAACTTTATAGTTTGAATTATCTATAATATCGAATCTTAATTAGTTTTGAACATGTTTAAGATCTAAAGATTCAAACTTTATGCATGTTTCTCATGATCTATTGCAACTTTAAAATTTGAATGATATGTAATACCAAAGCTTAAATAGTTTTAAATGTGTTTAAAATATAAAGATTCAAATTTTATGCATATTTCTCATAATACATCACAACTTTGAAACTTGAATGTATTGTAATAATGAAGCTTAAGTAGTTTTGAACATTTTTAAGATCCAAAGATTCAAACTTTATGCACATTTCTCATGATGCATCATAAATTTGAAATTTGAATAATATGCAATACTGAAGCTTGAGTGGTTTTGAACATGTTTAAGATCTAAAGATTCAAAATTTATGCACATTTATCATAATGCATCATAACATTAAAATTTTAATGATATGTGATACCGAAGCTTAAGCAATTTTGAACATGTTTAAGATCCAAAGATTCATAATTTATGCTCATTTCTCATAATTCATTGCAATTTTAAACTTTGAATGATATGTAATATTGAATTTTATGAAATTTTGAATGTGTTTAAGATCTAATTATTCAAACTTTATGCACATTTCTCATTATGCATTGCAAATTTTAAATATGAATGATATGTAAGCTTAATTAGTTTTTAACATGTTTAAAATCCAAAGATTTGAACTTTATGCTCATTTCTCGTTAAGCATTATAACTTTAAAATTTTAATGGTATGTAATACCAAAGCTTAAATAGTTTTGAACATGTTTAAGATCCAAAGATTCAAACTTTATGCACATTGCTCATAATGCATCACAAATTTAAAATTTAAATGATATGTAATACTAAAATTTAAGTGATTTTGAATGGATTTAAAATCCAAAGACTCAAACTTTATGCACATTTCTCATAATGCATCACAACTTTAAAAGTTAAATGTATTTTAATACTGAAGCTTAAGCAATTTTGAACATGTTTAAGATTCAAAGATTATAAATTTATTCACATTTATCTTGATGCATCACAATTTTAAAACTTGAATGTATTGTAAAATTGAAGCTTAAGAAGTTTTGAAAATGTTTAAGATCAAAAGATTTAAAATTTATGCACATTTCTCATGATGCATCACAACATTTTAATTTGAATGATATGTAATACTGAATCTTAATCAATTTTGAATGTGTTTAAAATATAAAGATTCAAATTTTATGCACGTTTCTCATGATGCATCACAACTTTGAAATTTTAATGATATGTAATACTGAAGCGTAAGTGGTTTTGAACATGTTTAACATCCAAATTTTTATAATTTATTTGTGTTTCTCATGATACATCACAACTTTGAAATTTGAATAATATGTGTAATACCAAAGCTTAAGTATTTTTGAATGTGTTTAAGATCTAAAGATTCAAACTTTATGTGTGTTTATCATGATGCATTGTAACTTTAAAATTTGAATGATATGTATTGATATTTTAGTGTCATAAAACTCAAAACACCATATGTCTTAAAGGATACATATTAAATTTTCTAAATAAAAGGCCTAGGTATCTTTTCTCAAGACCCAAGTAGAAACTGAAGATTTATGTGCACCTTAAAACTAAACTTTCACTTTCATACATACTAAAACTAAAGCAAAAACCATAATTCATATAATACTTTATAAATTTTTAAAGTTTCAAGGTGTGATGTAGACTTAGATTCTTACTTTTCATTAGGACCTAAGTAAGAACCAAATTTACTACTACACTTTCAAACTACACAAAGTTTCAAAGTGTAATCCAAATCCTACTCCCCACTTCCTAAACATTCTTTGCTTACAAAACCCCTCAACAACAAGCAGAAAGTGGAGAATGAAAAACATATCACAAATTTAACAATATACAAAGGTTTCTCAGATTTCCAACTACCAGGGCATGAAGGAAACAAAACATTTCAAAACATATTGCATGTTATAAACTTTCAAGGTGACTCCATTGGCCAGCATTCCTACCTATTAAGCCATCTACCATTATTTTTCATGTGCTTGACATTAATTAAGGGGTTTTTAGTATATAATATAGATTTTTTATATCATTAACATTATAAACTAGAGCCAATTCACCTCCAAGTGATGCCAAAAACTAGAGCTTTGTTGCCAACAAAAAAACACTAGAACTATCACTTGTAGAACCCTGTGCATGCATACCCAATATTCTATTTGGTCACATACACCTCTATTTTTATTTTTTTTGTGAGATTAGTTATTTTCCCTTTCCATATTTAGGATTTTCAATAAATTTTTTGAAATAATCATCATTTTCCCACAAATTTCTAGTTCCACATTCACATGATAAATATTTTTATAAAATTTGCCTAGTTTCTTCTTGCCATACTTAGGGTTTTTATGAAATTTGTTTAAATCTAAGAGGATATCATTCTTGTATTCTCAAACTAAACCCCCACAAAAATTTTAACTATAAAAACACATAAAATCCCCATTCAGATTTGGGCAAATATACCTTTTATTTTCTCAACCTAATTTTTATCAAAAATCCAACTTATAAATACAAACCATAACCCCACTGACCTTTGGTTAAACTTTGCAAGTTTAATTAAAATTTTAAACCCTATCAAATCTATGTCAAATTTTATAGATAATATTGAATATTATATTCCTATTATATTATAACCCTTGCATAAGCATTACAAAACTCAACCAAGTTAAAAGTGAGAAAATTACCTACAAATTGTGAACCCAAAGCCTGACCAACTCTGTAGTTGGTTTCCCTCACCTATTTTCCTAGTGTATATGTTTGGAAAGGGGATGAATTTCAAATAAAAGTGACCTAGTATCCCTTCAATCTTGGATTCTAACATCAATAAGATAACTAACATAGACCTAGTTGACTTCTAGAATAGGGTCAATGTAGAATTAAAAAATTATTAGATTTAGAGCATATGTGATAGTGGTTTACCTTAGGGTGCAACCTTTCCATTATCAATGAAAAACCCTAAGATTTTACTCACTATGGCCAAGTATTATGATGGATAGAAAAAAGAGGTAGTGAATAATAAGGGGGAGAAAATTTTGAAACTAAATCTAGATTTCATTGACACTATGTTTTTAATCCCAGAGTTTGAAAGTTATATAGATATTACTCCTAACTCCTCCAAGAAATTCTAATAGGAAAACACATTAGTTTATTCATGGATTATAAATAAATAGTGGTCGAATTCCCTTAAATCTTAATCCTCAAGACTTCTTAAGACCTTGGCTAGGATGGAATTGAAAGATGAGGTAAGGGATATAATTGTACTCTTACACAGAGTTATAAGAAGCCCAAACAAAAAGAACTACCAAGATTAGATGTACCAGTATATCTAGGTAATCCAATAGAATAAAAAATACATTTATTAGGATCAATTAATTACTGACTCCATTCATAGACAATTGATGGAGGTTAAAACTACTAGAAAATTATACATGACCTCCTGCCTCATCTATACTTTGGCAAAAGGGAGGGAATTCCTAGGGTTAAACACAATGCTAAATCTGGTTAATAAAGTTTATGATTACTATCCTAATCTCACTTTTTATTGGAGTAGACAATAATATAGGAGAGTTAATGATGCTTTTATCTACTAAATCATAACTATTTTTGAATAAGAACTAGGGAGGACAAGGTTTTTTAATACTAAAATGATAGAAATTACAAATTGGGGATCATAATTCATCTAGTTCCCCACATTTTCTTATATCAAAGTTGGTGGTTTTAGTGGGTGTTCTTATACCCTTCCTAGATATGTTAATGATAAGTGGGCCCTAATTAAACTTGTAAGATAACTAGTGGAAACCCATAAGTTCCTATTAAGTAAGGACAAAATAGGCATACACTTTTGTATCAATATAGGGAGATACGCATGACCTTCCTTATCTAAGTCCAAATTGTGTAGAGACAAAAATGACTTAGATGACTTTGAGAACCATCTATGCTAGGTTATTTAATGATGTTATAGGTATTTTTTCTAGTTTAATGTTTTCCTCATTTTCTCACATTCCCTTCTATGAAGATTATTAGGAGGACATGCAAGATGAAAAAGAGGTTAGGTTGAGGTATTATTCTAGGATAACCCTTAAACAAATTAGGAACTATGACATGGCACCAATTTTAGATGAGTTGAAATATGAGGAACAACTAGTGGATATGGTGTATTATGATAATCATATCTATGTCTTACCCCTTCTTCAAGTCAAGTGGTCTACACCTAAATCCTTTTCCTTATTATATATGACTACCTCGATTATTAACATAACTTTAAACTGGTTAAGAATTAAGGGGTAAATATAAAAAGGAGAGCCTAAAAATAATGGATAAGTTAAAAAATGCAAAGGAGAAAGGGGTAGAGGCATAAGAGATAGAGGGTTCCAGTAGTGGCACTCAAGCAAACTAGGTAGTGGGGTTAGTTGTCTCATACAAAGGGAAGAAAAAATAGAAGGCCAAAAGTGCCACTTCCAACACCCAAGTTCTAGTAACCTAATTACTAGACAAAACACTACCAATTTCTATAGGGGATAAAAATACTATAACCCCTCCTATTTTTTCCATTTAACCTATGTAGGTAATTACTTCTCCCATTTCTATCAGCCCACTAGTGTAAGTAATTACTCCCTCATTTCACCCACTAGTTTAAGTGATTCCCTTAGATATGATCCAATAAATGTAGTTGGTTATCCCAACTCCATCTCCACCTCCCTCTTAAATAATAACTTCTACCTCATTCCCTATATCCACTACCACCCCATTGATCACCAACACTACCTAATAGTACATAGTTGATAACTCAATAATTTTGATTACAGTCTCACTATCCACCACAAACATTGGGTTGGTAACATCTCCATTTGCATCTTTCATCAGACTACCCACTACTTCTAATCTATCCATCCCAACACATTGCTATATTCTTTTTTTATCATGGGAAACATCCTTCCATAAGTTACCTTGTTACCTTCACACATGCCTACCTTTCTACCTATGTCACTTTCAAATTTCACAACCCTTATAAGCATTTCCACTCAACCCATACAAATATCATCACCTTTTCCCACTTTTACCTTGACCTAAAATCCCACCAAGGAGGTGGAAATAGAGAATCCCACTGACATAGCTATGGTTAGTCAACCCACTAATGGGGTAGATATAGCCAAATCATCAACTGAAGACTCAACAACAACATAAATGTAAGATATGACAATTATTATATTAACTACCAATGTGGCATATTCAATCATAGATTCATAGGTAACAGTGGTCATTTGGATAGTACATGATTCATTAATAGCCACTTCTAATTGGCTTACACAATCAATGTCCAAGAAGAGGAAACAAATGATGTATCCTAACACCCTAGATTTTGGTCTAATGAAAACATCCAAATAACCAAAGAGAGGTCCCAATACCATTTACAGATACTCTTATGATGTAATAAGGGATAAGTATGTGGAGATAATAATTCCCCCACCTCAAAAATAGAAACAAGATTTAATAGTGGGGGATTATCAGATATCTAAGGTACACCTTGGTCCTCCAACAAGAGAGGGAATGAAACATGACGTCCAAACAAGTATAAGTTCTCTATTTGAGAAAATGGATAGTGACAAGGTCACTAAGGATGAGCTAAAGAGTAAGGTTGAATAGTTGATAGTTTCCTTGAGGAGGGTCATTAGACCTAACACATCCTCTCAAATCAACCCAACCAACTCAATTTCCCCCTTAGTTCCCTAATAAAGAGACCTTTGATATAATGATAGAGATTGGCACAATGGGTAGAGCTAAAAAATATTGGGCCAAAGAACTAATCACCAAAGGGAATAGGGTGATAGGATTGGCCATGGATTATTAAAAAACACTAAAAGATGACTTTATATCTTTGAATCTAAAGATAAAAAAAATATGAGGAAGAAGTTGAAAGGCTAAATCTCTACTTTCTTAAGTTGTAGGCCATTGACTAGATAAAGAGTGACACCCTCATGTCCAAAAAGATACTAAAAAATCCTTTGAATCATGATGAGATAAAGAGGGCATCCAAGTTCATAATGATAATACTTATTTAAAGTATTGATAAGGACAAGATAACAAGTGACAAGGTCATTGATGTAATGTATGACATTGAATATTTAATTTATAAATTAACATGTGTGGTAGCAAATTACCAAGATAAAATTCTTTATGTTTAGGTTGTCCAGGATAAATTTAATGAGGTGGTTAAGAGGGATTAAACACGTGACACAAATTTCAATTTGGATTCCATACACCAATTTATAAAGTACCATAATACACTTGATTAGATGAGTGAAGATATCTAAATATATAGAGCTTCTTTCATAGAATTATTCAAGGTAATAGTAGAATGTGACATCAATAATCTTTACATCATTGGTCCTGATGAAGAGATCCTATAAGAAATATTTTGTATCTTCAATTCTTACATTGGGAAGATACAATAAAAAAAGATAAGGAATCATCTGATATCACTATCATTGATTAATTTATTTAATTATTTTAGAAGAATACATTTTATAAGTTACAAAAATTTTAAGCTACATTGTAAAGTTACAAGTTATAAATTACAATTGTCATTTTGATAGCTCTTAGATTTAATTTTAAAAAGTGATACTTGTAATTTTCAAATATCATTTCATCAAGTTTAAATTGAAAAAGTTCAACTTGTATTTTCTTTTTTCTTTTTGACAAGTTGAATGACATAAAAGTTGTACACGCTTACATTGTAATTTGTACATCCATTTTTGTCAAGTGAGTTATAAGTTGAAAAAGTCTCAAATAAAAATTACAAGTTAAGTTTTATAATTTATGTTTTAAAAATTATAAATACTGAAAAAATAATTTAGTTATGTTAAAAGTTTGACCAAGTCCTGAGGTTTCATTTTGACACCCCATTTCTTCGTGAGAGACTTCTTCAACTGAGATTAATGAGATATGGTCGAATGGAAGAATCCAAAAAAAAATTATCCTTCTTCAACACTTGGATAAGTACCTAGCTACTTGCATATTTCTCTTTTTCTTTCTACTCTACCAAATATGCCTCTTGAAGATGAAATGAGGACATTTGTATGAGCATTCCCTGATTTCTTTCTTCAGGAGTAAGTGTAAAAGGTTTTGAATTCTTGTCTCTCAAGGGAGTAATTTTTTTGTATAAATATGGATCTCTTATGTATCCCATGGATATTTTTGTTGAGATACAATTTTTTTATGCTTTTGAGAAGTTTATCTACGTCATGTAACCTAGAGAATATTAATATACTAAAGTTTTTCCTTCCTTATTTCATGTCATGTTTTCTATATTTGTGAATGATATAAGTCTTATTTTAGTCATATAGGATAAATTATGGTATCTATCTTTCCCTTTTAAAATCTTGTTGAGGAAAAATTGAGAACTTTGTTCCTTCTTTGATAAAATGTCTAATATTTCCCTTGATGTTATACTTGTGTAAGATTGTGTTTCAAGAGATTTTAATATATTATTATTCAAATTGTGTTCAATAAAAGTAAGCAATAATTTCCACAAGAACCCTTTGGTGAATCACCATTTATAGTTTTAAAAATCCTTAAAAACTCTTTTCCTTACAAATAAAACCCCAGTTAGGAGCAAAATCATAAAGAAGCAATAATTAGAAGTGAAATAGTCATATATCAGTTGTACTAATCTTAGTGAAAGGAAGTTACCATTCTCTAGAGGTTTACCTCAATTCATCAAGGTCCCAAAACTTGGATGTTATCCTATTATGTCATTATACTCCAATATATTACATTTCTTACTAAACATAATGAGTATAAAATCTAATTGATAATAGTTCATGGCACACCTGATGGGACTCAAAGATCATAGTTAAGAAATTAGTGCTATTCTTAGCAATCATTATGAGAAGTTTGTAAAAATTTCAAGAGTGACTCCATTATCTTATGAAATTCTAAAATTCATGTTTACATATTCTAAAGATACAGACATGATCATCTACTAAAGATAAGAGGACTATCTTGCAAGAATTGTCTTTTCCATACAAAAAGAAATCAAGATCTATTTTACCTAACCCTAGAATAAATCCTACAAATATCCTTGAATTTCCCACAAATACCCTTAGTTGTTTCATACCTCCCACTATGGCATAGAGAAATCAAAATTTGTACCATTCAATAGAGGCAACTCACTTACCCACCTCAGCTCTAAAAATACTTTCATATTTTATTGGTGAAACTTCCAACACACCCATTGAACACATTATAGATGTTTCTAACATATGTTTAGTTCATAAAATTACACAATAAAAAGTTAGTATCAGACTTCTTACCTCATCATTTAAGGATAAATACCTATAGTGGTATAAGATTTTGCTTCCTAAAACCATCTATGTTTTTATGATCTAGAGTCTACCCTCTGTATATAATTTGAGGATAAACATGACCACCTCTCTCTAGTTGAGTAATTAACCACTATTAAATGGGATCCTAATGAGTTCATGAGTGACTTTAATTTTAGCTTCTAAAAGATGTGGAATAAGATCCTAGTGTTGGTTAAATCATCCCTAAATAATGATTTTTTATACTATTTAAGAGATTTAAATAGTGATATAGCTATCATGATTTAGTAAATGGGTGGTATCACACTCCCTAAAGCTTATGACATTTTAATAAGAGCTAAAAATTGTTCCTCGACCTCTAATGCCCTTATTTCCAAAATTAATTCCCATAAGAAGCAATTATCCAGCTTTACCTCCTATCCCTTCTAATGATTTTTATGAAGTTAAGACATTTTTTCAAAGATTTTGAAATGAGTTGGTAACCATGACAAGTCAATAGTCCCAAAACTACAGACAGGCCTTATCAACTACCCAACTAGGCATATCAGCCTAATAGGTAACCATACCAAGTAAATTCACAACTCCAAATCCAAATTATATAATCAAATCCCCCAAATATCCATGTGATACCTACCCCAAGTAATTATAAGGCCATCATTCCCATTTAGAATAACCTAGCCCAAGAATATGAGTGGTGTTATCCTTGTTCCCAATTACATAGTCAAAATCATTTCCCTCATGGTGTCATAGTCAAGCCTTGATGGTATAAACCATATCAACTCCTTAAGGGTATAAAGATAAAATATCTAATTAATAGGAAGAGGTACATGTGCCTATTCAAAATGAGACCACTCTTTTTAACTGTAAAGAAGAAGATTTTTGTAGCATAAACTAGGAGGAAGCACTGGCCAATGTAAGTAGTTTAACGATGGAAAATACACACTCTAAGAAGAGTGAAAAATAAGGTGATCAATCCCCAAAAGTTGAACATGATATAAATTCAAAAGTTGTAAAAGAGGTTTCAAAATATAACATAATTCAAAAGTCACCCAATGTGTTGATGGGTCAGCCAAAGTCAAAACTATTGATCCCAAATTTCATAAAAGAAGATGTAGTTCCCACAAAGACACAAGAAAGGTTTGGTAAAATTTATTTCAATATTTTAGAAAAAATGAAAAGGACTAACTTAAATGTTATTGTGTGGGAAGCACTATCCATCCTAGCATACAAGGACTTACTTTAGGAAGTTCTAAAAAAAATCCAATAAGTAGAGAAGGTCTGAGTTAAGGGACCCAATGATGTGGTTAGGTTGTGTCAACCTAAAATGGACACAAGAGTAAGTAAAAATGGTAAGACACATCATTTCTAACTTTTCCTTATATTTGGTGAAAATATCATTCATAACTATATGATAGACTCTGGGACTAATAGATCTATTATGCCTAAGAAAATAGTGAACGTGTTAGGTATTGAATACACACCTATCACAAAAGGCATGGTTCAATTGTATGGAAATTTTATCCAAATATTTGGGGTTATTAAAGGTCTAAAACTTACCATAAATTCATATTCAAGTGTATACATATACCAAGACATCTTGATTATTGACCTACCCCCTTATTTTTTCATATACCTTTCCCTAAACATCACTTTAAAAATTAGAGGGTATTTATCTATTAATTGGTCGCATATGTTTCCCAAGACAAGATATGGGACTAGGGTGACCATAAGGGATGAACCAATTTTAAAATATAAAATTAAACCATACACTCATGTCACTATGGATATTAATTTCATAGTGTAAGACTAAAAAGAAGAACTTGATCATGAAGTCCCAGACACTTGCCTTGGTGAATAGGGATGAAATTTATAGTTTGACCCTTATGATTATGTTAAGGAAATAGGGTTGGGTATGTATTTCATCCATGAATATGATGTAATCATCTTGAATCTTATCAAACTAGATGAATATTAGAAGGGAATGTGGGAACTATACTTTGATAGATGAAGGATAAGGAATGGTATAGGTAGTAGTATTATTTTTGTCTCTCCCCAAAAGAAGAGTTATTGTTATCCTTTAGACTATAGTTCAGTTACACTAATAATGTGGTGGAATATGAAACATTTATTTGAGGTCTCTAGTTGGCAAAGGAAAGAGGTATTTAGTCACTACAAGTGTTCAATGATAGTGACCAAATTATTCACCAGGTAAGATCAAGAAACATGACCAAGAATAACTTGCTAAGATCTTACAAACATAGAGTTTGGTACATGTTTGAATATTTTATTTCATTAAAAATTCAAGCAATACTGAGAACACAAAAAAAGGATGTTGATCACATGGCCTCAATTGGTTCTTAATATAATCTACCTAAAGAGATTAAGAGGGATAATAATCAGCATGTAAATATGATAGTGAGATTATCCATCCCTGATAATGTAACCAACTAGCAAGTTTTTGATAGTAATGAATAAATTGTTAACTTTCTATGAGATGACATTGAATTATCTAATACAAATTAGTTAAGGCTTCAAGAATAGTATGGGGAGAAAAAAATTTAGCTAAAAACTAACAAGTTGTCCATGGGTCTTATTACTTTAGAAAGTATTTTCAACTCTGATGATCAGTTGTAATGTGAGAAGAAAAATCTCACAATCAAGGAGGAATACTAAGAGATAGTATCCATCTCTAAAGGTAAGGATTTGAAGATTGAAAAGGTATGTAACATATTTAAAAATCAGATTTTTATTAAATTATTTCAAGAATATAACTTCGCTTGGAGTTACAAAGATCTAAGAGGTTTTGACCCTATCCTAGCCCAACACACAATAAAGCATTATCCAAATACTAAACCTATTAGATAAAAATAGAGGAAAATAAACCAAAAAATAGAGCCTTTGATGAGAAGTGAGTTGTCCAAGTTGATAGAAGCCAACATTATTTTCCCCATTAAACACTCATCCTAGGTTACTAACTTGGTCCCTATCAGGGAAAAGAATGGTGAAATCAAGATTTGTGTAGATTTTCATGACTTGAACAAAGCATTCTTGAAGGATAATTATCCCATTCCACCCATAGATCAAATCCTCCCAATAGTAGATAAAAATAAGAGGTTTTCCCATATAGATGGTTATTCTGGATATAACCAAATCCTAGTTTAGGAATTTGACTAGTTCAAGACCACTTTTACTACCAAATAAGATGCATACACCTAAGAGAAGATGCCTTTTGGTATAAATAATGCTGGTGATACCTTCCAAAGGGACATGGATATGGATTTCAAGGGTTTGATCAACTAAATGATCTAGGTGTGTCTAGATGACATCACAATTTATTCAAAATAGGTCAGTGATCACCTAGATCACCTCAAGAAAGTTTTTGAAAGGTGTACAGAGTTTGAAGTTTCTATAAATCCAAAGAAGTGTGTATTTGTAGTTCATAAAGGGAAACTTCTATGACACATAGTCTTAAAAAAATGTCTTACAATATATCTAGAGAGGCTAAGTGTTATCTTTTCACTAGAACATCCAAGCCACAAAAATGGGTTATAGATTTTTTTAGGGAAAATTAACTTCATGAGGAGGTTCGTTCTAAATTTTTTTTCCATGGACAAACCCCTTAATACTATGCTTTAAAAAGGGGTCAATTTTAGATGGACAGAGGAAGGAAAGGATGGATTTGAATCCATTAAGTAGGCTATTTCTCTTTCTTTAACTCTTACATATCCCAACTATGAGAATGACTTCATTGTTTATGATTTTAGAGGAAAGGGTAGTGTATCAGCTATCTAACCCAATAAAACAAAGATAAATTCAAATATCCCATAACCTTTTTTAGTCAATCCTTAAAGGATTACAAAGAAAGGTAAAATTTTGTTTAGAAGCAAGTGTATGTAGTAATAAAATCCCTCAAAATTTTCAAACACATGATCTCAAATAACAAGATTCAACTGATGGTTAGTCACCAAAGCATAAAAGAGTTCCTTCTAAGCCAGGAAATAAATGAGAAAAGAGTGGGTTGGATCATGAAAGTCATAACATATGACGTGATCATTAAAATAACTAAAATAATAAGAGGAAAATGCTTATGTGATAAAATTTATTCTAAAATTAAGGTTGATGATGAAATATATATTCAATAGGCATTTCAACCAATGAATCCTCATCTTCTCAACAATTGTATCAATGACATGACTACCTTCCTACAAATCAATGAATACTTGCATGAACTCTAGTAGTCCAAAAAAAGGTATTTCATGATCCAATATATTATTTATGCTCTCATTAATGGGATCTTATTTAGGAAAGATATTAATGGATTTATGCTATGTTACACTAAACATTATCAAATATCCAAAGTACTTGAATATTTCCAAGATGGATCCTCAGGTGGCCATTTTTCTATAAAGACCACTACTATTAAAATAATGAGGGTAGAATACTATTAGCATGAATTGTTTAAATATTCTCATAGATGGTTGATAAATTTTGAGAAATGTGCTTAATTTATAGGTAAACAAATATTAACATCCCTTCCTCTCCAACCAATCCAATTTGACCAACCATTTACTCAGTGGGGGTTAGATTTTATTAGCATGATCCATTTTCCATAAAGTACCATCCACAAATAAGTCCTTATAGTAACTAATTATTTTACTATATGGAATAAAGTGATTACATTAGAACATGCCATAGAAGAATCTATTTTGGAATTCATGGATAACATTGTTACTAGGCTTGGTGTTCCTTACATGATTATCTTGAACAATGCCAAAGATTTTGTGGTCACTCAAGTGAGTGAATGGACAAGGAAACATAATCTCTACTTAAATAACTCATCCAATTATTTCCCACAAGATAATGGCTTGGCATAATATAGCAAAAAAATCTCATAATGATTACAAAAAGGATAATGGAATATAATTAGAGGACCTGGCACACTAAGTTGAATTCAACATTTTGGGCTGACAAGTTCACTCCCAAAAGAGCCATTAGAAATTATCCATTTATGTTATTCTATGGAAGGAAAGATAGAATCCCATTGTTAATAGAGTTACCATCTCTATAACTCACTCAACAATTGGAATTAATTAAAAAAGATTTGATGACCATGTGGTTGGCACAAATATAGATCTTGAGGAGGTTAGGAACCAGTCAATGAAATTTTTAGAAGTAAGTCAGGCTTAAGTAAAGAGAACCTTTAATAAAAAATCATATGATAGGATCTTCATTAAAGGAAACATGGTTCTGAAATGGGATGTTGAAATGGCCAAGCTAGGTAATCATACAAAATTTGATGCAATATGGAGTGATCCATACATCATAAACCATTATAAAGGATCCAATGTATTCCAAATATCTAGGCTTGATGGATCAGAGCTACCCATCCCAGTCAATGGGATATACCTCAAATAATGCTTCTAATGTTTTAATTCTTTCCACAAATTTGTATTTATTAAGATAAGTTTATTTTTTATAAATGAGTGCTTTCACATAATCTTTAACTCATTAGGAGTTTTGCTTCCTTAGATTGTTTTAGTTTTTGTTTTCCCTATTAATTTTCATATTTAGGAAAATTCCTAGTTCTATTTCTTCTCCAAGTAGTATGTGATAAAGTTCAAATGACTCCATGCCCAATGAACTAGAAGGCTATTGGTAAAAATTGGTTAAATGGCAATCACCACATAAGGTCACCAAAATGTTGATATTTTTGTATCAAAAACCTTGAAACACCCTTGCCTTAGAGGAGACTTATTAAATTTTATGAATAAAATGCCTAAGTATCCTTTTTAAGACCCAAATGTTGGAAATTTGGCCTCCTAACACCAAATTATAACCCCTATAACCAAAAAATTCTCATGGCACCCACCTAAGCCTCTACATGGTACTATCTTAAGTGATGATGTCTCCTAACTATTTCTTGAAGTCATTCAACACTCCTAGAGATATCATTGAGTCTATTTATGATCACCATATCTCCTAGATGTATTGGGTCCTTAGGTAGTGTACTTGATCACAATGATGTCATTGACTGTCATATGAAAGGAGTAGGTATAAATGTCTTATCATTATCATATCTTTTCTTCAACTTGTGATAATTATCTTCATGGTTTTTGAGTATCTTTCAATGTCCTTAACAATGGATTGAAGTGATCTTCAACCTAAAGTTCCTTAAACTAATATGTTGGGAGGTGGTAATTAATGACTCACTATGAGGTATGGTATACTATGAGATTTTCAAGGTGGTTAAGATACATATAAATCTAATTAAAACCTTTTAATAAGGCTATAAGGTATTCTTCATGATACTCATTAATAAATTTACTATTGAAGCTATATGTATGGTTATCCAAAAGAATGGTTTTAGTCCTAAAATGAAAAATTTTGAATTTGAGAGTTCACTAAAGAATTAATAACATATTAATCACCCTCATGGTCCTTATATTTCTCTATTCAAAAGGGTTATGATTTGAAATTATCCCCTCTACAAGTTTAAAATGTTGTTTTTCCTTCAAGAGATCTCACACATGTGAAATATCCCTCCTTTTTTCTCTCTAAAATATTATTATTGTTTGAGGATGAATTTTTACACACATTTTTCTTCATGTTGCCCTAAAATGGTGGTTCCAAGCTTTAAATATGGAAAAAACATAAAAAATAGAGTTTTCAACTATTTCTTGTAGTTTTTATGAACTTGTATGCACTTTTTCATATAAAAGAGGTTAGGAGATTTTAAGTGGAGCCATGCTAGGTGTTTTATATAACATTCATGGAAAAGAGGATATAAAACAAGCCAAGAACCAACCTTATCTCTCCATTAAGTTCCTTTTTAGCTTAGTAGAGCTTTTCAAGTTTGTAGATGGTACGACCATGAGAGAGAATATTAGGATCTAAGATTTTGAGAAAAGGAGGGGACACTAGTTAGATTAAATATCTAGGAATTTTTATCATTTTTTCTCTCTCTCATTTATGAATAATCCTTAATAAGGTAGGGTGCTCATAATGCATTCTTCATTCATGAAGGCTACTAGTTTTCCTTGTTTTTGCCTTTCCTGAGCATGGTGATTGAGAAATGAAAGTTTTGAGATATTTTAAGGAGTTTAATCCACCTTCACATATAATTATATAACCTCATATCACATGTGTGAAGTATATATATATATATATGAAGAAGACATATAATTTCAAGTCTATAGTCTGCAAGTAAGATTTAATGTTAAATGGAATGTTCTTTACATTCACCTGAAGGTTGATGGTGTTGAAGGATCAATAGGGTGTTTTAAAGCTTGAACATGCATATTTGATTCAAATTTTTATATTCATATAGGTTTATAACTCTCTCATGGTGTTTCTAAGAGAGGGTTGCATATATATATCTAATTTTTATTGAATAGAAGGACATTGTACAATTTATGGTGGATTCAAGGTTATTAAAACATATTAAGACATGGTATGAAATGATTCAATCCTGATAGGTGTCCTTAATTTATGTTTATCAATCTTCATAAAAGTTTCATATCCTCAAAACTATCAGCCTATCTTAAAACACTATCACAATCTCACCTAGTAAATGTTAAGGTAACTTAGCAGATGTTAAGGTTGTTTATAGAATCCTAGGTTTATTTGTGTACTATGTATGCTCCTTTAAGAACCTCCAAAATGATGTATCTTATTAAGACATATGTATAAGGTATATAGGATCCTTTTGGCATGTATTAAGATTATATTCATGATTTTTTCCATTCCCTATGTTTCCTTCCATTTTCATAACTTTCATATTGCCATTCAACCATTGTATAAGCTTATCACTCCATCTCCATTCTTAGTTTCCATATCCCATTATCATCATACATATCACTATCACTACCTATCCACATACACATTATTAATCCACTATTTTGGTAATATAAAGGGTGTTAAGAGCCATCATGGTCTTGGAGATGAGTTATACAACCTAAAACACTATTAAAAGTACTAAATCCTCACCTATAGGTTGCTTGAAGGACACCTACAATCAACAAGTATAATGATAGCCTTGAGACATATTTTAATAATAAAGACATTAGATAAGTGAATTTTCATTTTTGATTTGGGTTTTAAATCCTTAGTTAAGACAAATAGATAGCTCAAGGTCACACAAGGTCAAAAGGTTCTCTAGGTTAGAAAACACATCAAGAGAAGTCATGCCTAGCTTAGTTAAAATATATATCTAAATGAATCAAAACTTAGCCTTGAGTATTGGATTGAAGATGAACATATAATATATGAAACACAAAGATATGTTTGATATTTATAGGGATTTTAATAATTTTTAATTCCATTAAGGATGTTAATATAAGGTTTTAGGTAGTAGACATAGTCCTAGCCTCAAAAGCACCTACAACCATGTATACAAGGTGTGAAATAAAGAAAACAATGAATAAAGAAGGTGTGACATAGTCCTAGCCTCAAAAAATTTATAAATTTATTTAAGATTAAAAAATGTTTAAAAACATTTTAAAAGTTTATATTATGGTATATGAAGCCTCAAAGCTCAAAACATAGTCAAGTGTCTTGTTAAAGGTATACACAGGCTACACACTTAGTCTATACAGCTAAGCCTAAAGGGAGGGATAAATATGAGATAATGAAACACTAAATTATATCTTAGTAATGAAATATAATTCATAAATCATGTTGAAACCAAGTTATATGGTGTGATTAATGGTAAAAATGAGACTCAAAACATCATACAGATAATCATGAACACACAGTCAATGCCTAAAAGCTAGTCTTGGGGGAATTTGTGATTTTGAGGCCTCTACATGTGATTAGGATCTCAATTTTGGTAAATATTATTATTTTATTTAGGTTAATGTGTTAATATTATTCTAATGGTTATAAAACTAGTGGAGATATTCACTATTTTTTCTCAAAACTACCCTAGTTTGTTACAGTCATTAAAGAGACCAAGTGAGGAAATTGAAGGTTTGAGAATAAGAATAGATATAATAGAATTCATAAAATGTTTTTAACAAATTAAAATTTATATTAAATTTATTTATATACTCTATAGAGTATGTTACATTCATCTTTCAAGTCAAAATGCCCTTGAGGGATAAATAAAGAAGATACACCTAAAACAAGTATGTGCATAGTATTTAAAAGCTTATACAAAATTTGAGAGTTTTTGTTTAAGGTTAAAATAACATTATAAGGTGATCAAATTATTTTTAATAAATTTAAAATTATATAGTTCTCAATTGATGAAATAACCTTAAGGATTTGATCAGGCTTGTTAGAACTAATCTAGCATGCTCAGGCCTATGCATATCATGTTAGGACTTATAAATGAGATTGATATCCCCTGAGAGTATATGAAGAGATATAAATATTATTGAGAGAGGAATTAAAATTTTCCATCATTATTATATATCTAATTTATATGAACTAGAGCACTAAACTCAAGCCTATGGGTTATACATGCTTAACTACATATAAACCCTAGGCAAGGGAGTTAAGATAAGCATGAATGAAGTTGAAGGAAAGATTGGATATAAGGGCATGGTCAGACTTGGAAGTGTTTCATATGCATCTTAAAATCAATCATATTCATAATAAAGATAGGAAGGTGTACTCAAACCCTGTACACTATCAAAACACTCATAGATTAACATGGTAAAATAGTGAGGCCTATAGGTAATCTCATGAGAAAAGGGAGAATAGGGTTGAACTTTGAAAAATTAAATATAAAAATGGGGGTGATAACAAGTTATAAAAGGTATTTTATGATGATATTGAGTTATCTAATTTACATCTAGGTCATTTGGACCTCAAAACTTAGTAAAGGTAAATTAGACCTAAAACTTGTCTTAGGCCTAGAAGGCCCACACCACTATGGAGACACTCTCAAACTATCCTAAGACAATATGACTTCAGGAGGAGGTGGATAAGATGTTACATGTCCAAAAAGTGTTTTACATTAGATAAAAACATGAGAAATTCCATATTAGTCTCAAGAACTAACTCAAACCACATAATCTACATAACCAGCTCGAGTTGCATGTTTTATTGCTTGGATATTTCATCACAAGATGACTAAAGGAAAACAATCTTAGTGAGAATTGAAGACACAAATTTAATTTAAATTCATGATATAAATAGTTAGATTCAGGGGCACAGGTTTATGAACCATTGCTAAGATTGATATTATGTCTAGGTTTCCTACAGAAGACTAAAAGCACACTTCCCTACATTCATATATTGACACACCATTTGCATGGGATATAAATATTATAAAGAAATTTTAAGGGTTATATATACTAAAGATCCATAACAATTATTTTTGGTTTGGAGGTTCATACTTTATGAACCATTGTTAATGTGGTGAACCTCTAAACTCCTCCCTTAAACCCTAAAATAGACCAGTATTGAGAAAACTAAAGATTTTGGCATCTAATTGAAATAGAATGGCCTGATAAAAGTTTGAATCATAAATTACACTCAAAGAGGATCCTAACCATGGTATTATGTTGTATGAAATTATATGAACCTATTAGGAAATAGTGGGTTTTTAATAAAAAGAGAAAGAAAGAGGTACAAGGTAGTTTAAGATGTTGAAAAATATTGAAAATGTTTGTTTGGGACTTGTTTCATATTATCAAGTCATTATGTGTCAAAAAATATTCCTCAAAATGCATTTATGGATCTCTTTTATAAAACTAGTATACAAAAATGAGGGACAAGGTGACCTAATCACCTAGTTTGGCAAAATTGTAGGTGTTTCTTGCTCAAAATGGCCTATGTTAGGGTAAATAATGTTGTTTTAGACCTAAAAATCACTTTTTCATTAATTATTAAGGTTTCATATAGGATTTTATGGCCATTAAATATAAATAATTAGACTACTAGTCCTAATTAGCCTAGTAGACCTACTTGGTCAACCAAGAGGGATGAAGAATGGCATTCAGAGTCAGTTGGAAGCATCAGTATAAGATATTAAGACTATAAAATAAATGAATTAAATGAGGTAAGTGCACTTTAAATATCCATTATGGAGGAAGGAGTCACTTTCTTGACTTAATCATGTGTTCAAAAGGAGGAGAGATTGTTGTACACTTGATGATGGCATAATAACATAACATTTATGTTGTAACTACCAATAAAAGGAGATATTTTACCCAAATATGGGTTCCACATGCTTCAAGAGAAGTTGAACAAGTCAACCATATCCTCCACTACCCCATCTCAATGCCTAAGAGCTCATTAAAAGACTATCAAGAACATTAATGCATGGAGAGTCTTTTGGAGGACTAAGTAGTAGTTTAAAACTAAAGTAATGAATGTACTATGGTCATTAAAGATATTTTCCTCTCTCCTCAATTCCACTCTCCTTATCTCCGTATTTTTCTATATATTCAAGCTTTAAGGCCTTAATTTGTAATCCCTCTCTTGGGCATGAGGAAACTCTACTAATATTAACATTTTATAACCTCTTAAGGTAATAAATGACTATTTTATATATTATTTAATATAGTTTTAGTGTGTTTTATTAGTTTTATTTGCACATTTGGTAGTGTTTCTCCCTTGGCAGGTCATAATCTCACATAGTTAATAGTAGATGATCTTATGTAGGTCACATTTAGTGTTTGAATGTTTAGTGTTTGAGCTTGGAGTGGAGATTTAATTGATAAGTGATTTGAATAAGGCCTTACATAATTACCCTCATGTTTTTATCACTTTTTGAAACCTTTATGTGAAACACTTTTACATAGGAATCCTTGGAGTTGAAAGATTTAGTCATTTACATTGATTACTAGTTTTAGTTGAAGTCTGTATTAAGTGCATGAATGATTAATGTTGGCCATTTTGGCCCACATACCAAGATTATACTTGGTTTAAATAGATGAGTAGGGTCCCAGTTGATGAATGGATCAAGTTTCTTTAAATCAAGCTCAATGTTGCAAGTGAAGGGATCAAGGCAGGTTTTCATGGTGCTGAACAACTATAGAAATAGGTCTAGAAAAGAAACCTATGTTACATCACTTTTTCAACTTTTGGCCAAGTATGGTGTTCAAAATTCCTTTGGATGAAGTGTTCCTCACAAATCCTAAAACAAATGTTCAAGGTCTAATTCTTTTGGGAGTTTTGTCCCACTTTATTTGGATATATATTAGAATTATTTTGGGAGTTGTGTTTTAGACTTTTTGTGCAAATCTCAAGAATTATTTCAAACATTTTATCCAAAACAATTTCTTTGAAAGGTCATTCTCTAAAAAGGGTCCTTAATAAAAGCTCCAAAGGATATATTTTGGATGATTTTATCCACAATAAAAATCTTTAGGGGCACTTTTTTAGGCAAAGTGTCCCAAACAATTTCTTTAAAGGGTACTTTTATTGAGGAAATGGTATAATGTAAAAATTATGAAAGATATGTCTCTCAAGTAAATGGTCCACTTCAAGGTTTTCAAAGGGTACTTTTATTTCAAAAAGGGCACTTTTTAAAATTCTAAAGGGTCCATTTCTTGGGCAAGTGTCCTCTACATTTTATTCGAAGGATCTTTCTATAGTGAGGTGGACCAAGTCAAAGTTTTGAAGGGCACTTTTCAAGGTTTTTGAAGGGTAATTTTCTAGAGATAGATATTTTTAAAACATGAATACACCTAGACATTATATTTTTAAAAATCATTCAAGGGTAAGAAAAATGAATTCCTTTAGGAAAAGTGCTCCACATAAAGCTTGAAAGAATTATCTAGAAAAAGGTTTGAAATAAATAGCCCACAGAATTTGTGATCTAGATAGGTTTGTGAATGTCAAGTTTAGACCTCAAGAATTAGTTGTTTCAATTTAAAAATCCTTGGACATTCATGCAAACATAAAATTTAAGCTTCATAAAATAGTCATTAGCATTCAAAAAATTGTCAAAAGGGTCCCCGACTGAGTGTAAGCTTGACAAGTGTCCAAATCTTGGGTGCCCAAATCACATCTAATAGTGAGCAGGTAAAGATAGGATAATGGGCCTAGGTCAATACAATATCACATGTTCAATCATGGATTCAATATCATGGTATGTGAGTGAGTCAAATAGTCATCAAACCCTAAGTGCAAAGGTGTGACCTACAAGTGGCATAAGTACGTGAATCTAGGTAGGAGATTATGAATTGTGGTCATTCACCTAAGGTATATCTAATAGAGTGAGATGAGTCATGAGATCAATAATTTGAGCTAGTTCTCATTGACCAATAAAATGAAGGTGAGCCTAAATGACATAGATAAAGGTCAATTTTCAACCAAGGCAAGCAATGATGATGGAGCTGAGCTCAATCACATTTCAATTTGAGCTAGGAGCGGATTTTTTGGGATCAAACAACACCATTAAGACTCTAAAAATATAGAATAGGTCCTTTTATGATCTGACATAGATTAGGGTGGGCTACCAGCTGATCATATGATATAGATATGTCTAAGTAGATGTATCAATTATAGGAAACCCAATATTTTAAATTAGTTTTCAATTTATAGTAGGCCTAGGTGTATATTTCAAAGTAGAGGTAGATAGATGTAATTAATGGAGGAAAATCTCAAGCCAGATAGATAGCCACTAAAATCAAACATGAGCATGACCTTGAATACAAATACCTCACCTAAAAGGAAGAATATTGTACATAGGAACTTGGAAAGATTCATTCAATAACAAGAATGGCCCCTATAATTTATCTTGATTTTATATCCTCCATCATGCTAAAAAAGATAGAGTGATATTAATGTAGGAGTAGGCTTAAAGAGGATTATGGGATGGTTATTCTAAAAGGGATGGGGATCATTAATGATCCTTTTAGTACTATTTTTTCTCTCCCCCCTTTTTTTCCTATAAATATTGGCTTTGAGCTCTTGATTTGGTTCCCTTGGCTAAAGATGGTGAATCTTTGCCAAAATTAGTTTATAACACACTCTTGAAGTAATACAAGATAATATTTATATTCTATTTTAATGCTAAGTATGCTTTATTAAAGTTTGATGTGCATAGTGTATGTTTATAGTCATCATTTGTATGTTCTTCATGTACCTTTATTCAATTCTATTAGTTTCTTGTAGGTTATGTGAAGTGTTAAGTAGTGACATTCCTCTTGAAGTGTTGTAAATCTATAATGTCTTATATGTACCTTCCCCTTTTTGTCCTTCAAGTTGCAAGTCTCCTTTTAGCCTTCATATAAAATAATCATGCTTGCAACCTTGTCATAGAGTCTGACCATTCCTTATTTTGTTTGAATTCATTAGTATTCATTGAAGTGTCCAAGCTAAAAATGGATCATTGAATATTTGGTATATCACTACATTTAGTATAGATTTTCATTCTTGCATTTCTCTCCCTTTTTACCCCAATAATTTGTAGGTTTTAGTGAGAATGAGATGAGTAATGTATCTAAGGATCCAATCTCATTAAAATCATAGAGGTCTGACCCCATTATAGGTAACTCATAGCCTAGGGTCATTCACATATTAGGCAAGGTCTAAGAGTAGGACTTGAATACTTCTACTTTCAGCTAGGGTGCAATCTAGACCTATAATAGTTTTTGCATGCCTGGTGGGACCAGTTAAATAAAAAAACTAAAAAATTGGTGTTATCTATAGCTAACAAATGTAGTGGACAATCTGCAAGAGCACCCAACAACTCTAAACACCTCTATCTCACAACATCCAACCCCTTACCTACATGCCAAGAAGTACAAGATCATCTAAAAAGGGTATTGACTTCCATTTAGTGAGATCCCAGTGCCCTCAAGAAGGAGAGTAAGATCATCCTTGTCCCCTATCATAAAGCATAATGTAAGACAATTGCCTTATAGATCATAGTCTACACCTACATTTGGAAGGTTTTATTATAGGTGAAGCCTATTTCCTATTCCATTCACCATGTTGCTAAAAAATCAAGATTTTGTATCCTTTAATGGGGGATCCCTATAACCTTAAGCAATATGATGACATCCATACTACCTCTTTGAAGAGTCTACCATATTTTATAGGAGAAAACTCCACCACTCCTATAGAGTACATTGCTAACATTGAAAATTTTTGTGCAGTATACCACATTACACAAGAGAATGTAGCCATGAGACTACTAGCCACATCATTGAAAGACAAAGCCTTGAAATGGTATAGAAGTTTAATTCCCACCTTAATCAATACTTGGGATGAGTTTGGTGAGTGCCTATGTAAACATTGAGGATAGAAGTGACCATGTATCACTTGTGGAATGACTTACCTCAATCAAAAGAGCACCTCAAGAATCTATGGTTGATTTTAACTATAGATTCCAAAAAACATGGGATAGGATGCCTGTCATCATTAATACCACACCTAATTATGCTTTCCTTTACTATTTGAGATCATTAAATTCAAACATTATAGTCATGATCTAATCTATGGGTGGGACAACTTTACCTAGGGCTTATGAGACAAATATAAGAGTAAAAAACTATTTGATACAAGCAAGGAAACTCATGCCAAAAACTTTCATGCCACTCTTTCCTAAAATTTAGCCAACCCAACCTACCATTGCTCAACTACCCACTCCAAACAACCAAACCTAACCTGATGATGGATAAGTGGATAAATTTGTAAGGATTTATAGCTTGTTGAAGGCAAATGCCCATTTCAAAAAACTAAACCTAACCTGATGATGTCCAAGTGGATTAATGTGCAAGGATTGATAACTTGCTAAAGGCACACAATAATAAGCTAGTAGCTCTAGAGAGATAGTAATAGACTTCATATAGGCCATATTCATACCAAGGTCCCTTCTAAACCCAATACCATACTTAATCCTATAATAGACCCCCTTACTCAAGGTACACCTTATAATAGGTACAACCCCTACAACTATAAGTAGCTCCAAAGCCTTGGTCCTCACACAAAATAATCTTACACAAGAAGGTCAATGGAAGTTAGGGGAATAGTCTAATGAGATGGTATTGGTTAAAAATGGGGAGATCTATCAAGACCATGGTTGGTAATAGATTCCTTCATTCTTAGGCCATGACACCATGCCTCTTCCACCGTAAGGCCTTATAATGAACCAAGATAATGTGCCTACCATGACATCATCAAAATATCAAATTCAATAGTAAGAAAGTGTGGGTAATACACCATATGACACCATGTGTGTAAAATTTAAAGAAGGGGAGTATATGTTTGAACATGTAGCAGCAAACTTGGGGGAGACTACACAAAATCTAGACAAACTAGTTGAAACCCATTCTAGGTATAAAAGGAGGATGTTAGATGATCATTTGGAGTAGTTTAAGGCTTCTTCAACACCTCCACAAACTATTTAGCATCCTACCATTTCAAATATAGCTTTTAAAGCTCCTAAAACTCAATAAGTACCTAGACATCAAGGATAATAGAAAAAGTATCCTTTCATTTCTCATGTCACTCAAGCACTAAGTGATGCTTCTATTTCCAAGGTGCAATCCAAATGTACTAGTTTCCCTTTAAATATTATGGATCATATGAAAAGGGCTAATGATAGTATGTCTATGTATGATACTATGTCTATTATAAGGTAGAGGGAAATCCTTCAGTAAGAACTCTCCAAGTCTTTTCATGTTAGTAAGATAGTTGAAAAGGTGAACATTATTTTCAAAAATAGTATTTAGTCTGGTCTTAGTTAGGTTTCAAATCAAGTTTCTAATCAAAGTTAGGTTCATAATATTGTTCCTCCACCCAAAGTTTTCAAGCCCCCTTTTCTATTTGTCAACCATCATATAAGATTATTTAGTGCATAATTGTATGATAGATTCAGATGCTTCAACCTTAGTTATGTCTAAAGCCATAATAGATAATCTTGGGCTTAAATATACACCTAATGAGGAATTCATTCTCTAGTTGTATGGTTCACTCACTAAAATGGTAGGCATAGTGAAAGATCTTAAGATCACATTAGCAACTTGCCCTAATTATGTCATTACTCAAGATGTGATAGTGATAGACCTACCCCTTATTTTTCCCTATGTTTGTCTAAGGACTTTACTATTAATATTGGGAGATATTTATCATCTGATTAGTCATACATGGTTTTTATAACTAGGTATGGGACCAAAGTCACCATAAGTTCTGAGCCTATAACCAAGTTCCACCTAGAGCCCTACATGCCCAATCTTGTAAATTCTAATTATGCCATATTTGAGGAGGTTGAAGAGTTTATTGAATAATAAACCCATATTCATATAAAAGGCATCTCATATATGTACTTGGATGAGTGGATAGTTCATAACCATGGATTTAATCCATACAACATCATTAAAGAGATAGACTTGGGAGTATATTGTATGCATGAGGAAGGTGTTGAAATACCTTTCTTAACTAGCACTACTCAAGAAGAAGATGGTATATGTAATTTTTTCTTTGATGGCTCAAGGTCAAAGAATGGAAGTAGAGTGGGAGCCATGCTAGTTTCACCCTCCAGTCAAAATATCATTCAGCCACAAGACTCCAATTCAATTGCACCTCAAATATTGATGAATATGAAGCTCTTTTGCATGGTTTGTAAGAAGAAAGAAAGAGAGGTATCTAACTCCTAAAATTTAAGGGTGACAAGAAAAATTTAATGTAATAGGTGAAAAGCTGAAGTGCAGTCAAAAGTTACCATTTGAATGCCTATAGTCACTAGGTATGGGACCTCATGGAGGATTTCTTAGCATTGGATATCCAGTCCATACCAAGAGAAGAAAACTAACATGTATAAGCATACCAACTATACCTAATAATGAGGTTAGTTAGCAAGTCTTTAATAATGATGATCAAATCATATGTTTTATAATGTAAGAGGTAGAGTTTTGCCATAGGAACCAAGACAAGTTCTAGAATCAATATGATGATCAGATAGTATAGCTGAGATCAAATAGGCTTCCTAAAGGACTTATAAAATTAGAGAATATTCAATGAAAATGACCAAGTAAGAATGGGGAAGGCATGCATCTCAGCTAAAGAGGAACACTATGAAAAGATAATATATTTAAGGACAAATTGTTAAAGCTGGGAAAGGTAAGTAAAATAGAGGAAAGAGTTACATTTGTTGCTTTGTGCCAATTTTTTTTTGATATATTTACTTGGGAGTACAAATAATTTAATGGGTTTGACCCAAAAATTGCACAACACACCATTGAATTAGAAAGAAATGCCAAGCAAGTCAAGTAGCAATAAAGGCCTATCAATCCAAGAATGAAGGACCTCATGAGAAGAGAACTCTATAAATTGATAGAATCAAAGATAATATTTCCAATTAAGCTTTCCTCATGGGTCAAAAACCTTGTGCTAATGAGGAAAAATAATGGAGATATTAATTTATGTGTTGACTTCAGGGAATTCAATAAGGTGTACCTAAAATACCATTACCCACTGCCCTCTATGGATCAAATTTTGTAAAAGGTGGTAGGTTCTCAAAGGTTCTCATTGCTTGATGGCTATTCTGGCTATAATCAGATCATGGTTAAAGAAGAATATAGGCATAAGACTACCTTCAATATAAAATGGGGTACCTATGTATATTGTAAAATTCCTTTTGGACTCTCTAATTTTGGAGCCACCTTCCAAAGAGCAATAGATGTTGATTTTCATGGTCTTTTGAATGAAATGGTTTTAGTTTACCTTGATGATCTAATAGTTTTCTCAAAGATCCTAATGATTATATAACACATTTGAGAGCTATTTTTGATAGATGCATATAATTTGGAGTTTCTTTAAATCCAAATAAATGCATTTTTTTGGTACATGAGGGAAGACTTTTGGGACACATGGTGTCTAAATCTAGTTTATCCATTGATCAAAAAAGGATATAGGTAATCATTGCTCTATCATTACCCAAACACAAGAAAGGGTTGTAGAGTTTTTTGGGCAAGATCAACTTCATCAGGGGGTTCATTCTAGGCTTTATAGAGATGGTCAAGCCACTCACTCATATGGTAAGAAAATTCAAAGATTTCACATGGACAAAAAAAGGAAAGAATAACTTTGAGGTCGTTAAGGAGTCCATATCTCATGCCCCAACTCTATTAAATCTATATTTCAATAAGGACTTATATCCTTTTCCACATTAGATGCAATTTCATCCATGCTCATGTATTAGAATGATCAAGTTATGGATTAACCCATTATTTTCTTTAACTAGGATTTAGACGGTTATGAATAAATATATAACTTTATTGAAAAACATGTGCTCACTATTATAATAAGTTTGAATAAATTTAGGCATCTAGTTTCAAATAGTAAGATCATACTAATGATGGCTCACCCAAATGTGAAGGATTTTATCTTCAACAGAGACTTGAATGAAAAGAGATTTGGATGGGTCACCAAGTGTATGGAGTATGACATTGAGTTTAAGATCACAAAGCTAGTCCAAGGAAAGGGATTGTTGGCCATTTTTGGCCCACATATAAATCTCTTGCATGGATTGATGAAATAATGGATCAAAGGTTTATAAATGGATCCAACATTTGCAAATAGAGAAGATCTAAGCAAGGTTTTCTAAGGATCTAGTAGCAGTATTCAAGGATAAGCTTGCAAGCCAAAAGCTAAGTGCAAAATATTTTATTCAACTAAGTCTTTACTTATTCATTCTTTTGGACTTTATGGGGACTGTTTCTTTTCTTTTGGGACCCTTTTTGGCTAAGTGTTGATTTTTTTTAGGTAAGTTGTCTGATAAAAATTTTCTAAAGGGATAATTATTTCAAACAAAATGTCCAAAGAAAAATATAAAGACCTTTTCTTTCAAGAATATTATCTGAGACAATTTTCCTGAAGGGTAACTCTTTAATAAAATGGTCCTTTTCAGAATTATTGAAAGAATTATTCTATAAGAAATTGTCCTATAAACTTTTCTTAAAGTGTAATTTTCTCAAGAATATAGTCCACTTTAAGGTTTCTAAAGGGTACTTTTATTTTGAGAAGTGGACCTAAGCAAATTTTCCAAAGGATCATTTCAAAGAGGTGAGGGGCCATTCTAAGAACGTGATTCCTTTGGAAAAATTATCTGAGACAATTTTTCCTAAGGAAAAATTCCTTTAGACTTTTGTCTGAAACAAATATCCCAAGAAAATTACTCAAATGCAAAGACAAAAGAAGCAATTTCTTTCAGAGAAAGTGCTCCACACAAAGGCAAAAGGAATTTTCTAAGTGACACATTTCCTTTCAGAAAATTATCTGAGACAATTATTCTGAAGGTAGATTTATTTCATAACTTTTGTCTTGAATAAAAAGACCTTTTCAAAAATGCCAAAGGAAAAATTCCAAAAAAAATCCTTCGAAAGGAACTCCTTCAGGAAGAAGTGTCGAAACAAAAATTTTGAAGGACACTTTTCTCAACAAAAAGGGACCTTTTTCAAGTTTCGAAGGGTAATTTAAAAGCAAAGGGCCAAAACACTTTTTTCAAAGAGTCATTTACATGCCAAAGTGTCTCATGAAGCAATTTTGAAGGGTACTTTCCCTTTAGAAAGGGGCATTTTCAAAGTGGCCAAAATATGCTTTTCGTTTAGAAAGTGGACTTCTCCAAAAGACTTTTCAAAATCTGAAGGGTCATTCTCAAAAGTATAAAGTTTAATTCCTTTTGGAGAATAGTCTATGGAAATTGTTTAAACAAATTACCCAAAAGAAAATGCCCACAAGAAAGTGTTTGAAGGAAACATGATGTCCGTGCCAGTGCCAAATTTCAAGATCATAAAATAGCCATTAAGATTCAAATATCCCATGATGGGCCCACAAATGTCAAAATTTGAACCCCTACAAGTATCCATTTGAATTTGTATCGACTTACATTGACATAAATGGATATAATAAAACCAATGTCCTTAGATTGGTTTTCCACCTATAGGAAAGATCTAGTCCAAGTTTTAAGGTAGGAGATGGTAGGTGCAATTAATGAAGAGGCCCTCATCCTTTGACATGGCCATCATCTCTAACAAATAGATACTCAATGTAGACTCAGCATGGCTCAGTCCAGATTCAAATTTATGAGGATTTTGTCCTTATGCATGCAAGACAAGTGAAAGATGGCATGGGGATGATAGATGAAAATCAAGTGATCAAAAAAGGTAGTTCAAGCATGAAAGGCATTCTTAAATAAGTTCCTGTCTTTTATAATTTTTAATAATTGATGAGGGGATCAAAGATATTTGCAGTGATCTTGGTTGGTTTATCTCATGGTCAAGGTAGTTGCATGCTTTGAATGCAAAAGAGCTCAAGGACAATAGTGGTGGTTATAGCCATTAATGACCCCCTCTCTATTTTCTCATAAAAGGCCCCTTGTTCTCTCGTCCCTTTCTATTATATGTATAGGATCTTAATCCTAAAAATGGATCCCTCAACTGGTGATAAAGGTACTCTATCAAAAAATTGCCATGTAACACTCTTTTGAAATAATGAGATAAATTTTCTAATTCTGGTTTGAAGTCAAGTATACATTATTGGAGTTTAACTTGTTGATTGTATGTCCTTTTTCATCATTTTTATATTATCTATGTATCATGCTTTAATTATTTTGGTTCCTTATAAGTTGTTCAAAGTGTTAGACATTGGTCCCTTTCTTGAAGTGTCATAAGTTTATAGTGTCTTATATAGACCTATTTCTTTCTATCCTTCAAATTGCAAGGTTTCCTTTTGACCTCCACACAAAATAATTATGCTTGTGGCCTTGAGATAGGATCATATTAGTCTATGTCTTGGTTAGGTTCATTAGTAGTTGTTATGGTTTCCAAGCTAAAAGTGGATAATTTCATATTTTGGTGCATCACCATCCTTAGCTTAGATTTCCCTTTCATGTTATCTTTCTCTCCCTTTTCCTTCATCAATAGTAGATTTTAGTGTGGGAAACAAGTTGAAATGAAGCATTTGAGGAGCTATCCTCATTAAAAATATTAGAGGTTCAACCTCATTACAAGATACCCACAACCTAAGGTTGTTTCAATATTGTAACGGGAAGTGAAAGAGCCTAAAAAACTCTCCCACAAGGGTGCAATTTCAGCCTACAAAAGGGATTATGTGAATATTTTGCTAAATATGTGAGAGGATAAAAAGAGATAGTTTTGGTAATCTAATGCACTAAGCAAAAAGATGAAGCTACTCTTTCATCAAGCTGGATACAATATATTGATATATTCTCTGAAAAGGAGAGTATCCAATAGGTTTCAATGCATCAAAAAGAAGACACTTTAGGCTATAATAAGTTCCATACATTCTAATTGATGGAGTGCTATTAAAAAATGACATTAGAGGAATGATCTTAATATGTGTTGAAACTAACCAATTTGATAAACTTCTCAGGTAGTTCCATGATAGTACTTAAGGAGGCCATTTTGTAGCCAAGACCATAGCTATAAAAATTATCAGATCTGATTACTTTTGGCCCACTTTATTTAGATTTGCACATGCATGGGTGAGGAAGTGTTCAAAATGTGTTATGTTTATAGGGAAACAAAACCTAGTTTTGATGACACTAAAGCCTATTCAGGTTGAGCAACCTTTCATGCAATGGGGCTTAGACTTCATTGACATGATTAATCCTCCATCTAGTGCTAACCATAAGTGGGTCTTGACAACCATAGACTACTTCACTATATGGGTAGAAGTAGTTCCCTTAAAGTAAGAAAATGAGAACTCTATACTTTATTTTTATGAGAGCCTAGTCACCCATTTTGGAGCACCATCCACTATAATATTAAACAATGATTTAGAATTTAGAAGCGCAAAGGTGTGTGAGTGGGATCTTGAGTAGGGTATATATCTAGAATCTTCATTGAATTATTACCCATAGGGTAATAGATTAATTGAGTTCACTAATAAAAATTTGATTTGAATCATTAAGAGAACAATGTAAGATAATCAGAGACCCTGGCACACAAAACTAAAGACTACCTAATGGGCTAATAGAGTTACCCCCAAAAATTTCATTGGTAACTTAACTTATCTCTTAGTCTATGGAAGAGAATAAAGGATTCTAATTTCATTGGATCTTCCAGCTTTAGAGCATGCACACCAACTAGATCTTCTAGAATATGATGTGATGGATGTTAGAATTAATGAACTAAGAGAGTTAGAGTAAATAAGGGATGATGCAATACATGCCATGTGTTCTAACTAAAAATAGGTAAAGATGACCATTGATAGAATAGCTTCATCAAATACATTATATCAAGGTGATGTAGACCTCAAATGGGATGAGGATCATGTAAAACCAAGAAAACACTCTGAGTTTGACAGTCTTTAGAGTGGACCCTATGTCATCATAAGCTAAAATGAGAGAAATGATTTTGAGATTGAAAAATTAAATGGAGAAGGCCTTCATATCCCTATCAATGAGAGGTATCTCAATTTATTCTACTAGTCTCATATATTTCCCCTTATACATTAGTAGATAGGTCTTTTCTTTTCTTCTAAGTGTTTTTACACACTACCATTTTTAGTTGTTCTCTTCATATTTTATGTTGTTTATTTATTTATTTTTGTTTTTTTATTTTTTCCCCTCCCTATTAATCTATTAAGTGTTTCTATAATTCAAACAAATTCTATTTATAAATAAATTTACATTTGAGCAAGATCATTCAAGGTTTGGTTTCCATGACCAACAGGCTGGTCAAACCAACTAAGTCACCAAAATTATTGGCCATTTTTAGCCCACATACCAAAATTCTACCTAGTTTTAATAGATTATTATAGTCCAAATTGATGAATGGATTGGGTGGCTTTGAATTAGGCTCAATGTTTCAAGTGAAGGGATCAAGGCAGGTTTTTATAGTGTTAAACGATTGTAGAAATAGGTCCAAAAAAGAAGCCTATGTTACATCACTTTTTCAAATTTTGGCTAAGTATGGTGTTTATAATTCCTTTAGAGGAAGTTTTCCACACAAATCCTAAAAAAAATATACAAGGCCTAATTATTTTGAGAGTTTTTTCCCACTTTATTTGGCCAAATGTTTGAATTCTTTTACGAGTTGTGTTTTAGACTTTTTGTGCAAGTCTCAGGAATTATTTTGAACATTTTATCTAAAATAATTTTCCTAAAAGGTCATTATTTGAAAAGCTTCCTTAATAAAATTTCTAAAGGATATATTTCAGATTAGTTAATCTAAAACAAAAAATTTAAGGGGCACTTTTTCAGGCAAAGTTTCTTAAACAATTTCTTCAAAGGGTACTTCTTAGGGAAATGGTCTAGTGAAAAAATTATGAAGGATATATTTCTTAACGAAATAGTCCACTTTAAGGTTTATAAAGGGTACTTTTATTTTGGAAAGGTCACTTTTCAAAATTTTGAAGGGTCAATTTCTTGGGAAAGTGTCCTCTACATTTTCTCTAAAGTACCTTTCTATTGCGAGGTGGACCAAATCAAAGTTCCAAAGGGCACTTTTCAAGGTTTTTGAAGGGTAATTTTCTAGAGATAGAGATTTTAAAGACATGAATATGCCTAAACACTTCATTCATAAATTTTTTTCAAGGATAAGGCAAATGAATTCCTTTAGTAAAAGTGTTCCACATAAAGCCTAAAGGAATTGTGCAATAAAAGGTTTGAAATAAATAAATCATATAATTTTTGATCCATATAGGTGTGTGAATGTCAAGTTTGGACCTAAAGAATATGTTCACATATATGTTACATTTAATCTTCAAAAAATAACTATTGGCATTCAAAATATCATCAAAAGGTTCCCTAACTGAGTGTAAGCTTGACAAATGTCCAAATATTAGGTACCTAGATCAAATCTAATGGTGAGGGTAAAGATAGGATAATTGGCCTTGGTCAAATCAATAGCATGCATTTAATCATGGATTTAAGATCAATGGTATGTGAGGGATTTAAAGAGTCAATAAACCTTGAATGTAAAATCATGATTTATAAATGGCACAAGCATGTTAATATAGGTAGGAGATCGATGGATCACATTTATTGACCTCAAGTAGATCTGATGAAGTGAGATGAGTTATGGGATCAATGATCTAAGACAAATATCAATGAATAATCAAATGAAGGAGAGACCAAATGATGTAAATAGAGGTCAAAAGGTTAGTTTTTAACCAAGGCAAGAAAGCATGATGGAGCTGAGCTCAAGCATATTTTAGTTCGAGCCAAGTGTAGATTTTTTAGGATCAAATAGCACTGTTAAGACTCTGTAGAGAAATAATATGTCCTTTTATGACCTGACATAGATCAAGGTGAGCTATTAGTTGAACATATGATATAGATATGTCAAATTGGATGTATCAACCAATATTTTAAATTGGTTTTCAATCTATAGTAAGCCTAAGTGCACATTTCAAAGTAGAGGTAGATAGAGTAAATTAATAGAGGATCATTAATGGAGGAATTTCCTAATCCATATAAATAATCAATAAAATTAGACATGAGCATGACCTTGAATATGAAGACCTCACCTTACAAGGAAGGATATTATATAGAGGAACTTGGAAAGATTCATTAAACAACAATAATGCCCCATATAATTTATCTTGATTTCATATCCTCCATCAGGTCAAAAAAGGATAGAGTGACATTAATATGGGAGTAGGCTCAAGGAGAATTGGGGGATGGTTATTTTGAATGGGATGGGGATTATTAATGATCCCTTCAACACCATTTTTTCTATCTCCCCCTTTTAATTTCTATAAATACTAGCCTTGAGCTTTTGATTTTGATCCCTTCACTAGAGATGGTGAATTTCTACCAAAATCACTTTGTAACACTCTCTTGAAGAAATACAAGACAATCTTTATATTTTAATTGAACTCTAAGTGTGATTTATTAAAGTTTGATGTGTAGAGTGTATGTTTGTATTCATTATTTGTATGTTGTTCATGTAACTTTCTTCAATTCTATTGGTTTCTTGTAGGTTATGTGAAGTGTTATCTAGTGACATTCCTCTTTAAGTGTCATAAGTTGATAGTGTCTTAAATAGACCTCCCCCTTTTCATTCTTCAAATCATAGGTCTCCTTTCAGCCTTAATAAGAAATACTCATGCTTGTAACCTTGTCATAGAGTTTAACCAATCCTTGTCTTGTTTAAATTCATTAGTAGTAATAGAAGTTTCCAAGCTAAAAGTGGATCATTGAATATTTGGTGTATCATTTCATTTAGTATAGATTTTCATTCTTGCATTTATCTCATTTTTCACCAGAATAATTTCTAGGTTTTAGTGAGAATGATCTTAGTGATGTATCTAAGGAGTTAGCCTCATTAAAATCCTAGAGGTATAACCCCATCATAGGTAAGCCACCACCTTGGGACATTCCCATGTTGGGCCGTGTTTGAGAGTAGGACTTAAACACTTCTACTTTTAGCTAGGGTGAAATCTAAGACCATAAAAATTACATTAGTTGATTCACCATCCCTTATAATAGATTCATTTTACATACTTTCTTTCCCTTTTCACCCCAACAGTTGTAGGTTTTAGTAAATTAATCCATAAGTGAAGTACCAGGGGAGCTAGACCCATAATTTATAGGTCTAGTCTAATTATAGGGTCACCCACAACTTTTAGGCTATTTATGTTAGTCTAAGTTTGAAGTAGGCCTGAAAAGTCTCCTTCAGTAGGGTGAAACATGGGATTCTAATAGTTTTGTCACAGTCAGTGGGACAAATTAAATTATTGGAGCCTTCATGGCAACATCTTGGTCTTCACAAGTATCTTCATGCATTTATATGGTCATCATCTCTGAGATAAGGAAGGTTCTTATTCATAGTTTATTAATTTTCATTTTGCATTATGATGAGATATGGATACATATGGGTAGATTACAATCACACACTTCCTTATTAGTATCCCTATGATTCATTCCAATTCCATCATGGCCCCTATCAACCCTACATTCACCCTTGTTAGCCCTATAATGAGTCTCCTTATTGCCAAGATTACCAACCCCATTGTGAGCCTCATTTACCTCCTTAGTATCCTAATTATCAAACTAATAATCCATGGAAACATCATGATGTTCCTAGTCATACCAATCATTTTATAAAACAATTTATATCAAGTTTTAAACATACCTTTTTTGGATATGAAAAGCACATGGTGAGCTTTGACACCTTGAGAGACTATGGATAGGAAATCCCTAGGAATGAGATTGAGAACATGAGGAATTAATTATAGTGGACTAAAGAAGAGTAGGCATCTTTCATAAGACAAGGTCATTCAAAGGTTAGCAATGACATGTTAGACATATTTGGTTTAGTTTCAAGTATTGAAGAGAAGTTGATGGTCCATGAGATACAACAAGTCCAATCCTACCAAAACCATGTTCCCTAATTCATTACACATTATTACTCCATTGAAATACCTTCCCCCTATCAAGAGTGTCAAAAAATGTGTGTCACATCCAAAAAATTTACTCACAATCCTTGAAATTGTTTCCTACTTGGAGGTCTATCCAAGAGAGAGTTCAAAGGGAAGGAGAAGTGTGTCTTGAGAAGGTTGAGTTACATGTTTCATAATAGATTATGAAAGGGCCTTCATCTTTTGATCATTATGGAGATATTCCAATGAAATGGTGATTGAATTTAAGGCTCACTTTACTAAACAAGTTGATCTTGTAAACCAAATCCTATATCAGTTAGTGGAAGATGCAAAAGCAATCCCATCTCAGCAAGAAGTTCCTCTATTCATTCCCAAGGATAAAAAAGTACAAAATAATAAGTTAATACATCCAATTTTATAACTTGGAAGTAAATGGAGTAGTCAACGGGAGGAAGAGACTAGTCTAATACAATCCAAGGTGTTGAAGTCAAGGATAAATTAGAAAACATTTATCCCCCACCCCTTCCTACTAAAAATTCCAAGACCTTCCCTTCATGGAGGTATATTCATTAAAATATGTCATAAAGAGAAGTGATGGTTTTAAAAGATAAATATCTAAGTAAGGAGAATAAATCATCTATGGAAACACCATTAGATTTAACTCACCTTCTTGAGCATTTTCAAGGGTCCACCATGCCAATCCTTGAGAAAGAGCCTCTTCTTTGTAATAAAAATGAAGAATATCTAGTTATAATGATAGAGGATGAGATTTATTTGAGTGACCATGAAGAGTAAATCATCATTGGGATACCCTTGCCAAGGATAGGTGTGAATTAGTATTTCATAATGTGAAAGAAGATGAAATCTAAGAGGTTATTGGGTTACAAGATTATTTTCAAGAACAATGTGGGCCACAAGAGAAAGCTATTTTAGTTGATCAAGATGAATATGGTTCCCAAGACTTCCTTGGTCACATGATATATTCCCTTCATCATGATATCTCACAATAACTTACAATATTTGTAATAGACAAGTGCAATCCAACCAATGAAGATGATGGACAAGGTAACTTTGAGAGCATACAAAATCATGAAGTTGTTGTTAAGGATGAAGAAACTTTAGATGAACAATCATAAATAATAGATAATTAATTTTATCTCCATAATCATGTTCAATAAGATGACATTTTAAACTATGGTATGACTACTCTTTCACCTTCTACTATTCAAATTGAAAAAAGTCCGATCACACTTGAGCTTGGTAAAAACTAGTTAATGGACTTGCTTGAAATCATCAATTTAGGCTATTATTTACTTGAAGGTGATTCAATTAAGATTGAGAAAATTAGTTCCATAAAGTAATAATAAATCCACCCTATAATTACACCATTCCAATAATTTTCATATTAGGAGATGACTTGTTTGAGATTTTCAATCAAGGTTATCAACTCCTCAACCCATCTGTAGATGTTTCTTCACTCTTAGAAGGTGGAAATGAACTCAAATGGCCTCAAGAAGTCATGAAATTAGATGCACCTTGTTGGAAAAATAATTTCTGAGATCAAGGTTTGGTGAATTAGTCATTTAAAACTTTATTACACATGTAATTTAACATTCTTTGAACCATCAAAGAAATACAAAGATATATCAATGCATAAATAGTCATTCACATGAGTATAACACAAGAAAAACACATATGAGTGGGAAACCCTCAAGGGGATGAAAAACCAATTATCTCTAAAAATGGAATACATTTTTTATAATTCAAAATATCAAATTTCATGAAGCACTAACTTCACATGGAGCAATAACCCCAACTATCTAAGCACCAACCTAGCTAGGCTTTAACAAGCACCCACTTGTAAGGAGTCACAAACCCCCTAGATGAATAAAAAAAACTCAAACACCTAATTTATTTTATTAATTTTAGATCACCTTGTTTATAAACCCACTGATGATGACCATCTCTTCAACTCTTCACTCTCTTATCCCTCTCAAACTACCTCTTAGGCCTCTTCACTCAACTAGCCCTCTTCTTGACTTGATTAAGTCATATAACCTTGATTTTAATACATAATAACCCTATTAGATATTCATAATAGTTTATATACACCCTTATAATGTTATAAAGTACATCCTTCATTACTTTAAAGTATTAAATCCTTCACTTTAACTTGTTCAGTCTCTAATTAGTGAATTAGCCCTATTAAGCCTTGTTCTTATACTAGGATTTTTCTCATACACCTATTGGTCATACATACATAATTTAACACTTATATTTTCCATAAAATATGTCTTATGACATTCTAAAAACATTAATCAAATATTATAATAAGTCTATCATAATATATAGACTAAAACCTCTTTTAGGCCTTACGAAGACCTAATTCAATTAGGTCTTCATTAGCACACATTACCCTTTGATATTATTAGATCACATTAAAATTTCATAAATTGAAGTAATAATTCATATTACACTCAAATATACCCATAATGATCTCATATTAGGTCCATGACACCTTTCAGCTCTGACTACCACTTGAAGCATGTCATTATTAATGTTCACAAAATTAGGCTTGTGCATACCTATAAAGTTTATCTTGAACTACTAAAGATAAAAAACTAATGAAATAAAACATATACAAATAACCTTAAATATATAAAAAAATCTACTAGTTTAATTATACTTCATTACATAGGGTAAAATTATTCAAAAACACTCATGTAACTTGCTCTCTCTGAATTACCAGACTTCCTTAAAGACAAGTCATGGTGATTTTGACCTTCCACACCTGCATGACCACTTTCAAAGAATCCTGATGAATTTAGATGATCCTATGTTATAATTATATCAATATTATATATAAATATAATATTTTCAAATGACAATATTGGTCTTGTAGACCAATCTCATAACCTTGTACTTCATTGTCTCATCTGAAGAAGATAAGTTAACTTATGATTAACATTTTCATCATATCCACTAATATCCAAAGCTTATATCCATCATGAAAATGTATTATAAGTATTTAAAAATGTCTCCATTCACTTTTATTCATCCCTATTACATGATAACACATCTCTAATCAACTTCTTACTTTTGCCTGGGTTTCTCATTGTTTGCACCATTAGGCTTATTAGCAACAAGTTATTTTAGATGACTAGTTTATAACATATAAGGGATATAACCTGACCATATACCACCATGTACATAAAATAAAAGTCTCAACCTTATACATCTAATGATTTTCATACTTTGACTTGGTTAACTTTGACCGCTATAACAAATCTATGAGAAACTAACACTTTCTTGTAGGGTCTATTCACACACCTAACAGACCAATAATACTTGGAGATGCCTGGGAGAGTTTAATACAACATAAAATCACTTAATAATCTATAAAAATCCATTATAATAACTTTATAATAACTTTCACATTGGGACATTGTTAGGGTTTTAAAGAAGGTTAACATTGTTTTTGGTGTTAATGATTATTCATAAAAGACTGGCCTTCATTTCCAAAAATAATTCCTTGAGATATTATTTAGGAACCTTCCAAATATCTAATTAAAATCTTAGGTTCCAATTTATAGGTTACACATTCAAATTAACACTTTAAAGTCCTTTTTGGGTTGAGAACCCTTCATTATGTGCACTCAAGAGACCTCAAAACCACTTTTCATGCCTTTTATTACAAACCATGACCTTAAAATTTGTGAACATGATTGAAAAAATATAACATACCAATGATAACACTAAATTTTCCATAATTTCCTTGTAAATATAACCTCATACCCCATTAGGCCATACTCTCTCTCATTGCTTACTTAGACCTTGACCTACAAACTGCATTAGGCCTAAAAGATAACCTTCAAGATTATTTACATGCACTCTCCACCTCATTATAAAAATAAAGAAACATATATCATGCTAAAACACTACTTTACATCCTTTATATGCATTTACAACATCTCATAACACCTCATTAGATTAGGTAGGGTCTAGAACTAGTCTAGTTGCAATATTTGACTTAAGGTCTTACCCCTGTCACTTTAAAAACCCTCATGTGTGATCTAATGCCTCATATTCATGATCAAGAAACATTATACAACATATTATTCCTTTTTTCATCCATATCACCAAACCAACATACTTAAACCTTCTCACTAGGACTTTACATATCATGACTAGTGCCATAACTAGGCTTCTCAAGTACTTAAAACTTGATAATTGACTTTGAAACACACCTTGATGATTCTACACATTACTCACATGCATTACATTCTCCTAAAATAATTTCATACCTCTATATTTTTATATCAAACAAGAACATTCTTCAATTACCTCATGAACACCTTTCTTAAGAACCTTTGACATTAATGACATCAATGCCAAACCTTAACAATAGGAACAATGTTCAATAATATCACCCTTTGTAATTGATGGAAAAAAATACTTTAAACTAATAATTCTTGTCTCCCCATTTTTTTATTTCTCCTCCTTTGACATAAATGACAAAGTGATGTGTATAGCATCTTGGATCACACTCCTTGTAACTAAAATAATCAACACACAGGGCTGTGAGTTTATGAGACATAATACAAACATGCTTCCTCTATCTCTATACATCACTTATTATAAAAAATCACCTATTCTTGGAGCTAATGAACCTAATTATCCCCCTATAAGTATTTTGTCTTCTTAAATTATTTTTAGGGGTAGGAATTACACCTAATTCCTATTTTAGGTGTTCAAATGTTACCTTTGAAAGTTGTTTAATCAACATGTCTACAATCTAATATTATGTAGAAATATACTCAAGTTTGACCTTTGTTCACTTACCTACTCTCTAAGAAAATTATACCTAATGGGAATGTACATTGTCTTTGAGTGCATGATAGGGTTATTTGATATTCTTATAACACTTATATTATCACAATAGATATGGCTAGGACCATCATACTCCACTTTGTAGTCTTTTAAGATCTATCTCATCCATAGGACCTAAGTGCAACATGAAGCTACTACAATGTACTATACCACATAATTGGATAATGTTACTAATGGTTACTTATTTCTTATCCATGAAACTAGGCACCCATATAAGCATAAATTTCCTCCATTGGTACTCTTATTATCATACATACTTTCTACCTAATTGCATTTGTATAGGCTATCAAATTGAACTCCTTATTTCTTGGATACCACAATACATACTTCATAGTCCCCTTGAGATAATTAAGTATACCTTTTATTGATTGAAGATGATTTTCCTTTGGATATTCTTGAAACCTTACCACAATACCTATTGCTTGTATGATGTTGGGTCTAGATGTTGTGGTGTGTTGAACATTGTCATTGATTGAGAGAGAAATTATTGAGCATTATCTTTGAGTGTTGAGAATTGATATTTATTATTGTCATTGATGTCAAGGGTTCTTATGAAGATGCATGGTTATTTCATTGATGTCAATATAATATCATTGATGTCAAATGTTCTTGTGAAAATTCTTGGTCAATTAAGCTTTGAGGTATGTATATGAATGAGTTTTGTTGTCAAGATAATAAGTGTTGTTTCTATGGTGAAATAATATTGTTTGAAGAATGTTCTAATGTCATCTTGAGTGAAATCATTGAGAAGTATCATGAGTGAGTGTAGGTCAGTATAGTAAGTGTAAATCATCTTGTAATTCTTTATATAGATCTTGTGAGATGGTATTTGTAGATGGCATGATGAAATGAGAGAGTTTTAAAGAAGAAATTGTATGCTCCAAAGATCTATGTAAGCATTTTTGAAGATGCTCCAAATGAGCTATGATGATGATAATTCTCTAAATAAAATGCTCTAAAGAATACCTGATAGTATTTGAGCATTAGAGAGATTGTTTTAAGTTATATATAAGGTGTTGAGGATCCTCCAAATAATTAGAAGGTCAACTTTAAAGATCTTTGTATGCATCTCTAAAGATATTATGAAGATCTAATTAAGCTTTGAAGATCTAATTAAGATTTGAAGATCTATAAGTAGTTCTGAATATGTCCTATTGATGTTATAAAGAAGAGTGAGTGTATAGTTTGGTTGAGCATACAATAGAAGCATTGAAACACAAGATAGTTTTAATGTGAAGTCTATAGGGTGGCTAGAAGGTTAGATTCAAGGCTTAATAGAACTTGTAGGTTAAGGCTTACAGAGCAAGAAGAGAGATGGTGGCCATATGAGGTAAGAAAATAAATTTCCATGGCATAAATGAGCATGTGAACATTGATATAAGTGAGTCAAAATGTTTTAATTATGTGCATGAAGTTTCAAGTCTTGGTTTGCAAGAAAAAGCTTGAAAAGTATTTCAAGGTTTCTTGAGTGTACATAATGAAGAGTTGTCTATTAGAGAAGGTTTTATTAGTGCTCATTAGAATGAACATCATCTAAATGAGATCCTAAGTTGTTCATGGTATATGAGGAAGGGTTATAACTCAAACTACATCTGACCTCTGTAGACTCATATTCCTTGCTCATGGTATTATGAGGATGGTATATGACGTATGATTGACCTCTATAGACTCATATTCCTTGCTCAACATACACCTTATGATCATGGGTTTACTAAATACCTTGAAATATTCCATATCAAACTTATTCAACATCTCTCTTATGTACTTGGATTGTGAGATGAATATACCTTTTTTAAATTGAGTGATTTACAACCTATTGACCAAATTTGATTTTTAGGTCAAATTAAGGCACCCCTAGGTAAAAAATTGAGTTCTAATCATTTTAGGGGTCTAATAAATATGTAAAAAATTGTTTTATAGGTTAATTAATAACATTTAATGTTGTACTAGCCTTGGTCCTTAGTCATTTTAGTCATTTTGGGTCATTTAGAGGTTAAAAAAGGTGCATTTAATGAATTTTAAAAATTTATTGGGAAGTGTGAAGGTTTAAAAATATTATTTCATATCCAATGTGTCCTAATAGGTCTTATGTAACTGAAAAAAATTGAAAAGTGGTAGGTTCCTTAGAAAAAGTGTGGTTTTCTTGAGGAAATGAAGAAGTTTGGCACTTTTACAGATCCTTGGGAAGTGTGCCACATGAGAAAGGATCACGGTATGTCTCTCCAGATTCCCCAAGCTTAGTTCCATGATTTTTTCTTTGGATGTGCCATTTTTGGACCAAAACCATTCTACTCATTTTTAAATCTTCTTGGCAACCAGAAGTGACCTTTAGGTTTGTGCTTAACATGCACAACTCAGAAGGTTTTAGGAAAAATTATTTGGGGAGGTTTTATTAAAATTAGATACTTTAATTTACATATAATTATTTTTAATAATGGTGGTTTTTTATTCATGAACCATCCTCATGAAGTTGACTATACTTTTATGCTAGTTATTTCATGCACCTTATAGGTTTTGCTCTATTTTGGTCAAATTCATATGATCCAGTTGGTGATGTTGACTCCAAAAGATATTTTATACCTTATAAAATAATTTCCATGATTATTTTCATGTTTCATGGTGTTTTAATAGGTCAAGTACATCAAGGTTACACAATAAGCATCATTCTATGTGGTGGGCAGGTTTTTACTATTTACAGTACCCTCATACTTTAGTAATATTTTAATAAGGTGGGTATAAGTAACTATAATGTTTTTAAATTAATATAAATCAATTCATATTTCACTCTTATCTTCTAAAGCAACATTCCATGATTGCACTCACTGTGCACACTTACACATAGTATGCTTGCATACCTTTCAAGGTGCCTACATGAGTTTTCAACAATTAAAATGTGATATAGAAGATTTACTCAAGTTATTCAGACCATGATATATTGTTTTTTCCTTTTATAGATCATATATGTTGCTCATGAGGTCAAGATAATGTATGTTATTCACCACATCCTCATAATTACACAATCAAACATTAATGTGCATTTATAGGTGTCCTAATGAGGAATTGCATATTAAATTGAGTTTTAGTACTAAATTAAGGTATTTGAAGTTGAGAGACATCCATTTTAGACCTTGGATAATTCCTAAATTGAGCACAAGATCATATATTATTATTTATTTTCCAAGCTTGCATTCACTACCTACAAATAGGAAATATGCATCTATAGGTGATAATATAGAAGAGATGAGGCCCCTTTTTGAGGTGTTAAATAAAGTAATGGAGTTTTTTTGAGGTCCTAATAGGTGTTTTAACCATATTATACCATTTTTATATGATAGGATTGACATATGGAGTTGAAAATGATGCTCAAAGTAATAATGATTGATTTAGGCCCTTGATCCCCAAAATGAAGAAATAGAAGCCCGAGGGTGTTTTAGGAACATCACATAACAACGCTGCAATAAGATTTTCTTCCTTATAATGTGCTTATCTTATATCATACATATATTAAAATTATATTTCAATGTTTTAATATATTATAAGTAGTGGAGGAGGGTAATTTTGAGGCCTAAAATTTCTCATAAAAACATTGAATACAACTAGTTTGGTCTACAATTTTGAGTCAAAAAGAAACCTTTGTAACCCTAAGGTTGTAAATTTTTCCTTTAAACCATGGATGAATGTCTCTAAATAATTTTATAGAGTATTTTTACCTATTATATCATTTAAAAGGCTCATGGATTGTACCTTAGACCCCTATATTCATCTACATGTGTGCTTATTACTAGAATTATGCTTATACAATTGACCAAGAGCACACAGTCCATAATAAGAGTTTAAATATAAATATATAAATGTTTGGATAGTGAAAAATGCTAATAAAAACATCATAAAACTTAAAATGAATTATTTATACAAATTTCAAGAGTGATGGTTGTCCATAAGTCTTTTTGTTGCAAAAAATCAACCACTATTGACTGTGACACATGTAGTAACATGAGTATTGTTTGAAATTGGAAATAAATAAGAGATGATTAATTTAAATTAAAAAAATCATGGGTGACTCCAAATAACCTAAATATGTTTATAATGAATTATTATCATGGGATTTGAAGATAGAGGTCACTTATAGTATTCCTTATAGTCACCTATAGGTGACTGTAGGTAGACAGTCAATTGAGAAATATGTTTTGAGGGTGTTTTAGGCTAGGAACAAGTATGAATACAAGTTAAAGAAACATAAAATGAGTATATGGGATGAAAATTAGGTTTTTAACATTTTTTAAAGTCCAAATGAGCCAAATACACCTACAAGTAATGTTCCTAAGAGTAACACAATCAAGCAGGGTATACAGATAGTAGGTTAGTTTTGGTGTTTTAATAGTGTTTTGAGGCACCCAAGGTGAGTGTAGTAATATCATGGTGTTAATATATTATAGGAATATTATTTAAGGTTTAAAAATTCTAATACATGATTAAACACCTAGAGGTAAGGTCCAAGTAGTTTCAACATAGTCATATACCTTTGACTGGTCTTATGAGTAACCCAACCCCAATGTGTGAAAAAAATTCATAGACATTGTAAAGTTAATTTATAAAGGATTGATATAAGTTAATTTAAAATTTTTAAAAATCCAACATGAAAAATAACCTATAATAACACTCCAAGAAGCAAAAAGATAGTATGCCTACTAAAGGAAACACTGCACACAATTTTCTCAATAAGTCTGTTTTAGTTTTTTAAGGATTTGAAAGGGAAAATGATGTCACCAATGGGTTAAATTTTGTGTGTAGGGTCTTAAAAACTTGAATACGTATATAAAATACCTATATATATTTATAAATTAAGGTAATTACCCCTATTTTATCTTAGATTGGGGTACTTCCCCTTGCATATAAACTAGCAGTTTTGAGAGGAAATGACAAAGGAGTGAACTAGAAGATAAGATATTTTCAAGATGTTAAAACATGATATATGAACTAAAACCAATTGAAAAATGTTTAAGGGGTCAAATAAGATATGTTAAAGCTATTATGATGTAAATATAACCCTAATAAAACCATTTTTGGCTCAATACTAACTCAGACTATAGAAAAAGAGGAAAACAAAGTTGATAGGAGAAGATCAAGTACTCATATGTTTCATGAGGAATTTAATGGAGGATAATGGATTTTAGGGAGGATAATAGGGTCCTTGAAGAGAATATTAGTGTAATTTTTAATAAATTCAAATGTTAAATTTTTATAAATAAACCTTAAGAGTGGAGACAAACCTAAAATCCTTGAAAACCCTTGCTAGAGACCTGATGCAGAAAATGTAATTGGATATATGATAAAATGGAATATTAATCTCATGAAAAATATTTTAAATTTCATAGGACTCACTCAATCTACTCCCAATGATTTTTGGCTATATGAAACTATATAAACGTGGCATAAATTGGGTATTTTGACCATTTTTGTTGTTTTGTAGATTCTATAAGGTTTATGAGCATGAAATAAGATTTTGTAGGAAGATATAGACTTTGGATAACCCCTCATGGAATTTTAATTCCAATAAAAAACTCTTAAGGGTTATAAAAATAGCTCTCATTTCAGCCAGTCAAAATTAGCATATTGGACAAGTTAGTGAGAAGGAAGGATAATTCTAAGTGAGGTGATTTAAAATCATGAATTATGACTCTAAGGCCATGGAGGGTATTTAAATGTGTCATCCACTTTAATATAAAATTTATTCCTTTTTGGAGGACAAATGTGCAAGGTGCATGGAAGAGGACTTTTATTGACAACAAATGATGATGGCTCACTTCCAGGTGATTTCAAATGACCAAACTTACAACCAATGCATGGAGAATCAGGTATGATGTCTTTAACCTCCATCCTAATAATTTAACATAATCCTTATGAGTTATAAGGTGTTAAAATAGGGTTAATCATGTAAGCTATTTTTTTAAATCAAGATAAGGAGTTTTATGCGATGTTTCATGAGGTTTATGACTTGGATTGACACTTGGGCTTCCTAAACTTGCATGGTTCATACCATATCCTATTATAATGCATGAGTAACCAATTCTCTTAGCATGAAAAGTGTCCTTGTGACCCTTTTACTTCTCTCTTCTCCTCTCTCTCTCTCTCTCAAGTTATATAATAACTAACCATTTTGGCCATTATAACTTACACTCCACCTTAGTATGGTGAAACCCTACTAAATTTTATATGTTTTGATCAATAAGACTAATTATTATTACCTCTTCCATGACTATTCTTAGTGTTTTATTTTTTAATTTTTTATTTTGCGTAAGTGATAACTCTTATTTCCTTAGCATGATTGTTTCATTATATCATATATTAATATTTGGAAAGCTTCTTCTTGTAGGGCATGTAAAGTGTTCTAGGAAATGTTAAGCATTTAGTTAGTTAGTATATTAATAGTTCCCTCATAGGCCTCTTTTCTAATCCTCCTAGCTTTGCACATTCATCCATAACCTCACAATGTAACATTGATGTGAGAAGATGAAGATTAGAGAAGTGTATGTTTAGTTTATCCCTTGATTTCATGTGTAACATGCATATGGTTAGAAGTCATCAATATATTCAGTGTATCACCTCCCTTAGGATATTTTTTTCTATTATCTTTCTCCCTTTTCACCCCCAAAATTTAAGTGTAGTTGCAATCCAAAGTGGTACATCAAGGGAGCTATCCCTATCTAGAGATTCACCTCATCCTTAGGCTACCCACAATTCTAGAGGTGTCTCCATTATGCCACTTGGATGAGGATAGCTTTTCCATCTCCTTGAATTATTAAAATACAATTAATTTTTTTTTTCATGCTTGGTGGGACTTTTGGTCCAAAAATTTGAGATATTTATGGTGTTGTATATAACAATCAACCTTTGGAGGTATCTATTTAATCATAAATGGCAACTCCAAAGATATATCAACTAGTAAAGTAGCCCAAGTTATCCTTTGAATATTATTGGTAACATTTTTCTTTGTGTTACTTCTTTCAATCAATTTTCATGGCTAACTTTGGTGTTGATTTTTGTTCTTTACAAGTTGGTGAGACATTGCAAGCTTGTACCATTCCCTATCAACAAGATCAAGTTCTTCATTAGCCTTAGTTTGATCCTTTGTATTCTTGAAATGACCATTTTCAACCTCATCCTGATACTTATTATTACTATATCCATCCTTGTCATGATTTTTATCAGTCCTATATCTAACCTCCTCAATATCTTACTTCTCCTAGTTAACCTAGCCACTCCTCAACTCCATCCATTTCCACCTTCAAGCAAACACTTTTAGGGTATGAGATGTACATGTTGGAGATTGATAGTTTAATAGGATTTAGTCAATATTTCCCCATAAATTTAATTCACAAGGTGATATATGCCTTATATTTCATTAAAAGAGAGTGGGCACCTATTGAAAGAGATAATTGGCAAAGGCTTACAAATGAGATGTTAGATGTGAGTGGTTTTATGGAATCCTTAGACAATAAGATAATCATTCATGAGAAGAAACCTTACCAATTATATAAAACTTCATATCCACTTCCCCAAGTTTTAAATCAGCCATATTTGATCCCTAACTATAAGCCTAATCAAAATTTCCAAAGTCATCCTTTTCCAAATCAAGTGGAATAGAGAGTTGGAAAGACTAGCCTTGTGTTTGAAGCAAACCTTGATATAAAAATTGATTTGTCCAATTATAAAATACAAAAATACATATTATTATCAAAATAATTGGAATTCAAGCCCTCATTTCCCTCTCACATTTCATCCCCACAACCTTAAAAAGATACTTATAATCCTAACATCCTAAGCTGGAATAAGATAGTGGAGTCATGGGGAAGGAAAGAGGAGAAAAGTCTTGACAAAAAGTGTGAAGTTGAGAAGGATATTTATCCTATATAAACCCCTCCCACCCTTCCTCAAGAAAATATTTCTAATCCTAACATTATTATATGGATTAAGATAGTGGAATCATGGGGAAAGAAAGAAGATAGAAGTTTGGTTGATAAGGAGTGTAAGGTTATGAATAAATATGGCCCTTTGTAAATTCTTCCCACCATTATTAAAGAAGCCTCTTATCCTCCATATGAATCCCCTTGTATTCCTAATTCTCATGATGATGCATATAACCTTCAAGAGATATTTTTTTGAGAGAACCTATCCAAGAAAATTAAAGATTTAGAGTCAAAGATGGAGTTACTAAGTCAAGTTGTGATGGAAGGTTTAGACCCAAAATAAGATCCTATGCCGAAACAAACCCCATCCACCCTTTCTCAAGAGATTCCTCAAGATAAATAAAAATTTAATGAAGTTTTTTTAAAGTGGAAGGAATAATTTCAAGTGGTTTTAACCTAAGGTCTACCTCCTCTTCCTCAAGAACTTGCAAAACAACACCCTACATTTCACTCTCAATCTGATTTTGAGTTCTATGTTCCACCTCCACCAACTAATTTTCTTGTCCTCACCCCATCACCATTTTCCTTGATGTAAATGTGGTATGGGAAGCTAAAGAGGAGTAGATGATTGATAAGGAAATATAACTCTTGCTTGAAGAAGACATGATTTCAAGATGCCTAGTTTTGGCATCACCATGAAGGAGAAAGAGATGGAAGATCTTGTAACCCTTGAGAAAGAATATACATCTGATCAAAAATTGGTGGATAAGCATATTAAGAATGAATATTAATGTACTATTGTGGATGGGGAGAAACTCTTAGTCTTTCCCAATGAGGTTACATCACTATCCAATATCCAAGATGTTTCTCTTGAAGATAATCCAATACCTAGCTTGATCTTGAATCACCATAAAATTACTTGGATATTTAAGAACACCTACTTGATGACATCACACATCAAGAAGAGAAGATTAAAGAGGTAGTGGTTCTAGAGGATGAAGAGGAAACAGATGATTGGTAGCTATAAATAAAGCTCTTTCAAGAGCTTTGACAAGTTGAGGTCCAAGTACATGACAAGGTGAAGGAAGAATCTTCCATGGAGTATAATGATCAATATTATATACATTATGCAAAGATCCTTGATGAACTAGAAGAACTTGTAGCTGAGAATAAACCTAATCTTGTTGAGATCCCTATGGAATTAAAGAAAGATATTGTAATTGAAGATCCACATGAGAGGGATGAGGCTATTTGGATGCAATAAGAGTTCATATCTATATCTGACCAATTTGAAGCTGCCTAGTTTCCAATGAACATCATACTAATTAAGTTTAAAAACATCATGATAAATTAGGAGGCATCAATGCTAAAGGACAAAAGGCAACATGTCATACTAAATCCTTCATGTCTTAAAGCAAGAAGAGTTTCAAATTTCCCTTTTGATCCAAGAGGGAGTTCTAATATTTAGTTAGTTAGTGTTTGAGTTATCTTATTTAGTTTGGTGTGTGTGTTCCACAAGTGCTCATGAAGCATATGTGTGTTTGCTTTTGCTTTTTATGTGTGTTCTATTTTATGTGGTTAAGGTAGTCATTGGTCTTGTATTTATCAAAGTTGATAGTAAATGGTCAAATCCTTATTATTTATTTTAAACTTCAATTTACTCCTGAACCCAATGGACTGATTAGGCTACTGGTCTAGTTAGTATAGTAGGCACACTACCCTTATAAGTCACCAATTTGTTGACAAAATTTGATTTTTAGGTCAAATTGGGGCACCCCTAGGTAAAAAATTGAGTTTTAAGTATTTTAGGGGTCTAATACATATGTCACAAGGTGTTTTATAGGTTAATTAATACCATTTAATGTTTTACTAGCCTTGGTCCTTAGTTATTTTAGCCCTTTTAATCATTTTGGGTCATTTAGAGGTTTAAAAAGGTACATTTAATGACTTGTATAGATTTGTTGGGAAGTGTGAAGGTGTCAAAATATGATGTCATGCCCCATGTGTCCTAAGAGGTCTTTTGTAATTGAAACCAACTAAAAAATGAACAATAGTCAATCTTTTTAAACCACAAAGCAACCAATTATAAATGACACTATGATGGCAAATATGTTTCAACAATAACTTATAGTATCCCAACCTACCTCTTTGCCACCAATTATAGTTAGTACATCCCTATCTCCTAATGTGGTATCCCTTGTGTAAGAGAAAAGATATCTTAAATCTAAGGTGCTAGATCTTGAGCAAGGTGCCACTAGACCTATGGAGGCTTTGGATTCTTTTGATCTTCTACATATAGCATTGGCCTTTCACATTACTTATACACCCTTGCCATAAGGTTTTGTTTAACCTAAGCTTATTATTTATGATGGAAAGGGTGATCTAGAGACACATTTTATAGATTTCACATATCATGCTTAGATTATGTACCAAATGATTGGCTACTTACCAAGCTATTTATATAGAGTCTAAAGGATTATACTTTATAATGGTTTTAGAGTCTACCAAATTAATCAATCAATGAATTCAATCCTTTACCTAACATGGTCCTATCACACTTCAGTATCAACATTGTTGATAAGGTTTCATATGTTCATATTGCTTAATAAAAATAATGACCAAATGAGCATCTCACAGATTATGTTCTTTAGTATAAGACCATCTTAGCTAAGATGAGTATCCCCATGGTAGATCAGGAGTTACATGACCTTTTCAAACAAAGTCTTCTACCATCACTTCATGAATCAATTATGTTTAAAATATTATCTTCCTTCACTGAATTGTGTCACACAATAAAGGAAAGATAAGTCAAACTAATTTTAATAGGAAAATAAAAGTACACTAATACATCAAACATAACTAATAAGAGTAACAAAAAAGCCCCATATAAGGTCAAGTTTAATGATACTAAAGGGTAAAATCAATAAACACTTAATGCAGCTTCAGAGCTTCCTTAGTGAATAGTTTTGTCAACACCCTCGTGGCATACTTTTTCACATCTTCTAGATTCTCCATCCAGTGTTTTACAATAGCTTTTGGATTTTAATATCATATCTCTCCCTCCTATTTAGGAAGTTGATCCAACAAAACCTCTTATAAATGGATATGATTAGTAGGAATTTCATGACTAACATAGGGCACTAGGCCATATAATAAATAGATGCATCAGTTTAAAGCACAAAATAAATGACCTAATAGATTCAAACACTATTAAACTTGGTACTTTAGATGAGTCCCACCGACAAAGAAAACATAGCATAAAGAATTAGAAATATTCTTAGATCTATTTCCACGACATTCAAAATAGGATATAAGGGACACATCAGGGGTTCATCATGCATATCATGCACATCAACCACCAAAAACATATAAGACACCTTCAATTGAGTTACATCTTTTGAGAAACATGATCAATGTATACAATTATAGAGTTATAACTAGAGCTTATATCTCCTTCTAAGAGAAATATATCATTAAATATGATTTATATTATCATGCACTCTTTATCAGAGCCCACATTCATAATCAACCTATTCATAGTGTGCTTATTGACAATGGTTCTAGTATTAACATGTGCACCTTGACACTACTACAACATTTGGGTTATTTAGAGTAGGATATCACTCCAATAGACATAGTTATCGATGGTTTCAATGGGAATATAAAAATTTTATTGGGTGATATATTACTTCCACTATAAGTTGGTCATACACATGTGGCCACACCATTCACTATAGTTCCCAATGTAGGAGATTTTGATATGTTACTTGGTCAACCATGGATTCAAAAACTCAAAGAAATAACTTATATAGTTCATAGATGCATGAAATTAATTAATGATAATTAGGTTATTATAGTCAATGGAGTTCCATATGAGTTACCACTCCCCACTTTAGAGCCATCTACCAGTTTGTAGTCACCAATTTTAGTTTCTCCACCAGTTTCAGTTTTACCACCAGTTTTAGTTTTGCCACTAGTTTCAACTTCTCTTCCAATTTCAATTCCTCTTCCACTTCAAATTTAGATATAATTAAGGCAACCATAAAAATTATAGAGGATTCATACACCTCTATAGCTTTAAAATTCTAGACAACTTTCAGTTATAGTATTCAAACCTAGAGTAGTTTTATTGAGATCTCATGCATCTACACATAGAGCACATGTTCAAAGAGCTTATCCTACTTCTAGATGGGTCCTTAAGAGCCCTAAAATATAATCCACTTATTATAGTTATAGAGGGATCCCATAGTTAGTTTCTACTTTAGAGATTTTAGAGCATTTACAACATATACAACTTTTAGAGCCATGGCCTCAAAATTTTCATCATGCTTCATGATCACACACAATTCTACTCCTTGATATAGAACACCATGATAGGGAATATATCACATGAGACTCATCGGTTAGTATCATTTCACCTCAATAATACCTTTACATAATTTATTATGCTTATTTATACATAGTTCAAATATTCCAAAAATATAAAAATAATATAACATTTCAAAATCCAAAAACATTCAAAAATGTAAAAACACAAAAAATAGTTCAATTGTATGCATCATCCATGTTTTAAATTTTTAATATCATACTAGGACTTATATTTTTTTGTTTCATGCTAGTGTCTGTTGATTTGTGTACATTATCATGCTTCACTTGATCTTCTTTGAGTGTGTGCATTGACATCTAGCTACTTGATTTCTTCACTTTACCCATTGAGGGGCATCTTAATTTTACATTAAAGAAACACTTTGATATATATACCCATTAGGGGAATATTCTACATGACTACACCATCCAGGTTATGTCATTCCTATACTACACACTCTAAGTTATCATGTTGATGTACATTACTTACTAGATTGCATAGATTACTATGTCGACATTTCACTAGTATCTAACACTTGTGTATTTATTAGCATATACCTAGTCTTGTACTAAACATGTCTTTCATACTCTCACTCTTGATTTGATTAGTTAGATGTGATTCTATCTTTCCAATTATTACATGCTTTCTCTTCTTACTTAACATAGCTTGTTGGATTGCATTTACAGTTCCTGCTTATCTCTTGTATGTGCCTTAGGACATTTGCCAATGTCCTATTTTATTCATTTGTGTGCCTTATGAAATTTTCCAATTTCATTTTCATATACTCTTCTACATGATTGTGGCTTCCATGCCAATTTGCTTGTTTTAATTATATGTGTATATAGCATTTAAACATGCCTTGTATGCTTATTTTCTAGTTTGAGTAACATGTGCCCATGCCCCTTATTTGTTTGGCCCCTTGGACACCCTTGTATGAATCTTGATTTTTGCTTTGTGTGCTTGTTTCTTGATTGATTTTGATTGATTTTAATTCCATGATCCATATCATGCATTTTTACTATTTTCTTAGATACCATGATGGACATCATGCTCCATCCTTCTAACTAACAACTAACACTTTTAGTTATAGTTTAGTACATTACACATGATACTACATTTTTATATCTATCTAGGCATACCCCTATTGATCTAATAATCTCTCAAATCAAACCATGCTATATCTTCAGATATCTTGTTGATTATCATTGTTATATCATGTATATTTCTAGCTTAACACACTTGTAGGGATTCTTCTTATGAGTGAATTCATTGCAAGGTACCTATTCCTACCCACAAAAGAGGGAGAAATAAATAGAGGTTTTGCTAAAAATATAAAATCTCCTATTAGTAAAAAAATCTAGTTTCAAAACAACTAAAACAACAACTAGTCATCAAACCACTCAAAACAGACCAAGTAGATAGTTAAGATTCTGTAATAGTGATCATTTTAGCCTAGGACAATAGCACCAAGGATAGAATATATAATTAGACACTAGGGTGTCTTAGTTTTAGTTCTCTTATCCAAATAATAGAAAAAGTAGGTTTTCTAGAAGTAGCCAGAAAGGTAGGTTTAGTTATTGTTTTGCACAATCAAACTAGTTTAGATCAATACTTTTTAGTATAGTTTCTCAGAGAATCTAGGCATAGGAGGAATCATGCATGGCATGATTGGTCCTCACTTCTAGTTTTAGATATAATAGTTGGTACAACTTCTAGATTAAAATCCATGTTTTAGACACCAATGATTAGGGTAGATTGGATAGCACTTTTACTTTTTTTATTTTAGTTTTTAACATTAACAAAGAATTCTCAATAATTACATGCCTTAATCCATTTTTAGGTGGTTGGCATCATTTTAGAGTGGCTTTCATACAATCTTAATCTCCATATTTTTTGACTTGGCCAACATTAGCCTAGTTTCTAGCACATATTCAGTTATCCATAACACATTATAAGATTTCCATAACATTCATGGGCTTCAAGAGCCATCTCATATGACATACTTCTTCATTCTAGTATTATTTTATAGATTCACTTCATGGGGAAATGATGGAGTCAAAGGGATAGCCTTTGTATTCTTAAGCCACCTATTCAAAGGGATTGGGCACATAGTCTACACATCGATTATCACATGCATGATCATCTAGCTTCACTTAGTAGGCAATGATGGAGCCAAAAGGCTAGCATTTTCATTCTTGAGCCACATTATAAGGAATTGAGTACTCATCTCCATTTATGATATAAATTTATAACATCATCTAGGACAATTTGACATTACTCAACATTACCTAGTATCGCAATAGGTTTTATATTGGTTTGCATACTTGGTGAGGTGTATTCATTCCTTTCTCTCTCTCTCTTACCCATATTTATAAGTTTCTATTTTATATTGCATATAATAAGAACTGATCTACTATTTTTTTCCTTTCACATATTCACACTTACACAATGTGCTCTTTATGTACCACCTAGCATTACTCAGCATCACACAAGATTCTTAGGATTCACCTTTGTAGGTAAGTTTAGGTATGCTTTCTATTTTCATTTATCCTAGTATTTCACTTTTATTAATCAATAGAATAAGGGGGGGTGGTAAATTTAGTCATATAAAATGCAAAAATTGGTAACTTGAGCATGGCTAAGGACACCCAACCCTTAGGTCCCTCTTAATTTCTCTCTAAACCCTCTCAATCTTGTTTTCACTAATTCCTAGTCATCTGTGGCCTTTCAAACTTGACCCCAACTAAGTTAGGACCCTCTACTCATGACTAATTAATCCCCCTAGGCCTCATCTACCCAATACAATATCACCAAAGTTGGATAGTAGCATTGGACCCTAGGGTGTCCCCTTTTTAGTGCTCTTATCCAATCACATTTTGAGCTTAGGTTATCATTTTTCCCTAATTCCACTTGTCCATTATGTTGGCCTAGTCTAGTTTTATCTAACCCATGACCAATAGATCCCTATAAAATCCCATTTAAAGATCATTCAAAAAGGGTTGGAAAATATCATTCAATCAATCAAGAATACAAGCAAGACCACTCAAGCAATCTTCCCTATTCTTTGCATACAACTAGCCTATACACTTTTAAGCTAATTCAAGTCTTCAAACTAGTCCCTAGCCATCTCAAGCATACCCAATTTTAGAACATCTTACATTTCATTAAATTTTTCACCAATCAATCTTAAAGGAATAACTACATATGTATTGATCCATCCTCAGAGTATTGATATGTAAACAACATGCCCACACACAGGGTGTGAAGCACATTTAGTACATCTTACACACACTAACCCCTTTTCCCTATTTTCCCAAATTCATTTAATTACATAGAAAAGACAAGTACATGAATAATAAAATCTACAAGGATATCTATTGATAGTAAGGACCTAAAAATTAGTACATAATACTCATACTAAGTAGGTGAGTAAAACCCAAAAAGCTTAAATCTTGAGGACAACAATGCTAAAGAAAGACTACAACATCAGATCCTAGGGTGTTTAGTTTTGTCACTCTTATCTAATCAATAAATGAAGTTTAGTAACCTATTTATGCTAATGTCCTAATCCTACATGAAAATTTTTAGACCCTATCTCAATCAAAATAGTCTAGAATAATCTAAGTTTAATTTTCTCTCTCTCTCACTACTATTTTAAAAAAATGTCTAATTGTAATCTAATTTTACAAATTAGTAGTTATAATTAGGAATATTATTTACTAATTTATCCTACTTAGAATTTTTTATTAAATATTAATAAAACTCCATTATTACCAAAAATAACAAATCAAGAAGCATAGTCATATGCCCTAACCAGGTATATCATTTTGGACATCCTTGAACTAGCATACACTATTAAAAAAGAAACCTAGGAATCTCTAGATTACCTTGACAAATGCTAAGTTTCCTTAACATCTACTAAACAATGATTGTGAGGATGTTTGAGGGAAAATTATGGTTTTTAAGCCAAGAGATCCTATGTAACATTGAGACACTTGAGTGAAGGACACTTTCCATGAATGAAACACTACAAATGAAGTCAAAATGAGTCTTGAAATCCTTGGATCCATCATGGACCATTCACTATCATTAAAAATTCTTATAGATTGTATATATGCACTCACTAATGTGTATTAAACTATTGTGGAATCCATGAATGGTATCTTTAAGACCTAAAGAACTAGGAATAAATCATTAATTTGGTCAAAATAGATAGAAACTTCATAAAACTATACCACTCTTCTTACCTTATGCAGATGCCAATAGTGAATAAAACCCTTAAGTTCTTAGCCTTTGGTCATAGATTTAAGAATAAAAATATAGAAACCAATGCCCATGATTAAAAGGTCATGAGGTCTAGTTTCTCTTATCAAGAGATCAGATCTACTTTCTTTCTCTGCTATATGGACTGAGGTAAACCTAAGGTGATCTTCTTATTTGCCAATGAACAAGCCATAGAAAACTCAATGGTTTTAGTATTATAAGGCCTAAAAACCTTCTAATATCTTTACCATTTGTTTTTAACTAGTTCTTCTTTCATCATTAAGACTCTTGAGTAGATCTATACAATACATATCTATACCATCTAGAAACACTATCAAAATCCACAAATTCTCCTTCATTTATTCATTTTTTAGATTAAAACCATAATTTTAGGGAAACATGAAGAAAAATATGGGTCAAAATAATCTTCAAATCAATTATTATGCCAAGGATAGCAAAAAGGTAGCTCCTTTCACATGTGGGAGCTCTTTTGGTGGATAAAGAACCTTTGAAGGTCATAAAAGTGACACTTTTTATAGAAAGAACCATGTGACTAAGTAATATAATGACCATGGGGTGATTTAAAGATGTTATGAATGATTTAGTGACCTTTTGAGATCATAATTTTACATTTAAATACCAAAACCTTCACTTTTAGACCACATACACATAGTTTCACAAAGAAGATTTACTAATGAATATCATGGAAAAGTCCCTTATGACATTCTTAAAAGTTCTTAATGGGGATTTTATGTATGTTCATAACCCTTAAAATATTATAGTTTATTTCATACTTGAATATACCAAATATACCAAACAAACTCATAGTGAGTTATCAGCTACCACCTGTTATACATCTCCATCAAGGCACTTTAGATCACAAGACCACTCGAATTCTATGTCAAATAACTCCAAAACTTCTCAAACATCATGATGATACTTGAAACTAATTAAAATATAAGCATGATAATGAAAAGACACTGAGACATACTCTAATCAATTGATAGTCAATGAAAATTATGATGATCAATCACATCACCTAAGGACCTAAGACATCTAAGAGATATGGTGATAAAACAAACTCAATGACATATCTAAGAGTGTTTAAATGACTTCAAGAATAAAATATGAGACATGATCACTTAGAATTTCACTATTTAGAGGCTTATGTGAGTGCCCTATAAAGTTTTTAAATGTAAGGGATGGCACTTGGCCTTGGTAGGTTTAATTACCAATAGGTCAAATATAGTGTTTGAATGTTAAGTGTTTGATCTTGGAGTTGAGATTTGATTCAAAAATTCCTTGAATTAGACCTTCCATAATTACCATCATGTTTTGATCACTTAGTGAAACCTTTATGTGAAACACTTTTGCATAGGAATCATTGGAGTTGAAGGGTTCAATCATTTATATTGATTACTAGTGTTAGTTGATGTCCAAATTTAGTGGATGAATGATTAAATTAGGTAAATAACCATACCTTATAATAGATTAATTTTAATTTATTTATTTCCATTTTTACTCCAATAGTAGCAAGTTTTAGTAAACTGAGCCATAAGTGATGTAACATGGAAGATATCCCCATAATCCAGAGGTCTAGTCTAAGTATAAGGTCACCCAAAATATTTAGGCCATTCCCATGTTATTACAAGTTTAAAGTAGGCCTGAATTATCTATTATAATATTGTGTAACTTAGTTTTCTAATATTTATATCACACCAAGTGGGACATATTCAATCATTAGAGCCTTCATAGCAACATCTTGATCTTCACAAGTATCTTCAATTATTCATATGGTAATCAAATCTGAGGTAAGGAAGGTTCTTGTTCATATTTCATTGCTTTATATTTTTCATTGTGATTATTTATGGTTGCATATTGGGTAGATTACTATCACACACTTCCTTATCATCAACCCTATGATCCATTCCAATTACATCATGACCCCTATTAGCCCTACATTCACCCTTTTCAACCATATAATGAATATCCTTATTTCCAATATTACCAGAAAAATTGTGAGCCTCATTAACCTTCTTGGTAACCTACTTATCAACCTAATCAACCATGGAAATATCATGATGTTCCTGGTCATCCCAATCATGTTCTAAAATAATCCATATCAAGGTTTAAATAGACCTTATTTGGTTATGAAAAACACATGGTGAACATTGACACCTTGAGAATATATAGATAGGAAATCCCTAGGAATGAGGTTGAGAACATGAGGAATTAATTATATCAAGATAGAAAGGAGTGGGAATCTTTTAGAAGACAAGGCCATTCAAAGGTCAATAGTGACATGTTAGACATAGGTGGTTTAGTTTCAAGCATTGAAGAGAAGTTGATATACCATGAGATTCAACAAGTCCAATCATAATAGAAACTTGTTCCTTCCTTCATTACACATCATTACTCCACTGAAATACCTTTCAACTCTTAAGAGTGTAAAAAAAATGTGTGTCATAACCCTCAAAGCTCCTCATAAGCCTTGGAAAATTTTCCTACTTGGATGTCTATCCAAGAGAGAGTTCAAAGGGAAGGAGAAGTGTGTCTTAAGAAGGTTGAGTTACATGTTTCACAAAATAATATGAAAGGGCCTTAATCTTTGTATTATTAGGGAGAGATCTCTAATGATATGGTGCTTGACATTTAGGCAAACCCTTCTAAACAACTTTAGCTTGAAAACTAACTCTTATATCAGTTAGTGGAAGCTACAAAAGCAATCCCATCTCAATATGAAGTTCCTTAATTCATGCCCAAGATTGTAACAGATAAAAAATAAATTCTTTCATCCAAATTTATAACTTGGAAGCAAATTCAATAGTCAAAGAGAGGAAGAGACCAGTCTAGTATAAGTCTAGCTGTTGAAGTCAAGGACAAATTAGAAAAAATTCATCCCCAACACCTCCCACCTCAAAATTCCAAGGCCTTCCCTTTATGGAGGTCTATTCAATAAAATATGTAGTAGAGAGAGGAAGTTATGGTTGTCAAATATGAGCAACAGAGTAAGGATAATGAAGCATCCATGTTAACACCATTAGATTTGACTCACCTTCTTGAGAATTTTTAAGGGTCTACCATGCCAATCCTTGAGAAGAAGCCTCTTATTTTTAATAATAATTAATAATATATAGTTTTAGTGATAGAGGATGAGAGTTATTTGAGTGAACATGAAGAGGAAATCATCACTAGGACACCCCTTGCCAAGGATAGGTGTGAATCAGTCTTTCATAATGTAAAAAAGTATGAACTCTAAGAGGTTATTGGCATGAAAGATGAGATACAAGAAAATTGAGGGCCACAAGAGAAAGATGTTTTAGTTGAGTATGAATAATATGGTTCCCAAGACTTCTTTGGTCACATGGTAGCTTCCCTCCATCATGGAAACTCATAAGAAATTATAGTAGTTATAATCCAACCAATGAATATGATGGACAAGGTAACTTTGAGAGCATGCAAAATCATCAAGTTTTTGTTCAGGATGAAGAAAATTTAGATGACCAATTAGAGATAACATAGAATGATTTACATCCCCATGATCATGTTCAAGAAGATGGCATTTTAAACTATGATGTGCCTAATCCTACACCTTTTACTATTCAAATTTAATAAAGTCCAATCATAGTTGAGCTTGGTGAAAACAATCATTAAAACTATTTGAAATCATCAATTTAGGTTATTATTTACTTGAATGTGACTTAATATATATTGAGATAAGTAGTTTAGTCAAGTAAAAAGGACTCATCCCTCTAATCACACCATTCCTTGAAGTTTTCATATCAGGAGATGATTTGTTTGACCTTTTCAAGAAGGTTATCAACACATCAACCCATTTGTAGATTTATCTTCACTCTTGGAAGGTGTAAATGAACTAATATGACCTCAATAAGTCATGAATCTAGCATTGTAGCCATAAAACAAGGGTAATCTCAAACTATCCAACATGACCATTAACAATTCATGACTAAAGAAGAATTGATATTATTGATGTATGGGAGGTAAATTTATAATGATTATGATTGGGTTTTGGATTCATATAGATAACCCATGCATCTAAATATGTAACAATAAGGTCTAAATACTTCCCTAAAAGGCCATGAATATGCCAATACCTTTAGATTAAAGTGGGAGTCTTCATACAGTAGACAATGCTTAGTTGGACTCAAATAAAGATGTGGACTTTAGAATTCATGAATCCATAATAACCAAAGAATTTTTCCATTTGATCTTGGAGGAAGGAGTTTGAACATAGGTTAGTTGTTTTAGTTTTTTTTTGTTTTGTTTCAATAAGTGGTTAGTACAAGTTTAGTTTGTTGCTTTATTGTTTTTTTGATTTGTTTTCTTTTTATTATTTTCCTTAGGTTAGATGTGTTTCTTAGGTTTAGGTGTGTTTCTTTAATTGTTTTTATTTATGTCTTGCTAGTTTGTTTAAGTCGTAGAGGTGTCATAAAGTTCTAATTATTTGATAATCCAAGAGGGTAGTCATCAAAACCATGTTTCCATGATTAAAGACTGTCATTTTCATGAAAACTCAATGGGTTCTCTTGAACAATAGGCTGGTCAACCCCTGTGAGTCACCAAAAATGTTGGAAATTTGGCCTCCCTAGGCCAAATGCTCATCCCTATAACCAAAAAATTATCATGACACCCACTAAACCTCTATATAGTGTTGTCATGGGTGATGATGTCTCCTAATTATTTTTTGAAGTCATTCAACACTCCTAAATATGTCATTGAGTCTATTTGTGATCACCATATCTCCTAGATGCTTGGGGTCTTTAGGTGATGTTCTTATTCATCATGATGTCATTCAATATCATATGAAGGGGGTAGGTCTAAATTTATTATCATTTTCATATTTATACTTCAATTTGTGATAAGTATCATCATGGTGTTTGAGTATGTTCGTATGTCATTGACAATGGATTGAAATGTGTTATGACCTAGAGTGCCTTAAGTTAATATGGTAGGAGGTGGAAATTAATGACTGAATATAAGGTATGTTAGAAAAAAATGATATATGGGGGTGAATCAGTCTTTACAAACTTTAAATGATCTTACTTAATCAATCATAGATCATTTAGACAAGCATATACATTTTAGTAGGCATAAGCACCGATCCATAAGAGCATGAAACATATGAACATAATATATATGTGGGAAACCCTCATAGGGAATAAAAACCAATGATGATGAAAATGAAAAATAGTATTATAAGACAAACACCATATTTAGTGAAGCACTAACTTCACATGGAACACCAACCCTAACTAGCTAAGCACCAACTCAGCTAAGATTTAACAAGCACCCACTGGCAAGGAGGCACCAAACCCATAGATGACTCAAAACCAACTTAGCCACCTAAAAAACTTGATTACCTTCAAAATACCTTGTTTATAATATGAAAAATTATGTTCTCATTCATCATCTCTTCACACACTTCTATCCCTCTCAAAACTAGTCTCTAACCTTCTTTGCTTAATTAACCCTCTTCTTAACTTGATTAGGTCATATGACCTTGATCCTCACACTAAAATTCTATAAAATTTTCAATAAATAACCATATATCCTATATTAATGGTCTACAAAACCTCCTATTCTACAATATCCTTTCTTTTTCACTTAATCTACACACACTCAAATAGGCAAAAATGCCTAGTATATATACAAGTTTCTTGTTCATATCCTTCTTAGTCAACCAATCACTCTTATCCTCTTTATTCAAACATGTATTAAATATTATTAAAACTCATATACATGTATAAAATTTGTTTTTATTCCCTTTATTTCTTACCTTTCTCAAATATTCCTTATCTCATCTTTAGGTCTCACGAAGACCTAATCCCATTAGGCCTACTTATCATACGTTACCCTTTGATCTTATTGGAGAATATTAAAAAAGTTACATAGTAGAGACACATAATATTCCATATAAATATACCCCTTCTAATCTCATATATTCTCCATAACATTTTTTAACTCAAATCACTACTTCAATCACATCATTATTACTATTCATATTAGGCTTATGCATACCAAGAAAGTCTATCTAAAATAATTGAAGCACAAACACAAATTTTCTAAAATATATATATATATATATATATATATATATATATATATATATATATATATATATATATATATATATATATATATATAATCCTTATAACTTCAAGGTCATCACCATGTGAATTAAACCTCACAACTCAAGGCAAAAATTCTCAAACCCTTCTTTGCAAGTAGCTTACTCAGAATTGCCAATTGGTCTTAAAACATAGTCATAGAACTTTGAATGTTTGACACCTATAAGAACAATATTAACATTTTATAATGAATTAATATGATATTATATCATACTTATATAAAATTAAATAAAAAATATCACAATCACTAATGAAAATTATTGGTCTTATAGACCAATCTATTAACCTTCTCTTTAACAGTCCTTACTTAGCCAAACAAACCATTTTGGCTTTGATGTTTCAACATCTTACACTAAATATCAAAATTTATTAAAATAATTAATAGTAAATATATGTTTAAAAAAAACATAATGTGCATTTGATTCTTTAGCTGAGGGTAGAGAGCCTCCAACTCATCACTACAACTTGTTTACCCAAAACTGCCATTTTGTCATGAAACATAGTCATGATGATAATAACCTTCAACACCTATGTAGAAAATTTTAGAGACTCATGATGCATGTGGATTATCCTATGCTATAATTATGTAACTCTCAAATATAAATATACCATATTTAAGTGACAATATTGGTCTTGTAGACCAATCTCACAACCTTACACCTTTATTATCTCATTTGCATAAGGCAGGTCAACTTATGAGCAGCATTATCAACATATCCACTAACCTCAAAAAAATATAACCAAAATGAAAATGTATTAAAGGTATTAAAAAATATCCTCATTTATTTGGATCCATACCTAATCCATGATAACACATCCCTAATCTCATTCTCACTATTGCCTAGTTTTTCTCACTATCTATACCATCAGGCCTTTTAGTGATAGGTCAACTTACATGATCAGTTTAGCCCATATGAGGTCTAGAACCTGATAAAATACCACCATGTACATAATATTTAAGTCTCAATCTTTAACCTCCATTTATGTATCAACTTTAACTCGGTCAACTATGCCTACTACAACAAATTTATGAGAACTAAGGTTTTTCTTTTAGGGTCCACCCACTCATATGACAAACCAATACCAAATGGAGGTACTTGGGAGACTTCAATACATGATCCAAACATAAAAATATTCCATAAAATCCATTTTTATCCATTTACATCAAGATCTTCCATATTGGGTCAAAGTTAGGGTTTTAGAGAAGATTAAACCACTTGCTAGTCTTAACGATCATTCATAAAGCTTAGCCCCTTATTATAGAAACCAATAATTGTAAATTTGAGCTATGAAACTTACCCATATAACATGAATGTATTAGGTTCTCATTAAAAGGTTACACATGCCAATAAGTACTTAAAAGTTCTCCAATTGAGAATCCTTCATTTTGTGCACACAAGAAACCTCAAAACAACATTCCATACCTTTTATTACAAAATTTGACCTCAAACTAGTAAAAAAACTTAAAAAACATGAAATAAATTTGTCAATTCATACACACTCATTATTTCCTTGTAAATTGATCCTAATACCCCATCTAGACACCATCTCTCTACTTTTTATGCCTTTGACTTGTAAGTCAAATTAGGCCTTAAAACTAACCTTCAAGCCTCTTTTCATGCACTCACCACCTTAATCACATAATAAATAAATCTCTCACATGATAAAACACTAATTTTCATCCTTTATATTCCTTGACAACACTTCATGGTACCTCATTGGGTCAAGTAGGGTCTAGAACTAGTCTAGTTACATGTTAGGTATGTAGGTCTTACCCTTATAGGCTCACCTTGAAATAAACCTAAGTGATCCAATGCCTCATATGCATAATAAAATAAACATATACTAACTATTAGGCCTTTTTTCATCCATCTCACTAGGCCACCATGCTATTACCTTCTTACAAGGTTCCTTCATGCTATGACTAGTGTCATGACTAGGCTTCTCAAGAACTTTGAGACTTGTGAACTAATCTTGAAAACACTAATTTATGATTTTATACCTTTATCTCATGCCTTTCATGATCATAATATGATATCATAACTTTTTTCATACTTATTTATGCTCATCTTGCATATTCTCATGCTACGACTAAGCTTATTATGACTAGGCTTCTCAAGACACCTAATACTCAAAACATGCTTACATTGACTTGATCATCAAAACCTCTTTGTGAAAACACTAAAAATCATCAAGATGACCTAAATCATGACATTTTACTTAGAGGAATCATTAGGTTTCATTCAAATTATCTCACAATTATAATAAATCAAGTTACCTTCAAATTCTCTCAAGTCACATAGTTTATGTATCATTGACTACTTCCCATGCATCTGCACCTTGAATCATTAATATCAACCTTATCTTTGACATTAATATAATTAATCTTGGCCTTTAAATCAATGAAAACACTTATAAACAAACTCCCCCTTTTCCATTGATGGAAAATCATTCTTTGATATGCTCTCTTGCATCTCCCTAAGTTGGTTAAACTCCCTTCTTGGACTTTCTCCCCCATTTACATTAATGACAAAAGGGTCCTACATAATTTTCATCTAGAGTACCCTCATATAATTCTATAACCTAACCTTATTTAAATAATATCTCAATACATAAAATATGAATAATTAAGGTAACATATCCCCCCTTCCTCCAAGCATACATCCTTCAAATGAATTTTGATTACAATACCACATCTCATTACAGAATAAACTTAGTCACAAACTCGAATAACTTTCCCTCAAACCAAGCATCCATAATGCTTAATTTTATTTAATAGTGTCTCCATGAATCCTAATGGAGTCACCACTTATTATAGAGCACTAAAACATTACAATTTCAAGATATTTTGAGATCTTCATGCTCTCATCTGACTAAATGTGCTTCAATACCCTTTTAGGCTTGATTTGCATTATAGGTTTGATCTCCTCATCATCCATTTGATCTTCAATGTGGGCTGACAATAGGCATTCCTAACTTGATTTCACATTTGAAGCATGATTTTTCATGGTAATTAGTCCACTTAATCTTGTATACTGTCATGACTCATCTTTATTATCTTTGGTTTCCAAACATTCATTTGTCTTTATTCTAACACTCTAGAGGCTTCAAACCTCTTTTTTTCACTTGATGACCTTATAACCCTATTAGGATTTTTTTTCAATGTGTTCTACATCATGAAAATTTTATCAAACCACCTTATATATACCTCTTGACTGATGTGAGTTATGACTCCTTCTATAGTCCCATGAATACTACATCTTGGAGGGTTTATTTTATAGGTCTTTTTATGTTGATCTTCTTATCTTCAATTGTCTTTTCCTTGAATTGAGGTGCCTCCTTTTGGTCTTTTTTGAAAATAAGACCTATTGTATCACTTACAGAATTTTGATTACTCAAGATATCATATAATGCCTCAAAGCTCTTTCCAAACTACACAAAGGTCCTCACCTTATTGGATGTTTGATTCAACTCAAATTTTAAGGATTCCACTTCAATTACATACTTGATGCACTCTTCTTATATAGCCTTTGGGCTTACATTGGCTACCTCCATTTGTGCCTCAACTTGATTGATGATCTCATCATACTCCCTGAAAGCATTGCTAAGAGTTTCCTTAAACAAGCCAATCTTCTTCTCATGATCCTTAACTAATGCATTTATTTTATGATTATTTTTTCTTTAGAACTTTAATTCCTCTAGTGCACTTACCAATTCTACATCAATATGTACTTTATCTTCTTATTCATTAGATTCTGCATCAACCATAATGCACTTCCCACTTTAATAACCCTCATTATCTGATTCTAAGGTTGTCAAATTCAATTTCATTATTTCCATCATCACTATCAAACTCACTTGAGTAACTTACATTAGAAGGATTATCTTCCTTAGTGTAAAATATTTTCTTGTTCTTGAAAGTTCCTTTTCTTCCTTCATACATCTTAAACTCCTTATTTTTATCAAGATTATATTTATTCTTGTCATCTCCATGATGTTCATCATGTTCTTCATTATGCTTAGATTTATCCTTGTTAGGACACTTGGATGCAAAGTGACCAATATTGCCACAGTTGAAACATTTAAATGGAATCTTACCTTTGCACTTATGAGATCAAACCTCAACTTTATTGTAAACATGAATATCATTTATCATCATCAAAATCTGATGATTCCTCATCCTTGAATTGCTTGGATTTTGACTTCTTTTTAGCTTTGAAAGCTACTTCCTTCTTGGGATTTCTTCCTTCATTAGTTATCATTTCATAGTGAGTCAAAATTACATGAATCCCATCTATCTCTATTTTGTCAAAGAATTACATTCTCCTACTCTACATACTTGAGATTCAAAATTAAGAGTTAGTGATCTCAACACTTTTCTAATAGTATTAGATTATTTGACTTGTTCTCCTAATCGACTAACGATATTGACAACTTCATCAACCTTCAATAGGTAAGATGTAATGGTTTCATCTTCATTCATTTTCAAACTTTCAAATTATCTTATGTGACTCTATAACTTGGCCATATTTACTTTGGTGTCACCTTGATAGATGGTATTCAATTTTTCCAATATCTCTTTGGTAGATTCATAATGCATTACCTTCATAAGTTATGCCTTTGATAGATCATAAAGAATATAATTCATTGCCTAAGACCTATTGTATCACTTACAAAATTTTGACTATTCAAGATATCATATAATGCCTCAAATCTCTTTTCAAACTACACAAATGTCCTCACCTTATTGGATGCTTGATTAAACTCAAATTTTAAGGATTCCACTTCAATTACATACTTGATGCACTCTTCTTATATAGCCTTTTGGCTACCTCCATTTGTGCCTCAACTTGATTTATGATCTCATCATACTCCTTGGAAGCATTACTAAGCCTTTCCTTGAACAAGATAATCTACTTCTCATATTACTTAACTACTGCTCTTAGTTTATAATTATTTTTCCTTTAGAACATTAATTACTCTAGTGTAATTACCAATTCTACCTCAATATATACTTTATATTCTTATTTATTTGATTCCACATCAACCATAATTCACTTCGCACTTTAATAACCCTCATTACCTGATTCTAAGGTCATCATATTGAATTTCATTATTTCCATCATCACTATCAGATTCACTTGAGTCACCTACATTAAAAGGATCATCTTCCTTAGTGTAGAAGCTTTTCTTGTTCTTGAAAGTTCCTTTTCTACCTTCATACTTCTTAAACTCCTTATTTTTATCATGCTTATATTTATTCTTGTCATCTCCATGATGTTCATCATGTTCTTCATTATGCTCATATTTATGCTTGTTAGGACACTTGGATGCAAAGTGACCAATCTTACCACAGTTGAAACATTTAAATGGAATCTTACCTTTGTACTTATTAGATAAAACCTCATCTTTCCTATAAACATGGATATCATTTGATCATCATCAAAATCTAATGATTCCTCATCCTTAAACTTCTTGGATTTTGACTTCTTTTCAACTTTGAAATCTACTTCCTTCTTTGGATTTCTGCATTCATTAGTTCTCATTTCATAGTGACTCAAAATTCCATGAAGCCCATCTATCTCTAGTTTGTCCAAATATTAAATTCTCCCACTCTACATACCTAAGATTCAAAATTAAGAGTTAGTGATCTCAACACTTTTCTAATAGTATTAGATTCTTTGACTTGTTCTCCGAATCCTCTAATGATATTGACAACTTCATCAACCTTCAACAGGTAAGATGTCATGGTTTCATCTTCATTCATTTTCAAGATTTCAAATTATATTATGTGACTCTATAACTTGGCCATATTTACCTTGATGTCACCTTCATAGATGGTATTTAATTTTTCCAATATCTCTTTGGTAGATTCATAATGCATTACCTTCATAAGTTATGATTTTGATAGGCCATAAAAAATATAATTCATTGCCTAGGACCTATTGTATCACTTAAATTTTTTTGACTATCTCATCATACTCCTTGGAAGCATTACTAAGCCTTTTCCTTAAACAAGATAGTCTACTTCTCATAGTCCTTAATTAGTGCTCTTAGTTTATGATTATCTTTCCTTTAGAACTTTAATTCCTCTAGTGTACTTACCAATTATACTTAAATATATACTTTATCTTATTACTCATTTGATTCCACATCAACCATAATGCACTTCCCACTTGAATAACCCTCATTATCTGAATCTAAGGTTGTCATATTCAATTTCATTATTGCCATCATCACTATTAGATTCACTTGAGTCACTTTCATCAGAAGGATTATCTTCCTTAGTGTAAAATCTTTTCTTGTTCTTGAAAGTTACTTTTCTTCCTTCATACTTCTTAAACTCCTTATCTTTATTAGTCTTATAGTTATTCTTGTCATCTCCATGATGTTAATCATGTTCTTCATTATGTTCAAAGTTATCCTTGTTAGGACACTTGGATGCAAAGTGACCAATCTTGCCACAGTTGAAACATTTAAATGGAATCTTACCTTTGTACTTACTAGATCAAACCTCAACTTTCTTATAAACATGGATATCATTTGATCATCATCAAAATCTGATGATTCCTCATCCTTGAACTTCTTGTATTTTGACTTATTTTCAACTTTTAAAGCTACTTCCTTTATTAGTTCTCATTTTATAGTGAGTCAAAATTACATGAAGCCCATCTATCTCTAGTTTGTACAAATATTAAATTCTCCCACTCTACATACTTGAGATTCAAGCTTAAGAGTTAGTGATCTCAACACTTTTCTAATAGTATTAGATTCTTTGACTTGTTCTCCCAATCCTATAATGATATTGAAAACTTCATCAGCCTTCAACAAGTAAGATGTAATGGTTTCATCTTCATTCATTTTCAAGCTTTGAAATTATATTATGTGACTCTATAACTTGGCCATATTTACCTTGGTGTCACCTTCATAGATGGTATTCAATTTTTCCAATATCTTTTTGGTAGATTCATAATACATTACCTTCATAAGTTATGCCTTTGATAGGCCATAAAAAATATAATTCATTACTTAAGACCTATTGTATCAATTAAAAATAATTGACTATTCAAGATATCATATAATGCCTCAAAGCTCTTTTTAAACTACACAAAGGTCCTCACCTTTCGAGATGCTTGATTCTACTTAAATATTAAGGAATCCACTTCAATTACATACTTGATGCACTCTTCTTATATAGCCTTTAGGATTACATTGGCTACCTCCATTTATGATTCAACTTGAATGATGATCTCATCATACTCCTTGGAAGCATTACTAAGCCTTTCCTTATACAAGACAATCTATTTCTGATAGTCCTTAACTAGTGCTCTTAGTTTATGATTATTTTTCATTTAAAAATTTAATTCCTCTAGTGCACTTAACAATTCTACCTCAATATATACTTTATCTTCTTATTAATTTTATTCCACATCAACCATAATGCACTTCACACTTGAATAACCCTCATTATCTGATTCTAAGGTTGTCATATTCAATTTCATTATTGCCATCATCACTATCAGATTCACTTGAGTCACTTACATCAGAAGGATTATCTTCCTTAGTGTAAAATATTTTCTTATTCTTGAAAGTTCCTTTTCTTCCTTCAAACTTCTTAAACTCCTTATTTTTATCAGGCTTATAGTTATTCTTGTCATCTCCATGATGTTCATCATGTTCTTCATTATGCTCAGATTTATCTTTGTTAGGACACTTGGATGCAAAGTGACCAATATTTCCATAGTTCAAACATTTAAATGGAATCTTACCTTTTTAATTACTAGATCAAACCTTAACTTTCTTGTAAACATGGGTATCATTTGATCATCATCAAAATATGATGATTCCTCATCCTTGAACTTCTTAGATTTTGACTTCTTTTCAACTTTGAAAGCTACTTCCTTCTTGGGAGTTCTTCCTTCACTAGTTCTCATTTCATAGTGGGTCAAAATTACATGAAGCCCATCTATCTCTAGTTTTTCCAAATATTACATTCTCCCACTCTACATACTTGAGATTCAAAATTAAGAGTTAGTGATCTCAAGACTTTTCTAATAGTATTAGATTCTTTGACTTGTTCTCCCAATCCTCTAATGATATTGACAACTTCATCAACCTTCAACAGGTAAGATGTAATGGTTTCATCTTCATTAATTTTCAAGCTTTCAAATTATCTTATGTGACTCTATATCTTGGCCATATTTACCTTGTTGTCACCTTCATAGATGGTATTTTATTTTTCCAATATCTCTTTGGTAGATACATAATGCATTATCTTCATAAGTTATGCCTTTGATAGGACATAAAGAATAGAATTCATTGCCTAAGACCTATTGTATCACTTACATAATTTTGACTATTCAAGATATCATATAATGCCTCAAAGCTCTTTTCAAACTACACAAAGGTCCTCGTCTTGTTGGATGCTTAATTCAACTCAAATTTTAAGGATTCCACTTCAATTACATACTTGATGCACTCTTCTTATATATCCTTTAGTCTTACATTGGCTACCTCCATTTATGCCTCAACTTGATTGATGATCTCATCATACTCCTTGGAAGCATTACTAAGCCTTTTATTAAACAAGCCAATCTGCTTATCATAGTCCTTAACTAGTGCTCTTAGTTTATGATTATTTTTCCTTTAAAACTCTAATTCCTCTAGTGAAGTTACCAATTATACATCAATACATACTTTATCTTCTTATTCATTTGATTCTACATCAACCATAATGCACTTCCCACTTGAATAACCCTCATTATTTGATTCTAAGGTTGTCATATTCAATTTCATTATTGCCATCATGACTATCAGATTCACTTGAGTCACTTACATCAGAAGGATTATCTTCCTTACTGTAAAAGTTTTTTTTGTTCTTGAAAGTTCCTTTTCTACCTTTATACTTCTTAAACTCCTTGTTTTTATCAGGCTTATAGTTATTCTTGTCAGTTCCATGATGTTCATCATGTTATTCATTATGCTCAGATTTATCCTTGCTAGGACACTTGGATGCAAAGTGACCAATCTTGCCACAGTTGAAACATTTAAATGGAATCTTACCTTTGTACTTATTAGATAAAACCTCATCTTTCTTGTAAACATGGATATCATTTGATCATCATCAAAATCTAATGATTCCTCATCCTTAAACTTCTTGGATTTTGACTTCTTTTCAACTTTGAAATCTACTTCCTTCTTGGGATTTCTGCATTCATTAGTTCTCATTTCATAGTGACTCAAAATTCCATGAAGCCCATCTATCTCTAGTTTGTCCAAATATTAAATTCTCCCACTCTACATACCTAAGATTCAAAATTAAGAGTTAGTGATCTCAACACTTTTCTAATAGTATTAGATTCTTTGACTTGTTCTCCCAATCCTCTAATGATATTGAAACTTCATCAACCTTCAACATGTAAGATGTAATGGTTTCATCTTCATTCATTTTCAAGCTTTCAAATTATCTTATGTGACTCTATAACTTGGCCATATTTACCTTGGTGTCACCTTCATAGATGGTATTCAATTTTTCCAATATCTCTTTGATATATTCATAATTCATTACCTTCATAAGTTATGCCTTTGATAGGCCATAAAGAATAGAATTCATTGCCTTAGAGTTATTTGCACTAGCTTTCTTACCTTTATGAGGAACACTATAGCCATCCACAAATGATCATCAAATATAATGAACTTGAGACATAAAATATATCTTCATTAGGACATTCTAAAAGGCATAGTTAGATCATTTGAAAAATAGAGCCTTACTAGTAGAGAAACCACCTTGAGTTTACTGACTAGCCATCCTTACTTCTAAGATCTTCCTTTAGGCCTTTATACTTGATTCAAAAGACCAAGCTCTAATACCAAATGTTAGAATAAAAATTACTAAGATCGGGGGTGAATCAATATTAAAAACTTTAAATAATATTACTCAACCAATCATAGATCATTTAGAGAATCATGTACATCATAGCAGGCATAAATAATCCATAAGAGCATGAAACATATGAACACAATATATATGTGAAAAAAACTAAAGAGGAATAAAACCCACTAATGATCAAATGGAATATATTCATATAAAATAAACACCAACTTTAGTGAAACACCAACTTTAGTGAAACACCAACTTCACATGGAGCACCAATCCCAACTACCTAAGTACTAACTTAGCTAGGCTTTAACAAGTACCCACTTGCAAGGAGGCACCAACCCCCTAAATGACTCAGCACCAACTCATCCAACCTAAAAAACTTGATAACCTTAAAAATATCTTATTTATCATAGAAAATATTATGATATCCTTATTCAACTCTTCACACACTTCTATCCCTTTCAAAACTAGTCTCTAGCCTTCTTCTCTCAACCAACCCTCTTTTTGACTTGATTAGGTCATAGACCTTGATCCGCACACTAAAAATCTATAAAATGTTCATCAATGATACTCTATCATATTATAATGGTATAAAATACCTTATTCTACTCTAAAATAATAGACATGGATCAAATGTGTTTTTATTCCCTTTAGGTCTAACCTTTCTTAAATATGCATTATCTCATCTTTAAGTCTCATGAAGACCTAATCCTGTTAGGCCTACTTAACATAGTTACCCTTTGATATTCTTGGATAATATACAAAAAATTTACATGGTAGATAAAAATAATATTCCACCTCAATAGACCCCTGATAATATCATCTAGGATACATAACACTTTTTATCTCAAACCACTACTTAGATCACATCATTAGTACTATTCATATTAAGCTTGTACATACCTAGAAAATCTACCTAAAATAATTGAATAAAAAAATACAAAAAACCATGTAAAAAAACATAAAAAAATAATCCTTATGATATTAGGGTAATCAACTTGTGCATTAGACCTCAAAATTCAAGGCAAAAGTGTTCAAACCCTTCTCTGCAAGTAACTTACTCAGAATTGCCAATTGGTCTCAAAACACAATCATTGAACTTTGAACTTTTGAAACTTGTAGGAATAATATTAATGTTTTATGTTATAAAATAATCCTCATATAAACTTCCATAAAAATATCATAATCACTAATGACAACTATTGGTCTTACATACCAATCTATTGACCTTCTCTCTCACAGTCTTTACTCAGCCAGATAAGCCATTTTGGCTTTGATGTTTCAACATATTACACTAAATATCATATTTTATTTAAATAATTAATATGAAATATATTTTTAAAATTAAATAATAAGGTTCATTATATTCTTCAACTAAGGTCAGAGAGCCTCCAACTCATCACTACAACTTGCTTACCAAAACTACTAGTTTATCTTGAAACATAGTCATGATGATAATGACATTCAACATCTATGTAGACACTTTTAGAGGATCCTAATTCATGTGGATTATAATATGATATAATTAGGTAAATATTACATATAAATATATCATATTTAAATAAAAATATTATTATTGTAGACCAATCTCACAACCTTACACCTTCATTATCTCATCTACACAAGACATGTCAACTTATGAGTAACATTGTCAACATATCCACTAACCTCAAAAACATATAACCAACATTAAAATTTATTAAAAGTCTTTAAAAACATTCATATGCATTTTTATCCATCCCTAATCCATGAAAACACATCCCTAATCTCATTCTCACTTCTGCCTAGTTTTTCTCATTGTCTATACCATTAGGCCTTTTAGCCATAGGTCAACTTGGATGACCATTTTAGAAAATTTTAGGTATATAACCTACTTATAAACCACCATGGACATAATATATAACTATAAATATTTAACCTCCATCTATTTATCAACTTTGATTCGATCAACTCTAACTACTATAGCAAATTTCTAAGAAATAAGGTTTTTCTTATAGGGTCAACTCAATCATATGACAAACTAATGCTAGCTAGAGGTACCTGGGAGAGTAAAATACATTTTAAAATCATAAAAATAGGTAATATAATCCACTCTAATCCATTTCAATTAATATATTACATATTGGGTCAAAGTTAGGGTTTTAGATAGGTTTAAACCACCTTACAGTCTTAACGATCATTCATAAATCTTAGCCCCTTATTTCATAAAAAAATGATTGAAATTTTTATCTAGGATGCTTAAACATTTACCATTAATGTATTATTTTCTCATGTATAGGTTACATGTTCCAATGTGTACTTGAAATTTCTTATCAGGTTGATAATCCTTCATTATATGCACATAAGAAACCTCAAAACCACATTCCATGCCTTTTTAAAAAAATTTGACATGATACTTGGTAAACACACTTATAATAGAATTAAATATTATATAAATTCATACATACTCATTATCTCCTTTGAAATTGATCCTGATACCCCATCTGGCCACCATCTCTCTTTGCTTTTTAGGCCTTTGACCTGTAAGTCACATCAGGCCTTGAAATTGACCTTCAATCCTCTTTACATGCACCCATTAACTTAATTAAATGATTAATAAACCAATAATATGATTAAAAAAACTAATTTTCATCCTTCATAGACCTTGAAAACACTTCATGGTACCTCATTGGGCCAAGTAGGGTCTAAAATTAGTTTAATTGCATTCTAGGTCTATAGGTCTTACCCTTGTAGCCTCATCTTGGAACACACCTAAGTGATCCAATGACTCATATTCATAATAAAACAACCCTATAATACCTCTTATACCTTTGTACATCCATATCACCAATTCACCATGCTCATGCCTTCTTACAAGTTTCCTTGATATTATGACTAGTGTCATGACTGGGCTTCTCAAGTAGTTTAAGAGTTGAAAACTGATCTTAAAAACACTAATTGATGATTTTATACCTTTCTCTCATGCTTTTCATGCTACTCATAAAATATCATACCTATGTACATAATTATTTATGCTCATCATGCATATACCCATGATATGACTAAGCTTGTTATGACTAGGCTTCTCAAGACACATAGTAGTCAAAACATGCTTACCTTGACCTAATCATAAAAAAATATTTATGAAAACATTTATAGTAATAAATATGACCTAAATCATGGCATTGTCCTTAGAGTAATAATTAGTTTTCCTTAAAATTCTATCTCAATTGAAAGATATCAGGTTGTCTTCAAATTCTCTCAAGTCACATAGTTTATGTCTCACTGACTACTTAATATGCATCTACACCTTGACGCCAATAATATAAAACTTATCCTTGACATCAATGACATCATTATTAACCTTGACATCAATTATAACACTTCTTAACAAGTTATCATGGACTATAATCTTTGAAAAGTGTTGAAGATACATAGAAGCCTAATTGAAACCATTTAAGAAAACTATAAGGTATTCTTCATGATACTCATTGATAAATCTTATTTTGAAGTTATATGTATGGTTGTAAAAAAGAAAGGTTCTGGTTATAGAATGACAAATTTTGACTTTGAGATTTCACTAAATCATCAATAACATCTTAATCACCATCATGGTCCTTATATTGCTCTAGTCAAATGGGTTATGCTTTGAAATTATTCCCTCTACAAGTCTAAAATGTTGTTTTGCCTTCAATAGAGCTCAAACATGTGAAATATTACTCCTTTTTATCTCTAAAATGTGTACTATTTTATTATGCCTTTTGACATACATTTTCCTTCATGTTGCCCTAAAATGGTAGTTCTAAGCTTGAAATATGGAAAAAAACATAGAAAAAATAGAGTTTTTAACTATTTCTTAAACTTTGTATAGACTTTTACATAAAAAGGAGGTCAAAAAATTTAAATCAAAGTCATGGTAGGTGTTTTAGATAAGAGTCATGGAAAAAATATCTTAGATAGGCCAAGAACCAGCCTTCTTTCTCCATCGAGTTCTTTTGTAACTTAGTAGAGCCTTTCAGGTTTATAGATGCTATGATCATGAGAGAGAATATCAATATATTATATTTTGGAAAAATGAGGAGACCATAGATATATTCCATCTTTGGTCATTTTTTCTTAGTTTTGATCTCTATAATTTATGAATAATCCTTCATAAGGTAGGGTGTTCACAATGCATTCTTCAATCAGGCAAGTTATCAATTTTCTTTGTTTTCTCCTTTCCTGAGCATGGTTAAAGATAAATGGAAGTTTAGAGAGATTTTTAGGAGTCTAATCCACCTTAACATATCATTATATAACCTCATCTCACACATTTGAAGTTTGAATAATATATCATAAACACATTCAAAATGGCTTAAGCTTTGTAACTACATATTCTTTCAAATTTAAAAGTTGTGATGCATTATAAGAAACTTGCATGGAGTTCAAATCTTTAAATATTAAACATGATAAAAAATACTTAATATTCAATATTGAATATCATTCAAATTACAAAGTTGAAATGCATTATGACAAATGTGCATAAAGTTTGAATTTTTAGATCTTAAACACGTTCAAAACTCCTTAAGCTTAGCCATTGCATAACATTAAAATTTCAAAATTTTAATGAATTATGATAAAAATGTATATATTTTAAATATTTGTATCTAAACATGTTCAAAACTACTTAAACTTTGGTATTGCATATCATTCAAATTTTAAAGTCACGATGCATTATGAAAAATGTGCATAAATTTCAAATATTTGGATCTTAAACATGTTCAAAACCACTTAAGTTTTAGTATTGCATATTATTAAAATTTCAAAGTGGTGATGCATTATGAGAAACATGTATAAATTTCAAATCTTTGGATCTTAAACATGTTTAAAACCACTTAAGATTTGGTATTACATGTCATTCAAATTTTAAAGTTATGATGCATTATGAGAAATGTGCATAAATTTCAAATATTTAGATCTTAAACATGTTTAAAACCACTTAAGCTTTGGTATTACATACCATTCAAACTTCAAAGTGGCCATGCATTATGAGGAATGTGAATAAAATTTGAATTTTTGGATATTAAACATGTTTACAACTAATTAAGATTTGGTATTACATATCATTCAAATTTCAAAGTTATGATGCATTATGATAAATGTGCATAAATTTTAAATATTTGGATCTTAAACACAATCAAAACTACTTAAGCTTCAATATTACATATAATTCAAATTTCAAAGTTGTGATGCATTATGATAAATGTGCTAAAATTTTGAATCTTTGGATATTAAACATGTTCAAAACCGCTTAAGCTTTAATATTACTTATCATTAAAATTTCAAATTCATAATGCATCATTATAAACATGCATAAATTTTAAATCTTTATACCTTAAACACATTCAAAACTACTTAAGCTTCAATATTACATATCATTCAAATTTCAAAGTTGTGATACATTATGAGAAATATGCATAAAGTTCAAATATTTGGATCTTAAACATGTTTAAAACCACTTAACATTTGGCATTACATATCATTCAAATTTTAAATTTACAATGCATTATGAGAGATGTGCATAAATTTGAAATCCTTAGATCTTAAACATGTTCAATCTTTGGTATTACATATCATCCAAATTTCAAAGTTACGATGCATTATGACAAATGCACATAAAGTTTGTAACTTTGGACCTTAAACACATTCAATACCACTTAAGCTTTGTTATTACATATCATTAAAAATTCAAAGTTACAATGCATTAAGAGAAATATGCATAAAGTTTGAATCTTTAGATCTTAAACATGTTCAAATCTACTTATGCTTCGGTATTACATATCATTAAAATTTCAAAGTTATGATGCATTATGAGAAATACACATAAAGTTCAAATCTTTGGATCTTAAATATTTTCCAAACTACGTAAACTTTATTATTAGATTTCATTCAAATTTTAAAGATATGATGCATTATGAGAAATGTGCATAAAGTTTAAATCTTTGGATCTTAGACATGTTCAAAACTATTTAAGCTTTGATATTACATATCATTTAAATTTCAAAGTTTTGATGCATTATGAGAAGCATGCATAAAGTTTGAATATTCATATCTTAAACACATTCAAAATTGCTTAAAATTTAGTATTACATATCATTCAAATTTCAAATTTGTGATGCATTATGAGAAACATGCATAAAGTTCAAACCTTTGAATCTTAAACACATTCAAAAACCACTTAAGCTTTGGTATTACATATCATTCAAATTTTAAATTTGTGATACATTATGACAAATGTGCATAAAGTTATAATCTTTGGATCCTAAACACATTAAAAACCACTTAAGCTTTGATATTACAAATCTTTTAAATTTCAAAGTGTCCATGCATTATGATAAATGTGTATAAAGTTCAAATATTTGGATATTAAATATGTTCAAAACCACTAAAGCTTTGGTATTACATATCATTCAATTTTCAAAGTTGTAATGCATCATTGGAAATTTTCATAAACTTTGAACCTTTGAATATTAATCACATTCAAAACTACTTAAGCTTTGGTATTACTTATCATTCAAATTTTAATGTTGTGATGCATTATGTGAAACATGCATAAAATTTGAATATTTGAATCTTAAACACATTCAAAACTACTTAATCTTTGGTATTACATATCATTTAAATTTTAAAGTTGTGATGTATTATGAGAAATATGCATAAAGCTTGAATCTTTAGATATTAAACACATTTAAAACTACTTATGCTTCAGTATTGCATATCATTCAAATTTCAAAGTTACAATGTATTATGAGAAATATACATAAATTTTTAATCTTTGTATCTTAAACATGTTCCAAATCACTTAATCTTCTATATTACATATCATCCAAATTTCAAAGTTGTGATGCATTATGAGAAACATGCATAAATTTTGAATCTTTTGATATTAAACATGTTAAAAACCGCTTAAGCTTCAGTATTACATATCTTTTAAATTTCAAAGTTGTGATGCATTATGACAAATGCACATAAAGATCAAATATTTGGATCTTAAAAATGTTTAAAATTGATTAAGATTTGGTATTACATATCATTAAAATTTCAAAGTTGTGATGCATTATGAGAAACACACATAAAGTTCAAATATTTAGATCTTAAACACGTTTAAAACCACTTAAGTTTTGGTATTACATATCATTCAAATTTCAAAATTGTGATGCATTATGAGAAATGCACATAAAATTTAAATATTTGAATATTAAACACATTCCAAACCACTTAAGCTTTAGTATTACATATCATTCAAATTTTAAATTTTTGATGTATTATGAGAAATGTGCATAAAGTTCATATATTTGGATCTTAAACACATTTAAAATTGATTAAGTTTTGGTATTACATATCATTTAAATTTCAAAGTTGTGATGCATTATGTTACAACCCCTCGAGTTGCACTTAGAAAATGTAGTAAATTTTTTTCAAAACAACTTACTTAACATTCATTCCACTTAATAAAATATTACAACATATCTAAATTATAATTTAGAACAATAGTACTTCTAATTCAAATACCAAATACAATATTTATTTTAAACAAATCTAAGAAAAGCAAATATAATAAGACATAGCTACAACTAGTCTGCTAATAAAGCAGCTATTGTTCAAATATAAAAAAAATATATTACTAATACATTTCCTTCATACATTCAACCTAATAAAATAAATAAATACCAAACTCTCTAGAGCTCATGTTGTGCCAACTCATGTATCTCATATCAACTCAATTGTAGTCTCCAATTAAGTAGTACTATTGTGGGGAGGGAGAGCATCATCTGAGTGTTTTTCCATACCAACCATGGACCAATGATTTTGTACATAATTTTTTATTAATAAATGGTCATCCCTTCATTGATAGGTAGATAGATCAGTGCCAAAATCTAGAGAACAAGACAGTACCCATGTGTATGATTTCTAAAACTAAACATACAATGCATTATAAAAAATCTATTTTATTTCAAGATATCACACTAACATGAAAATAAAACATACCATAAAATAATGTCTCACTATACATTATTTAAACATAAAACTCATACTAATTACTTCCTCTTAGAAATAATATCACATCACGTGCCTTACATAGGAGTAAGCAAAGTATTCATTTATTCTATCAATGTATGAATAAATATTATATTATTATCTATTCCATATTAGAAATAATGCCTATAGTTTATACCACTTGGATAAAATTCACATTAAACTATAGATTATCAACTATTACATAATATCTAAACAACTAAACCTCATGATATCCTATATTTTCATAGTCTAGTGTTCTAAGGAACAACTACTAGTTTTCCCACATTTAATCATACTAAATAGTAAAAAAAACATATAAGCACATGATTTTAATCAAGAAAGAACATGTAATAAATCAAGTCATATAAATACATAAAATTCTAACCTAAATTTCATTAATACCCTCATGGTTGTATGCACACATACATGATGTCCTATTAACTATTATTAAACATACAAATCAAAGTAAGAATCAACATTCATATAATTACGTAGGTATGGGTAAAGATATAATAAATAAAATATGTACCATATAGTTACCTTTCATACTATATAACTCTATGACATATCGTAATATCATAGGTCATTATACTTGAGCACCCTACTCAAACATTAAAAAACAATCTTACACTCAATAATAATAATAAAGCAAGTATGGGATTATAACACCTGACTATACCCTAGATTATATTACAAATTATCAATCATAAGTAACATATTCTCTAGGAACACATCATGATGCACTATTTTTATGCTATAAAATTCTAAACACTTGCACATATTAATACTCTCACATATGTACTACACATAAACTTTCATTACTATTTGCATAAATATACTAACATTCGTTTATGACACAAAACAAGGTTTTAGAATATTTGAAAATAATTCATTGAAATCGTATATTACAAGAATGTGTGTGTGTGTGTGTGTGTGTGTGTGTGTGTGTGTGTGTGTATTACTAGCTTTACTCAATAATTTGAACATCCATATAACCAATCCATATAGGTAAATTTGAACTATTCACGATAAGTTATATACAACTATTTTAATATTACACTCTCATGGATATCTTAGCATGACATAAAACATATGACATCCAGGCATATTGTATTTTTTTACATCTTTATATATATATAAACATAACATGTTACACTATGCTTCAAAAGTGTACTTAACCTCATGTAATTTTATCCCTTTAAATAACTTCTTGCCAATAGTGTTTCTTAAATACTCAATAAAAAGTTGTTCTCTAAAGTTAATTTGCACTTTTCTCTATATTACACATTTAATAGTATATATATCATTTTATTTAACTCATCATGTTATTTAACTCAGTGTGTATTACTATTACAAGGATAACATAATAATCACACTTAGTTCTATAAATGCAACTGAGGTTTTACCACATAGCTTTAGTGGTCAATGCCATTTAGCTTAACAACCATGTATAAATCTGAGGCAAAGATAAAATTTTACCAAACATTCCATCTTAATATTAAAGAGGAAACATATTTTCTCTCATTTATTTACCATATCACTATTCTAATATAGACCCCATGATAATTATGCTCATTCTTAGAATACAACTCGAGCTTGGTGATTCAACTGAGCATGGTAGCATAACACAACTATAACATAGCTTAATTCAAACCATAACATAGAAATCTAAGGTAATAATATAGTTATACCAAATAATTTATAGAATATCATGTATTAATTAATTAGTTAGAGATATATATATATAGTATATAACCAATAATGGCATTTCTAATAATATATACACAATGTTATATATTTTAAACTTATAATGCAAGTTATGACTAGGCGATTCACTTAACATTTTCTAGTTTAAATCCCCTATAATTTAAAAATGAGACTAAGTGATTTCTATTTTAATCTAATTGTATTATTTCTTAACTTAATATTTTCAACATAAGATTCTGATTTCTAATTTTAGATTCAACATTGCATTCCATTGACTCTATGGTGTAATTACTTTAATTCAACATTTTAATATAAAACAATTAGAATTCAATTTTTTATTCTTATAATTCCATTTTAATATAGTCTAAGCATTTAATAATAGACTAGCAATCAAATTAACTACTCTACATTTCAATTTAACTACTCGGCGATTGTAATAAACACTTAGAAATTTCCAATAAACACTTAATAATTTCAAATAAATACTTAGTAATCCACATAAGTGTAACATTGTTAGAATAGTATATATGCATCCATTATAATATAAAATCAAATATTTAAAATTAGACTAAGCATGAATTTAGCATTTTAAATAAATGACTTGGCTAGGAGTGACTTGGCATTTTAGTTATATACTTGGGGTTTTCAATACACAGTGAATTCAATATATACCTATTCTTTTTCCAATCAACGGCTCAAGATTTTAATATATGCCCAGTGTTTCATTTTAGATGGCTGAGTATCCCGAAAATGATTTAATGCTATTTACTAAATAACATGCTTTCAATTACACATAACATTTTAAAGTAATGGATCAGTATTTTCTATTTTTAACTCAGTGATTTTTGTTTTTATACTTTGGCATTTTCAACACATACTTGGTGATTTCAACTTAAAGTGCAGTCTAAAATTAATATGAAAAAATGCATTAGTCCAAAACAAATATAAAACACTACCTTTTATTTTTAAAATAATCATTCAATATAATTTTTTCTCAGACTTAATATCAGCATTAACATGTGAGACTTTGTTTATCTTCTTGGATCTGTAATCAATTGAATTAACTCTAAAATATAATGCAATAAAGGTTAAAAAGAATAAAACACATACCTATATGTAGGCTAATATATTGACATAATGTGTAGCCAAGAGGGTGATACACCACCAAAGAGTGAAATGCCATATACCTGGATAAATTTAAAACAGAACCAACCTAATAGAATTTCTTGGAAAATGAATATCAATGGATTTTCTTAATTTCTTCCACTCTCCTTCTCCAATCTTCCTACCTCTTCCATGTCTATGTCTTCTCCCTTTATAATTTTCTAATTTCTCTTTTATTAATTTATAAAATTCTTTCTTATCATTATCCTTGCACCATTCCTTTTACATGAATTTCTTTCTTTAAGTTTATTAGCCATGCATGGTATTTATTTCATTATGCAAATTCATAGTTAAGCTTCCACTTACTTCCTTAATGATTAGCATTTGATTTTTTCATATAGATATTTATGCCACATATCTCAGGTTATCATAAAATTAGGTTTAGTTGATAAATAAAATAATGATAATCAATTACTAACTTTTAATTTAATTTCATGCATATATCTCCTTCTAAGTTTAGATTGTCTTCACTCCATGTTAGCATTAGGATAAGTCAAAATCTTTGAAAGTAATTAAAATAAAGGTAATTATTTGTAGATAAATAAGATGTTAAATGTTTTTAATAATAAGATAATTGTATAATTAAGTACTATTCACATATATCAATTTCATGTCTATTATTATGATTTATTCTCAAAAATTAAGATAATTAAATTAAAGGAATCTAATGCATATTAAAAACTAAATCCACACACACAAACATAATAAAAAAATAATATTTCATTAATTACACACTAATAATATATATATGACATTTAAAATCTAATGTGTGTGTAACGTCACTAATAATTTTCTCTATTATTCCCTTAATCATTCCATCTATCCCATCTTCTCTAATGATGCTCTCCCTCATCAAACTCTGAGGGTAGTATATATCCTACTTCCTCCTCAAAACAAATAGTTTGTTAGTTTGAGTCATTTATATATATCAACTAATGACATAAAACTAAAAAATATACATCCTCAATATACATAATAATTAAAATATAACTGTCACATTATACATACTTAATCAATAATATCACAATTCCATTACATTATATGTCAAAATTCTTAAATCAAAGAAATTGTAATTAGTTAATAACATACTAATACATGGATTTAAAGGTTATAAATAATAGGGTGAAATCAAGATGTGACATCCTCCCCTCCTAAAATTAGTCATCACCTTAATGACATAATAATTTTGAATAACAAATAGAGTTTAATAAAATAAAAACATAGATCAAGTATCAAATCATAAAAATAAATATAAAATTTACTTGAATAACTCATCATATTTCTCTCAATTAACACTATTCTTAAGGTATCGGCCCCATAAGATCTTGTTTGATGAAATTTCCTAATATGAAAACAAGTTTTGTGAATGTCTCTTACACTGATTGGTTCTATCGTGACCAACTTGGGGTCTAAAACCATAAGATAAGCCTATAATAACCTAGTAAAAGTTTTACTGACTTTTCAAAAGCACATGAAATCATAAAAAAAGACAAAATAAATGAATAGGTAGATTCCAAAAAACCTCTCAACCCTTATAGACATCTTTGTAACCTAGAGAATGTATTTCTTATTATGAAGAAATGTATTTAGGGAACTTAGTAAGAATATTGTGTATAAGTTAATATTATCTCTACTCTGCATAGCTTTAGATAAGTATAACATGTCAATCTTATCACTACTCTACAGAGATCTTAACGAGTATGATAATGAATAATAACTAGTAGTAATGTGTATCAAATCATGAAATATCCATATACTATATACATGCATATGGCCATATGACTAAATTTGATAAGTTTTACCTATAAAATCCCAGATTTGACAAGTCCATATATTGGATTCAAATCCATACCACCAATATGAGTCTAATTAGGATACCATCCTATCACTTAAAACTCACGTTCATAATTCACCACTCTTCCCTTAGGTCTCTATGACCTAAAAATCTCTGAAATATGCATGAGGTTCAACAAAACATAAATATATACTAATATATCATAAAAAGAAACACTATATGCTCAATGATTCTAGATGTTCATACATAATAAAAATTATATAATCATTCTGAGATTGCATGAAGTTACTACTAATCAAACATAACTGGTATCATATTCTACAACTTAACCTATAGTGTTGTATTCATAGTAAAGAGGAAATAATATCACAATTAATATAGAATACAAAGGCTAAGGATCATATCATCATTATAATCTTATAAGTGAGACAATGTCTCCTTACTTGCATGACTAGCACACATCTAGTTAAAAAGTTTATCTCAACCTTTTTAGACTACCAAAATGTTTTTCACATTTTATACCTTACTTGCTCCTGAATGAAGGTACATATATAACTCTTCAAAACAACATTATTTAAAAATAGAATACTATCAGTCTAAATAAAGGTATATAATAACATAATAATTATAATCACTATGATTTATATAAATTCAATGTTATCCACTCTTCATGGTTAAATACACAAGTTTAGATAAAATAGTGACTCTAAAACATCACAATTGAAAAGAAGAGAGATAAAATGTAAAAAAAAACTCTTACATGCCTTCATATGGTAAAATGAAACATTTTAACCCAAGTTGCCAAATCACTATTCACTTACCAAACTTGTAAGGGTAGTATAATAACCTACCTCCTCAATCAAAAGAAAAATACTAACCTCAAAGATGCATCAATCTATCTAATCTTAAAGCTTCTTTCAACAAGAAGTAGTAAACACTATCCCATGATCTCAAGGGAATAAGATCAAATAACATTTTAGAAACAAGTTTTTCTTTTAAGGAAACACTAAATCAATATCCTATAAATATGAATCTTCTTGGTAGCTTAATATGATGTAAAAGGAGAGTGAGAGCATAAAAACTCTCCTTTAAACTAAATAAGAGAGATAACACTTCTCAAGTCTATATAAATATAAGGATGCTAATCCATATAACAAACTCTTAACACAAATGAACATCAACTAAGACATCTACATTCAACTACAAGAAAATTTCCAATGTACTAGATGATGTCAATCTAGAATGGTCTTATAGGATTCCCACTCTTAAGATTTGTGCAAGTAAAACACAAAAATAATACATAATTACCTAAGTGGGTGGTAATCCATGCTTGTTAAACAATCACAAAACACAAACACAAATGGTGAAGGTGATTCAAGAAATACATAATTACACTTGAGGTGTTCAATCTAAAGATCAAAAATATGGTAGAAATCTCTTGTTCAAAACTCAAGAACTAAGATTTGATCTTACCTGCCCAATCCCCTTATACAACCATCACTAATGAAACACTATATAAACCAATCCTTTAATAACTCTAAGGGGGTATGAATTCTCTTAAGGTACATACATTCATGTTTATCCTTTTTGTTAAACAAAGAGGTACAAAAATGCTAATGGATTCATTAGGTCCTAGAGTTCAAGCCATGATATAATGCCACATGTTACAACCCATCAAGTTTTACTTAGAAAATGCAATAATCATTTTTTTAAAAATAACTTACTTAACATTCATTCCACTTAATAAAACATTACAACATATCTAAATTATAACTTAGAACAATAGTACTTCTAATTCAAATACTAAATACAATATTTATCTTAAATCCAAGAAAAGTAAAAACAATAGAACACAGCTATGACTGGTCTACTAATATAAAAAATATTGTTCAAATATAACAAATATATATTACTAATACATTTATTTTAGACATTTAGCCTAATATAATAAGTAGACACCAAGATCTTTGAAGATTGTGTCATACTAACTAATGTATCTCAGATCAACTCAAGTGTAGTCTCTAGGTAACTAGTACTATTATGGAGAGGGAGAGCATCATCAGAGTGATTTTCCACACTAATCATAAACCAATGATCCCCCACACAATTTCCTATCAATAAATGGACCTCCTTATGTGGATAGGTAGATATAATGGTGCAAGAATCCAAAGAACAAACTAGTACCCATGTGTGTATGATTTCTAAAACTAAATATGCAGTGTATCATAGAAAAACCATTCTATTTCAAGATATTATAATGACATGAAAATTAAACATACCAAAGGATAATGTATCACTATATATTATTTAACTATAAGACTCATACTACCTCTTCCTACAAATAATATCATATCACATGCCTTACATAGGAGTAAGTAAAGTATTCATTTATTCTATCAATGTATGAATAAATCTTATATTATTATCTATCCCATACTATAAATAATGCTTACAATTTATATCATTTAGGTAAAATTCACATTAAACTATAGATTCTAAACTAATACATAATATCCAAACAACTAAACCCCATAATATCTCATATTATCATAGTCTAATGTTCTAAGTCATAACTACTAGTTTTTTCACATTTAGTCATCCTAAGTAGTCATAAATACATAAAATTATATACGTTTAATCAATTAAAAACATATAACAAAGTAAATCATACAAATACATAAAATTCTAACCTAACATTCATATACACTCTCAAGGTTGTATGCATACATACATAATGTTTTACTAACTATCATTAAACATACCAATCAAAGTAACAACTAACATGTATATAATTACGTAGGTGTGGTTCAAGATATAAAACATATAGTAGGTACCATCTGGGTACTTTTGATACTGTATAACTCTATGACATCTCATAATATTATAGTTCATTATGTTTGAGCACCCTAATCAAACATGAATAAATTATCTTACACTCAATAATAATAAAGAAAGTATGGGATTATACCACCTAGGTATATCCTAGATTATAATACAAATTAACAATCATAAGTAACATAATCTCTAGGCACACATCATGATGCACTATTTTTATGCTATAAAATCTAAACACTTGCACATATTAATACCCTCACAAATGTAATACACATAAGCTTTCATTACTATCTACATAAATATACTATCATTAATTTATGACACAAAACAAGGTTTTACAAGATTTAAAATTCATTGAAACCTTAGATTACAAGCACATGCGCGCATGTGCGCGCGCGCACGCACACACACACACACACACACACACACACACACACACACACACACACACACACACACACACACACATTATTGCTAACTTTAATCATTAATATAAGCATCCCTATAACCAATTCATATAGGTAAAGTTCAACTATTCACAATAAGTTATATACAACTATTGTCATATTACACTCTCATGGATATCTTGACATGACTTAGAACATATGCCATTTGGTCAGTTTATCCTTTTGTACATGTTTATATATATAAACATAACATGTTACACTATGCTCCAAAATTATACTTAATCTCATGTGATTTTATCCCATTAAATAACTTCTTGCCAATAATGTTTCTTAAATACTCAATAAAAATTTATTCTCTAAAGTTAATTTACACTCATCTCTATACTACGCACTCAATAATATATATAGAATTTTAGTTAACTTAACATGTTATCTAACCCAATGTGTATTAATATTATAAAGATCTCGTAATAATCACATTCATTTCTATAAATGTAACCAGGGTTTCACCACGTAGTTTGAGTAGTCGGTGCCATTTGGCTCAATAGCCATGTAGAAATCCAAGGTAAAGATAAATTTTTACCAAAAATTCTATCTTGATTTTAAATAGGAAACATATTTTCCCTCATTTATTTACTATATCTCTATTCTCATATGGACCCCATGATAATTATGCTTATTCTTAGAATGTAACTTGAACTTGGTAATTCAACTGAGCATGGTAGCAGAACATAGCTATAATGTAACTCGATTCAAACTACAACATAAAAATCTAAGACAATAATATAGTTCTACCAAATAATTTATAAACTATAAGTATTAATTAATGAGTTAGAGATACATATATATAGTACATAAAAAATAATGGTGTTTCAAAATCTGACTTCTATATTCTAATAATAATAGAATGATATATATGCTAAACTCAACATACAAGTTATGACTGGGTGATTGAATCAATTTTTTTTAATTTAAATACCCTATAATTTCAAATTAAGACTAAGTGATTTCTATTTTAATCTCATTGTATTATTTCCTAACTCAAAAAATTACAACATAAGATTTCACTTTTTAATTCTAGATTCAGCATTGCATTCTATTGAATCTACATTGTAATTATTTTTATTCAACATTTTAATAAAAAAATAATTAGCATTCAATATTTTATTCATAGCATTTCATTTTAATATAGTCTAGGAATTCAATAATAGACTTATAAATCAAATTAGCTACTCTGTATTTCAATTTAAGTACTTAGTGATTATAATAAACACTTAGCAATTTCCAATAAACACTTAGCAATTTTAAATAAATACTTAACAATCTACACAAGTGTAACGCTACTGGAAAAGTATATATGTAACCATTATAATATAAAATCAGCTATTTCAAATTAGAGTTAGCATGACTTTGACTTTTTAAATAAATGACTTGGCTAGGAGTGACTTGGAATTTTAGTTATATACCTGGGGTTTTCAATACATAATGAATTTAATATATACCCAGTATTTTGCCAATCAATGGCTCAACATTTCAATATATTCCCAATGTTTCATTTTATATGGCTCAACATCCCATATATGATTCATTTCTATATACTAAAGAACATGCTTTCAATTACACACAATGTTGTAAAATAATAGATCAATGTTTTCTATTTTTAACTCAGTGGTTTCTATTTTTATACTTTGCCATTTTTAACATATACTTGGTAGTTTCAACTTACAATGTAGTCCAAAATTAATATGAAAAAATTCAGAAGTCAAAAATAAATATAAAACATTGACTTTTATTTAAAAATGTAGTCATTCATTATAATATGTGCTCAGACTTAATATCATCCATAACATGTGAGACTTTGTTTATCTTCTTGGATTTACAATCAATTGAATCAACTCTAAAATATAATGCAACATAGGTTAAAAATAATAAAACACAAACCTATATGTAGGCTAAATATTCACATAATGTGTATCCAAGAGGGTGAGATTCCATCAAAGAGTGAAATGCTACATACCTAGATAAATTTAAAATAGAACCAACATGGTAAAATTGCTTGACAAATGAATATCACTAGCTATTATTGCTTTCTTCCACTCTCCTCCAATCTTCCTACCTCTTCCATGTCCATGTCTTCTCCCTCTATCCTTTTCTAATTTCTCTTTCCTTTATTTATAAAATTCTTTCCTATCATTATGCTTTCACCATTACTTTTTCATGAATTTCTTTCTTTAAGTTTACTACCCATGCATGGTATTTATCTTATTATGCAAATCCATAGTTAAACTTACACTTACTTCCTTAATAATTGTCATTTGATTTTTTCATAGAGATATTTATGCCACATATCTCAAGTTATCATAAACTTATGTTTAGTTGAAAAATAAAAAATTGATAATCAATTACTAACTTTTAATTTAATTTCATGCATGAATCTCCTAAGTTTAGATTGTCTTCACTCTATGTTAGCATTAAGATAATTCAAATTCTTTGAAATTAATTAAAATAAAGATAATTATTTGTAGATAAACAAGATTTTAATTGTTTGTAATAATAAGATAATTGTATAATTAATTACTATTCACATATAGTAATTAATATCTATTATTTTGATTTATTCCCAAAGATCAAGATAATTAAATTAAAGGAATCTAATGCATATTAAAAATTAAATTCATACTATATGTATTATATTCTTTTAATTACAAACAATATTTTATTAATTATGTACTAAAATTATATATATAACATTTAAAATTTAATATGCATGTATGTAGGGTCACTATCAATTTCTTCTATTATTCATATAATTATTCCATCTAGCTCATCCTCTCTGATAATGCTTTCCCTCATCAAGCTCTGAGCATAAGATTTATCCTTCATCCACCTTTTAACAAGTAAGATTTAGTCTAAGTCATTTATATATATCAACCAATGATGTAAAACTAACAAATATACATCCTCAATGTATAAAATAATTAAAATACAATTATCATATTATGTATACTTAATCAACAATATCATTGTCCCATTATAGTATATATCAAAATGATCAAATAAAAGAATTATAATTAGTTAATAACCATATTAATTCATGGATTTAAAGGTTATAAATAATAACGTAAAATTGAGATGTGACACATTATGAGAAATGCACATAAACTTTGAATATTTAGAATCAAAACCACTTAAGCTTCGGTATCACTTATCCTTCAAATTTTTTAGTTACAATGCACTATGAGGAATGTGCATAAAGTTCAAATCTTTGGATCTTAAACATGTTAAAAACCACTTAATATTTAGTCTTTTATATATCTTTCAAATTTTAAATTTATGATGCATTATGATAAACACACATAAAGTTCAAGTCTTTGGATGTTAAACATGTTAAAAATTGGTTAAGCTTCAGTATTAAATATCATTAAAATTTAAAAGTTGTGATGCATTATGATAAATGTGCATAAATTTTGATTCTTTAGATCTTAAACACATTCAAAACTTCTTAAATTTTAGTATTGCATATCATTAAAATTTCAAAGTTGTGTTTAATTATGAGAAACATGCATAAAATTTGAATCTTTCGATATTAAACACATTCAAAACTACTTATGCCTCAATATTACATAAAATTAAAATTTCAAAGTTGTCATGAATTATTAGAAACATGCATAAAGTTCAAATCTTTAGATCTTAAACACGTTAAAAACTGAATAAGCTTTGTAATAACATATCACTCAAATTTTAAATTTATGATACATTATGAGAAAAATGCATAAATTTTGAATCTTTAGATCTTAAAAATGTTTAAAACCACTTAAGCTTCAGTATTACATTTCATTCAAATTTTAAAGTTCTAATTCATTATGAGAAATCTGCATAAATTTTGAATATTTAGATCTTCAACACATTACAAATGGCTTAAAGTTTAGTATTGCATATCATTCAAATTTCAAAGTTACGATGCATTATGAAAAACATGTAAAAATTTTAAATTTTTGGATCTTAAAACACATTCAAACCACATAATATTTGGTATCTTTAAAATTTTAAAAATATAATGCATTAGGAGAAATGCATATTAATTTTAAATCTTTAGATCTTAAACACATTCAAAATTGCTTAAGCTTCAATATTTCATATCATTTAAATTTCAAATTTGTGATGCATTATAATAAACATGGATAAATTTCACATCTTTGGATCTTAAACACATTCAAAATGCCTTAAGATTTTGTATTGTATATCATTCAAATTTTAAAGTTGTAATGCATTAAGAGAAACATGCATAAAGTTCAAAACTTTAGATCTTAAACATGTTCAAAACTACTTAAGCTTTAGCATTGCATATCATTCAAATTTCAAAGTTGTGATGCATTATGAGAAACATGCATAAAGTTTAATTCTTTAGATCTTAAACATATTTAAAACCACTTAAGTTTGAGTATTACATATCATTTAATTTTTAAAGTTGTGATTCATTATGAGAAACTTTCATAAAGTTTAAATCTTTAAATCTTAAACATGTTCAAATCTGGTTAACCTTTAGTATTACATATCATTCAAATTTTAAAGTTGTAATGCATTATGAAAAACATGCATAAAGTTCTAATATTTAAATCTTAAACATGTTTAAAACCACTAAAGCTTCAGTATTGCATATCATTCAAATTTTAAAGTTACGATGGATTATGATAAATGTGCATAAATTTTGAATCTTTGGATCTTAGACATGTTTAATATGGATTAAGCTTCAATATTGCATGTCATTAAAATTTTAAAGTTGTGAAGCATTATGAGAAATGTTCATAAAGTTTAAATATTTGGATCTTTGACAAGTTCAAAATCATTTAAGCTTTGGTATTGCATATGATTCAAATTTTAAAGTCATAATGCATTATGATAACCACACATAAATTTTAAAACTTTAGATCTTAAACACGTTCATAACTACTTAGGTAGAAATATTGTATATATTTCAAATTTTAAAGTTGTGATGCATTTTAATAAATGGGCATAAATTTCACTTAAACACATTCAAAACCACTTAAGCTTCGGTATTACATATCATTCAAATTTTAAAGTCATGATTCATTATGAGATATACATATAGAGTTAGAATCTTTGGATCTTAAACACATTCAAAACTACTTAAATTTTGATATCACATATAATTAAAATTTAAAATTTATGATACATTATGAGAAATGTGCATAAATTTTGAATCTTGAGATGTTAAACATGTTCAAAACAACTTAAGCTTCGATATTACATATCATTCATATTTCAAAGTGGTGATGCATTTTGAAAAATATACATAAAATTCAAATATTTGAATCTTAAATATGTTTAAAATCACTTCAATTTAGGTATTACATATCATTAAAATTTTAAAGTTGTGATACATTATGAAAAATACATATAAACTTTGAATTTTTAGATCTTAAACATGTTCAAAATTGCTTAAGCTTCAGTATTACATATCATTCAAAGTTACTATATATTATGAAAAATATGTTTCAAGTTCAAAATCTTTGGATCTTAAACAGGTTCAAAATTAATTAAGATTTGGTATTACATATCATTCAAATTTAAAAGTTATGATACTTTATGAAAACACATAAATTTAAAATCTTTTGATCTTAAACATGCTCAAAACTACTTAAGCTTTGATATTATTTATCATTCAAATTTTAAAGTTATGATGCATTATAAAAAATATATATAACATTTAAATATTTAGATTCTTAACACATTCAAAATTGATTAAGCATTGGTATTATATATCATTTAAATTTCAAAGTTACAATGCATTATGATAAACATGCATAAAGTTTAAATCTTTAGATATTAATCACATTCAAAACCACTAAGCTTTGGTATTATATACCATTCAAATTTTAAAGTGCAATGCATTATGAAAAATGTGTATAAAATTTGATTTTTTAGATCTTCAACACATTTAAAATTGTTTAAGCTTTAGTATTATATATCATTCATATTTTAATATTGTTTTATAGTTGATAAATATGTATAAATTTTGAATATTTAGATATTAAACATATTCAAAATTACTTTAACTTTGGTATTACATATCATTCAAATTTCAAAATTTTGATGCATTATGAGAAATGTACATAAAGTTTAAATCTTTGGATTTTAAATATGTTCAAAAGTGTTTAAGCTTTGATATTTCATATCATTCAAATTTTAAAGTTGCTATGTATTATGAGAAACATGCAAAAAGTTTAAATCTTTGGATTTTATATATGTTCAAAACCACTTAAAGTTCAATATTGCATATCATTCAAATTTCAAAGTTGCAATGTATTATGAGAAATATGGATAAAGTTTATTTTTTTAGATCTTAAATATGTTCAAAATCGATTAAGCTTCAGTATTGCATATCATTCAAATTTTAAAGTTGTGATGCATTATGAAAAACATTCATAAATTTTAAATCTTTAGATCTTCAACACATTCAAAATTTTTTAAACCTATGTATTACATATGATTCAAATTTTAAAGTTATAATGCATTATGAGAAGTGTGCATAAATTTTACATCTTTGTATCTTAAACATGTTCAAAACCACTTTAATTTTAGTATTACATATCATTCAAATTTCAAAGTTATGATGCATTATGTGAAACATGCATAATGTTCGTACATTTGCATTTTAAATACATTTAAAATTGCTTAAACTCTAGTATTATAAATCATTCAAATTTCAAATTTGCGATGCATTCTGAGAAACATTCATAAAGTTTGAATCTTTGAAGCTTAAGCATGTTCAAAACTATTTAAGCTTCAAGATTACATATCATTCAAATTATAAAATTATGATGCATTATGATAAACAACCATAAAGTTTAAATATTTGGATCTTAAACACGTTCAAAACTACTTATATTTTGATATTACATATCATTCAAAATCTAATGTTACAATGCAATATGATAAATGTGTATAAAATTCAAATTATTAGATCTTAAACACATTAAAAATTTGAATCTTTAGATCTTAAACACATTCAAAACCACTTAAGCTTTGGTATTATATATCATTAAAATTTCAAAGTTATGATACATTATGAGAAACACATATTTAGTTTGAATCTTTGAATCTTAAAAACTTTCAAAATGTTTTAAGCTTCAGTATCACATACTATTCAAATTTTAAAGTTGTGATACATTATGAGAAATGCACATGAAGTTTGAATCTTTAGATCTTAAACACATTTAAAACTACTTAAATTTTGTTATTGCATATCATATAAATATTAAGTTGTGATGCATTATGAGAAATATATAAAAAATTTAAATCTTTAGATCTTAAACATGTTTAAAACTACTTAAGCTTTGGTATTATATATCATTCAAATTTTAAATTTGTGATACATTATGATAAACACAGATAAAATTTAAATCTTTAGATCTTAAACACATTCAAAACTACATAAGCTTCAAAATTACATATCATTCAAATTTTAAAATTATGGTGCATTATGAAAAATATACATAAAATTCAAATTTTTAAATCTTAAACATGTTCAAAACCACTTAATTTTAAGTATTACATATCATTTAAAATTTCAAAGTTGTGATGTATTATAAAAAACACATATGATACTCAAATATTTAGATCTTAAACACATTTGAAATCACTTAAGCTTGAATTTTACATACCATTAAAATTTTAAAGTTATGGTGCATTATTATTAACATGCATAAAGTTTGAATCTTTAGATTTTAAATATGTTCAAAACTGTTTAAGCTTCAGTATTGCGTATCATTCAAATTTTAAAGTTATGGTGCATTATGAGCAATGAAAATAAATTTTAAATTTTTGGATTGTAAACATGTTCAAAACCACTTAAATTTTGATATTACATATCATTGAAATTTTAAAATTATGGTACATTATTAGAAACATGCATAAAATTTGAATCTTTGAATCTTAAACATGTTTAAAACTGATTAAGCTTTGGTGTTGCATATCATAGTGTATTATGAGAAACATGCATAAAGATCAATTTTTTATATATTAAACACATTTAAAATTAATTAAGCTTTGATATTATATATCATTCAAAATTTAAAGTTATAGTTCATTATGATACATATACATAAAGTTTAAATCTTTAGATCTTGAACACGTTTAAAACTACTTAAGCTTTGGTATTATATATCATTCAAATTTAAATGTTGCAATCTATTATGAGAAATGCAGATAAAATTATAATCTTTAGATCTTAAATTTTTTTAAAAATGATTAAGCTTTGGTAGTACATATCATTCAAATTTTAATGTTGTAGGGCATGATAAACATGCATAAATTTCAAATTTTTAGATCTTAAATATTTTAAAAATTATTTAAGCTTCAATATTATGTATCATTCAAATTTCAAATTTCTAATGCATTATGATAAATGTGTATAAAATTTAAATCTTTAGATCTTAAACAAATTCAAAATTATTTAAGATTTGGTATTACATGTCATTCAAATTTAAAATTTATGATAAATTATGATAAATATGCATAAATTTTAAATTTTTAGATCTTAAACAGGATCAAAACCACTTAAATTTCAATATGACATATCATTAAAATTTTTAATTTGTGATGTATTATAAGAAACATGCATAAAGTTTGAATCTTTAGATCTTAAACATGTTTAAAACTGCTTAAAATTTGGTATTACATATCATTCAAATTTCAAGGTTACGGTGCATTATGAGAAATACACATAAAGTTTAATTCTTTTGATCTTAAAACACTTTCAAAACTTACTAAGCTTTGGTATTACATATTATTTAGATTTAAATTTTATGGTTCATTATGAAAAATGTGCATAAAATTTAATTTTTTGAATCTTAAACATGTCTAAAATCACTTAAGCTTTGCTATTACATATCTTTCAAATTTCAAAGTTGAGATCTATTATGAGAAATACGTATAAAGTTTGAATATTTAGATCTTAAACACGTTTAAAACTATTTAAGCTCAAGTATTATATATTATTCAAATTTTAAGGTTGTTATGTATTATGAGAAATATGTATAATGTTTGAATCTTAGGATCTTAAAAATGTTTAAAACTACTAAAGCTTCATTATTACATATCATTCAAATTTTAAAGTTAGCATACATCATGATAAACGTACATAAATTTTAAATATTTGTATCTTATACATGTTCAAAACCTCTTAAACTTTGATATTACATATCATTAAAATTTAAAAGTTGTGATGCATCATAATAAATATGCATAAAATTTAAATCTTTAGATGTTAAACATGTTTAAAACTGTTTAAGCTTCAATATAACATATCATTCAAGTTTCAAAGTTGTGATGCATCATGAGAAAAGTTCAAATCTTAAACACTTTTAAAATCTCTTAAACTTTAGTATTACATATCATTCAAATTTCAATATTGTAATTCATGATGAGGAATATGCATAAGGTTCAAATATTTAGATCTTAAAAACATTCAAAATTAATTAAGCTTTAGTATTGTATATCATTCAAATTTTAAAATTGTTATGCATTATGAAAAACACACATAAAGGTTACATATTTGGAACTTAAACATGTTCAAAAAAATTTAAGCTTTGATATTAAATATCATTCAAATTTCAAAATTATGATGCATTATGATAAATACACATAAAATTCATATATTTAAATCTTAAACATGTTCAAAACTACTTAAACTTTGGTATTACATATCATTCAACTTTTAAAGTTGTGATGCATCATGAAAAATGCACATAAAATTTGAATCTTTTGATCTTAAACACATTGAAAACCACTTCAGCTTCGGTATTACATAGTCAAATTTCAAAGTTGTGATGTATCATGTAATGTGCATAAAATTGAATCTTTGAATCTTAAACATGTTAAAAACTACTTAAAATTTAGTATTACATATCATTCAAATATCAAAGTTGTGATGCATTATAAGAAAGGTGCACAAGATTTAAATCTTTAAATCTTAAACATGTTTAAATATATTTAAGCTTCAGTATTACATATCATTAAAATTTTAAAGTTGTGATGCATCATGAAAAAAATACATAGAGTGTAAATTTATGGATCTTAAACATGTTAAAAATTGTTTAAGCTTTATTATTACATATTACTCAAATCTAAAAGTTGTGATGCATTATGATAAATGTGAATAAAGTTTGAATATGTGGATATTAAATAATTAAGCTTTAGTATTAAATATCATTCAAATTTAAATTTTATAATGCATCATGAGAAATGTGCATATAGTTTAAATTTTTTTATCTTTAGCATGTTTAAAACTACTTAAACTTTGGTATTATATATCATTTAAGTTTTAAAGTTATGAAGTATTATAAAAGACATGCATAAAATTAAAAAAATTGGATCTTAAATATATTCAAAACTATTTAAGTTTTAGTATTACATATCATTAAAGTTTTAAATTTGTAATGCATCACAAAAAATGTACATAAAGTGTGAATATTTAGATCTAAAACATATTCAAACCCACTTAAGCTTTGATATTACATATCATACAATTTATAAAGTTGTGATGCATCATGAAAAATGTGTATAAAATTTAAATTTTGTGATATTAAACACATTCAAAACCTCTTAAGCTTCAGTATTACATGTCATTTAAATTTAAAATTTATAATGCATCATAAAAAATGCACATAAAGTTTAAATCTTTAGATTTTAAACACATTCAAAACTACTTAAGCTTCAATTTTACATATCATTTAAATTTCAAATTTATGATATATCATGAGAAATGCACATAAATTTTAAATCACTGAATTTTAAACATGTTTTAAAATATATAAACTTTGGTATTACATATCATTCAAATTTTAAAGTTACGATGCATCTTGAGAAACATGCATAAAGTTTAAATCTTTAGATCTTAAACATGTTTTAAAATGTTTAAGCTTTGGTATTACATATCATTCAAAGTTTAAAGATTCAATCCATAATGAGAAATGCACATAAATTTTAAATTTTTAGATCTTAAAAAAATTCAAAACTATTTGAACTTCAATATTACTAGAATTTAAATTTTATAGTTGTGATGCATCATTATAAATTCATATAAAGTTTAAATATTTTGATCTTAAACACACTCAAAATTAATTAATTTTTAGTATTGCATATTATCTAAATTTTAAAGTTATAATGCATCATTAAAAATATATATAAAGTTTGAATATTTAAATCTTAAATACATTCAAAATTGATTAAGCTTCAGTATTACATATCATTCAAATTTTAAAGTTATGATAAATATTTAGAAACATACATAAAAATTAAATATTTAGATCATAAACACATTCAAAACTACTTAAGCTTTAGTATTACATATCATTTAAATTTCAAAGTTGAGATGGATCATGAAAAAAATGCATGAAGTTCAAATATTTATATCTTAAACATGATCAAAACTAATTAAGTTTTACTATTATATATCATTCAAATTTTAAAGCTGCGATGCATCATGAGAAATGAACATAAAGATTAAATCTTTAGATCTTAAACACATTTAAAATTATTCAATATTTGGTATTACATATCATTCAAATTTTAAAATTATAAAATATCATGAGAAACATGTTTAAAATTTGAATATTTGTATCTTAAACACATTCAAAACTACTTAAGCTTTGGTATTATATATCATTTAAATTTTAAAGTTGTAATGTATCATGAAAAATATGCATAAAATTTAAATCTTAAACATGCTCAAAATTGATTAAGATTATGTATTACATATCATTCAAGTTTCAAATTTAAGATGCATCATGAGAAATGCACATAAATTTCTACCTTTTTAATCTTAAACATGTTCAAATTTTATTAAACTTTAGTATTACATATAATTTAAGTTTTAATGTTGTAATACATCATTAAAAATAATATAAAATTATTTTAAATATCTTTAAGAACTAAAGATTCAAACTTCATGCACATTTATCTTGATTAAAATTTTATATTATTTTTAATGTTGTAATACATCATTAAAAACAATATAAAATTTTAATCAAAATAAATGTGCATGAAGTTTGAATCTTTAGATCTTAAAAGATGTTTAAAATCACTTAAATTTTATTATTACATATCATTCAAGTTTCAAAATTATGATACATCATGAGAAACATGCACAAATTTGAATCTTTAGATCTTAAATACATTTAAAATCACTTAAGCTTTGGGCTTACATATAATTAAAATTTCAAAATTATTATGCATCATGAGAAATTCAAATAAAATTTGAATTTTTGGATTTTAAATACATTAAAAATCACTTAAGATTTTATATTAGATATATCATTCAAATTTTAAAGTTATGATGCATCATGAGAAACACGTATAAATTTTGAACCTTTAAATCTTAAACACATTAAAAACCATATAAGCTTCAATATTCATATCATTCAAGTTTTAAAGTTACTATGCATCTTGAAAAATATGTATAAAATTCAGATATTTAGATCTTAAACACATTCAAAAAAATTTAAGCTTCGATATTACATATCATTTAAATTTTATAGTTGTGATGCATCATGATAAATTCATATAAAGTTTAAATATTTAGATCTTAAAAACATTCAAAACCTCTTAGGCTTTGGTATTATCTATCATTTAAATTTTAAAGTTGTGATGCATCAGGGGATCTATGCATAAAATTTGAATTTTTAGATCTTAAGCACATTAAAAACCACTTAAGCTTCAATATTACATATCACTCAAATTTCAAAGTTATAATGTATCATTCGAAATATGAATAAATTTTAAATTTTTGTATCTTAAACACATTCAAAACTAATTAAACTTTGGTATTACATATCATTCAAATTTAAAAGTTGTGATGCATCATAAAAAATATGCATAAAATTTAAATTTTTGAATCTTAAACATATTTAAAACCACTTAAACTTTGGTATTACATATAATTCAAATTTAAAAGTAGTGATGCATCGTGAAAAAAATAGATAATGATTGAATCTTTAGATCTCATTCACATTCAAAACCACTTAAGCTTTGATATTATATATCATTCAAATTTTAAAATTATGATGCATCATGAAAAATATATACAAAATTCAAATATTTAGATCTTAAACACATTAAAAATTGCTTAAGCTGTAATATTACATATGATTCAAATTTCAAAGTTATGATTCATCATGAAAAATATGAATAAAGTTCAAATCTTTGGATCTTAAATATGTTTAAAACCACTTAATCTTTTATCATTCAAATCTCAAAGTTATGATCCATCATGAGAAACATTTATAAAGTTTAAATATTTAGATCTTAAAAATATTTAAAATAACTTAATTTTTAGTATTAAATATCATTCAAATTTTAAATTTGAGATGCATTATGAGAAATATGCATAAATTTCAAATATTTAGATCTTAAACTCATTCAAAACTACTTAAACTTTTGTATTACATATTATTCAAAATTTAAAGTTATGATACATCATGAGAAACATGCTTAAATTTTAAATTTTTGAATCTTAAACATGTTTAAAACTAATTAAGCTTTAGTATTACATATCATTCAAATTTTATAATTATTATGTATCATGATAAATTAACATAAAATTCAAATCTTTTTATCTTAAACATATTTAAAACCACTTAAATTTTAATATTACATATCATTCAAATTTTAAAGTTACGATGCACCATTTAAAACACATATAAAATTAAAATATTTGGATCCTAAAATTGTTCAAACTTGCTTAAAGTTCAATATTACATATAATTCAAATTTAAAAGTCAATATACATTATTAGAAATATGCATAAAATTTAAATTTTTAGATCTTAAACACGTTTAAAATTACTTAAGATTCGATATTACATATCATTCAAATTTTAAAAGTGTGATGCATCATGAGAAATATGCATAAAATTATTATCTTTAGATCTTAAACATGTTCAAAACTATTTAAGCTAAGGTATTACATATATCATTTAAATTTTAATGTTGTGATGCATCATGATAAATATGTATAAAATTTTAATCATTTGATCTTGAACATGTTAAAAACTACTTAAACTTTGGTATTACACATATCATTCAATTCTTAAAGTTATGATGCATCATATGAAACATAAATAAATTGTGAGTCCTTGGATCTTAAACATATTTAAAAATGCATAAGATTCGGTACTACATATATCATTTAAATTTTAAATTTGTGAGCATCATGAAAAATATGCATAAAATTTAAATTTTTAGATCTTAAACACATTTAAAAATGCATAAGCTTCGATACTACATATATCATTTAAATTTCAAATTTGTGATGCATCATAAAAAATATGCATAAAATTTAAATATTTAAATCTTAAACACATTCAAAACTAATTAATCTTTAGTATTACATATATCATTCAAATTTAAAATTTGTGATACATTATAAGAAACATGCATAAATTTTAAATCCTTAGATCTTAAACACATTCAAAATTATTTAAGCTTTAGGATTACATATCTTTCAAATTTGAAAGTTGTGATGCATCATAAAAGACATACATAAAGTTCAAATCTTTAGATATTAAACATATTATAAATAGATAAACTTTGGTATTATATATCATTCAAGTTTTAAAGTTATGATGCATCACGAGAGACATGCATAAAATTTATATCTTTGGATCTTAAACATATTCAAAACCACTTAAGCTTTAGTATTACAAATCATTCAAGTTTCAAAGTTATGATGCATCATAATAAATATGCATAATGTTTAAATCTTTAAATCTTAAAGACATTCAAAATCACTTAATCTTTGGTATTACAATACATTTAAGTTTTAAAATTATGATGCATCATAAAAATATGCATAAATTTTAAATTTTTAGATCTTAAACATATTCAAAATTGTTTAAGCTTCATCATTACAATACATTCAAGTTTAAAAATTATGATTCATTATGATAAACACACATAATTTTTAATTCTTTAGATGTTAAATGCATTTAAAACCACTTATGCTTCAGTATTACATATCATTTAGGTTTGAAAGCTGTGATGCATCATGAAAAATATTATTAAATTATGAATCTTTAAATTTTAATAAATTTTAAAACTATTTAAGTTTTGGTATTACATATCATTCAAATTTTAAAGTTGTGATGCATCATGAGAAATACATATAAATTTTGAATGATTAGATCTTAAATATGTTCAAAACTACTTAAACTTCAATATGGCATATCTTTCAAATTGTATAGTTTCAATGCATCATAATAAATACATATAAATTATAAATATTTAGATCTTAAACATGTTAAAAATTACTTAAGATTCAATATTACATATCATTCAAATTTCAAATTTATAATGCATCATGATAAATGTGTATAAAATTATAATATTTAAATCTTAAACATATTTAAAACTATTTAAATTTCAGTATTACATATCATTCAAATTTTAAAATTATGATGGATCATAAAAAATATGCATAAAATTTGAATCTTTGTATCATAAACATGTTCAAAATTAATTAAGCTTTGGTATTACATGTCAATCAAACTTCAAAGTTATGATTCATCATGAGAAGTGTATATAAATTAGAATCTTTATATCTTAAACATGTTTAAAACTACTTAATTTTTGGTATTACATATCATTTAAGTTTTAAATTTGTGATGCATCATGAAAAATGCATATAAAATTCAAATTTTTGGATCTTAAGCATGTTCAAAATCACTTAAAATTTGATATTACAAATCATTTAAGTTTGTGATGTATTATGAGAAATGTGCATAAAATTTAAATCTTTATATCTTAAACACATTTCAAATATGTGATGCATCATAAAAAATATGCATAAATTTTAAATCTTTAAATCTTAAATATATTCAAAATTATTTAATCTTCAATATTACAATACATTCAAATTTCAAATGTGTGATGTATCATGAAAAATATGCATAAATTTTGAATTTTTAGATCTTAGACATGTTCAAAATGGCTTAAGATTTGATATTACAATACATTCAAGTTTAAAAGTTATGATGCATTATGAGAAACGTGTATAAAATTTAAATTTTTGGATCTTAAATGGATTCAAAACCACTTAAGTTTTAGTATTACATATATTCAAGTGTCAAAGATGCGATGCATCATGAGAAACGTGTATAATTTTTTAATCTTTAGATCTTTAACTTATTCAAAATTCTTTCAGATTTGATATTACATATCATTAAAATTTTAAAATTATGATGCATCATGAAAAATATGCATAAATTTTAAATTTTTAGATCTTAAACATGTTCAAAACCACTTAATCTTTAGTATTATATATCATTAAAATTTTAAAATTACAATGCATCATGAGAAATATGCATAAAGTTCCTATCTTTTGATATTAAACACATTCAAAACCACTTAATATTTGATATTACATATCATTAAAATTTTAAAGTTGTGATGCATCATAATTTTTTTTTATAAAGTTTAAATTGTTGGATCTTAAAATTTTTCAAAACCTCTTAACCTTTGATATTTCATATCATTGAAATTTCAAACTTGCAATGCATGATGAGAAATGTGCATAAAGTTTGACTCTTTTAATATTAAACATGTTAAAAAATATTTAAGTTTTAGTATTACATATCATTTAAATTTTAAAGTTATGATGCATCATGAGAAACATGAAAAAAAATTAAATCTTTAGATCTTAAACACATTTAAAATTGCTTAAGGTTTAGTGTTACATATCATTCAAATTTTAAAATTGTGATGGATCATAATAAATATGCTTTAAATTTGAATATTATTATCTTAAATAATTTTAAAACTACTTAAAATTTGGTATTAAATATCATTCAAATTTAAAAATTGTGATGCATCATGAGAAATGCACATAAAATTTAAATCTTTAAATCTTAAAAATGTTCAAAGCCACTTAAGTTTTGGTATTACATATCTTTCTAATTTCAAAGTTGTGATTCATCATGAAAAATGTGTATAAAATTTAAATTATTAGATCTTAAATATATTTAAAACTACTTAAGCTTTGGTATTACATATCATTCAAATTTTGAATTTTTGATGCATTATGAGAAATGTGCATAAAATTTAAATCTTTAGATCTTAAACACATTATAAATTCATTAAACTTTGGTATTATATATTCTTTCAAATTTTAAAGTTATGATGTATTATGAAAAAATACAATTTTTTTGAATCTTTAGATATTAAACATATTCAAAATTGCTTAAACTTTAGTATTACATATCATTTAAATTTTAAAGTTGTGATGCATCATGAAAAATATGCATAAATTTTAAATTTTTGGATCTTAAAAATATTTAAAACTACTTAAGCTTTAGTATTACATATCATTAAAATTTTAAAGTTGTGATGCTCTATGAGAAATGTGTATAAAGTTTGAATCTTTAGATCTTAAACACATTCAAAACCACTTAATAAACAAAAATTTTTTATCAAGAACAAGAAAATTACTAATAAGCCAAGATCTTGAAATAATAATCAGAATTGATTCATATTGATTGCTTGAAATAATTAAAAATTCAAACCATGCTTAAATAAGCCTCCACTCAGAATTTAGAGTTGACATGTAAAATTTTAAAAAAATTAAAAATTTAAAAAAATATTTATTTTTAGCATATATTATTCATATTAATTTTTGCATGAAAGCACACATGGCTCTAAAAATTTCTCAAAAATATTTAAATGCTAAAATTAACCTATGGAATAAAATTCAACTGAAGTTGACTTCTGGTTCTAAAAATATACAAAATCTAAAAATAAAAAATTTAATTTTTTTTAAATGTTAATTTTAGACTTTTAGATGACCACGTTTGGCTTCCAAAAAATATCAAAATCAAATTTAAATGAATAGAGCTCAAACAAAGTTACGAGTTAAAAGTTATGGACTCCAAAAGGTTTGCCTATTGTTTCTACATCACTTAAGCATTGGTATTACATATCATTCAAATTTTTAAGTTTAAATGTATCATAAAAAATATGCATAAAGTTTGAATATTTAGATCTTAAACATGCTCAAAATTACTTAACATTCAGTATTACATATCATTCAAATTTTAAATTTGTCATGCATCATTAAAATTACATATAAAGTTTGAATCTTTAGATTTTAAAAATATTTAAAATCATTTAATATTCAATATTATATATCATTTAAATTCTAAATTTATGATACATCATAATAAACATACATAAAGTTAGAATCTTTGAATCTTAAAAATGTTTAAATCTACTTAAGTTTTGGTATTATATATCATTTAAATTTAAAAGTTATGATACATCATGAGAAATGTGTATAAAATTTGAAGCTTTAGATCTTAAACATACTCAAAACTACTTAATCTTAGGTATTACATATTATTAAACTTTTAAAGTTGTGATGTATAATGAGAAACATGCATAAAATTTAAATATTTAGATCTTAAACATGTTCAAAACTACTTAAGCTTTGATAGTACATATCATTCAAGTTTAAAATTTGTGATGCATCATGATAATTATTTATAAAGTTTAAATATTTATATCTTAAACATGTTTAAAACTGATTAAGCTCTAGTTTTACATATCATTTAAAATTTAATGTTATGATGCATCATGAGAAATGCATAAAAATTTCAAACTTTTAGATATTAAAAATGATCAAAATTACTTAAGCTTTGGTATTGCTTATCTTTTAAATTTTAAAGTTGTGATGCATCATGAGAAACATGCATGAAATTTAAATCATTAAATCTTAAACTCATTCAAAACTGCTTAAGCTTTATAATTTCATATCATTTAAGTTTTAATGTTAGAATAAATGATGATAAATGTGCATAAAATTCGATTCTTTAGATCTTAAATAAATTCAAAACTTCTTAAGCTTTGGTATTACATACTATTTAAATTTCAAAATTATGATGCATCATATGTAATGCACATAAATTTAGAATATTTAGATCTTAAATATGTTTAAAACCACTTAAGCTTCAGTATTACATATTAAAATTTTAAAGTTATGATGCATAATGAGAAATATGCATAAAGTTTAAACCTTTAAATTTTAAGCACATTTAAAATTACTTAAACTTCAGTATTATATATCATTCAAATTTTAAAGTTGTGATGCATTATAAGAAATATGCATAGAATTCAAATGTTTAAATCTTAAATATGTTCAAAACTATTTAAGCTTAAGTATTATATATCATTAAAATTTCAAAGTTGTAATACATCATGAGAAATGTGTATAAAATTTAAATTTTTGGATCTTAAATATGTTCAAAACCACTTAACCTTAGGTATTACATATCATTCAAATTTAAAAGTTGTGATGCATCATAAAAAATTGAATAAAGTTTGAATATTTAAATCTTAAACATGTTAAAAACCACTTAAGCTTTGGTATTATGTAGCATTCAAGTTCAAAATTTGTGATGCATCATGGTAAACATCCATAAAGTTCAAATTTTTGAATTTTAATTACGCTCAAAACTACATAAGCTTTGATATTGTATATCATTCAAGTTTCAAAATTATGATGTAATATAAAAAATGTGCATAAAATTCAAATATTTAGATATTAAACACATTCAAAACTACTAAAGATTTAGGATTACATATCATTCAAATTTTAAAATTGAAATGTATCATGAAAAACATACATAAAATTTGAATTTTTGAATCTTAAATATATTCACAACTACTTAAATTTTGGTATTACATATTATTCTAATTTAAAATTTGTAATACATCATGAGAAACATGCATATAGTTTAAGTATTTGAAACTTAAACATGTTTAAAACTACATAAGATTCAGTATTACATATCATTTAAAATTTAAAATTGTGATGTATCATGATAAACGTGCATAAAGTCTAAATCTTTGGATCTTAAACACATTCAAAACTGCTTAAGCTTCGATATTATATATATATTCAAGTTTCAAAGTTCTAATGTATTATGAGAAATGCATATAAATTTTGTATATTTAGATCTAAATATGTTCAAAACTTTTTAAGCTTTGATATTACATATCATATAAATTTGAAAGTTGTGATACATCATGAGAAACACATAAAATTCAAATATTTAGATTTGAAACATATTCAAAACCATTTAATCTTTAGTATTACATATCATTAAAATTTTAAAGTTACGATGCATCACAGGAAATGAAAATAAAATTTAAATTTTTAGATCTTAAATATGTTTAAAACTGCTTCAGCTTTAGTATTACATATCATTCAAATTTAAAAATTGTGATTCATCATGAAAAAAGTGCATAAAATTCAATTCATTATATCCTAAACATGTTTAAAACTACTTAAACTTTGATATTATATATAATTCCATTTTAAAATTTGTGATGTATCATGAAAAATGTGCTTAATATTTGAATCTTTAGATCTTAAACTTGTTCAAAATTGTTTAAGCTTTGGTCTTACATATCATTCAAATTTTAAAGTTATGATGCATAATGAGACACATGGATAAATTATGAATTTTTAGATCTTAAAAACATTCAAAACTACTTAAATTTTGGTATTACATATTCAAATTTCAAAGTTGTAATGCATTATAAAAAAATATGCATAAAATTGAAATCTTTAGATCTCAAACACGTTTAAAACTGATTAATTTTCAGTATTACATATCATTTAAATTTTAATATTTTGATGTATTATGAGAAATTCATATAAATTTTGAATCTTTAGATCTTAAATAAGTTCAAAACCCCTTAAGCATCAGTATTACGTATCATTCAAATTTAAAAGTTTTGATACATTATGAGAAATACACATAAAGTTTAATTTTTTGAATCTTAAACATATTCAAAAAAATTTAAATTTTGGTATTACATATTATTTAAATTTTAAAGTTGTGATGAATTATGATAAAAATATGTAAAGATTGAATTTTTGGATCTTAAACACATTCAAAACTAATCAAGCTTTAGTATTACATATCATTCAAATTTCAAAGTGATTATGCATCATGAGAAATGTGCATAAAGTTCAAATATTTTAATCTTAAATACATTCAAAACTACTTAAGCTTTAGTACTACATACCATTCAAATTTTAAATTTGTGATCCATCATGAGAAACATGCATAAAGTTCACATCTTTAGATTTTAAAATTATTTAAAACCATTTAAGCTTTGGTATTACATATCATTCAAATTTTAAAATTATGATTGATCATGGAAAACATGCATAAAGTTGAAATCTTTAGATATTAAATATATTCAAAACTACTTAGTATTTGGTATTACATATCATTCAAATTTTAAATTTATGATGCATCTTGAGAAATACACATAAAGTTTAAACTTTTAGATCTTAAACATTTTTAAAATCACTTAAGCTTTGGTATTACATATATCACTCAAATTTTAAAATTGTAATACATCATGATAAATATGCATAAATTTTAAATCTTTTGATCTTAAACACATTTAAAACAACTTAAGCTTTGGTATTACATATATCATTCAAATTTTAAAGTTATGATGCATCATAATAAACATGCATAAACGTTTAATCTTTCAATCTAAAATATATTCAAAACTACTTAATCTTTGGTATTACATATATCACTCAAATTTTAAAGTTATGATGCATCATAATAAATTTACATAAAGTTCAAATCTTTTGATCTTAAACACGTTCAAAACTTCTTAAGTTTTATTATTATGTATATCATTCAAATTTCATAATTTGATGCATCATGATAAATGTGCATAAAGTTTAAATATTTAGATTTTAAACATATTCAAAATCATTTAAGATTTAGAATTACATATCATTCAAATTTCAAAGTTGTAATGTATCATGAGAAACATGCATAAAGTTTGAATCTTTACATCTTAAATACAGTTAAAACTATTTAAGTTTTGGTATTACATATCATTCAAGTTTCAAAGTTTTGATGCATAATGAGAAATACCCATAAAGTTTGAATATTTAGATTTTGAATATGTTCAAAACCACTTAGGCTTCGATATTCAATATGATTCAAGTTTCAAATTTATGATACATTATTAGAAACATGCATAATGATCAAATATTTAAATCTTAAACACATTCAAAAATGCTTAAGCTTTAGTATTATAATGCATTCAAGTTTTAAAACTATGATGCATTATGAGAAACATACATAAATTTTAATTATTTATATCTTAAATATGTTAAAAACCACTTAAGCTTTGAAATTACAATACATTAGAGTTTCAAATTTATGATGAATTATCAGAAATATGTATATAGTTTGAATATTTTAATCTTAAATGCGTTCAAAACCTTTTATGATTTGATATTACATATTTAAGTTTCAAAGTTATGATGCATCATGAAAAACAATTATAAAATTTGAATTTTTGGATCTTAAACACTTTCAAAATCGATAAAGCTTTGGTATTCAATATCATTCAAATTTTAAATTTTTGATGCATCATAAGAAATACACATACAGTTTGAATGCTTGAATCTTAAACATGTTCAAAATCATTCAAATTTTAAAGTTTTGATGCATCATGATAAATGTAAATAAAGTTTGAATGTTTGGATCTTAAACACATTCAAAATTACTTAAGCTTCAACATTACATATCATTGAAATTTCAAAGCTTTGATGCATTGTGAAAAACACTCATAAAGTATGAATCTTTAGAAATTAAACATGTTTAAAATAGATTAAGCTTTGGTATTACATATCATTCAAATTTTAAAGTTGACATACATCATAAGAAATATGTAAAATATTTGAATCTTTGGATCTTAAATACATTCAAAACCACTTAAATTTTAGTATTACATATCATTAAAAAATTTAAGTTACAATGCATTATGAAAAATGCACATAAATTTTAAATATTTTGATCTGAAACACATTTAATATCACCGAAGCTTTAGTATTACATATCATTCAAATTTCAAAGGTGTGATACACCATGATAAATGCACATAAAGTTTAAATATTTAAATTTTAAACATATTTTAAACTCCTTAAGTATTGATATTACATATCATTCACCTTTCAAAGTTGTGATGCATTATTAGAAATATGCATAAATTTTGACTTTATAAATCTTAAACACAATCAAAACTGCTTAAGCTTCAGTATTACATATCATTCAAATTTTAAAGCTGTGATGCATCATAAAAAATATGCATAAATATTAAATTTTTAGATCTTAAAAATGTTTAAAACTAATTAAAATTTACTATTACATATCATTCAAATTTAAAATTTATGATGCATCATGAGAAATTTGCATAAAATTTCAAATTATTGTATCTAAAAAATATTTAAAATCACTTAAACTTCAGTATTACATATCATTCAAATTTCAAAGCTATGATGCATTATGAGAAACATGTATAAAATTTGAATGTATATATCTTGAATATGTTCAAAATTTCTTAAGCTTTAGTATTACATATCATTCAAATTTTAAATTTGTGATTTATAATAAGAAATATGCAAAAATTTAAAATTTTTGGATCTTAAAATTTTTTAAAACCACTTAAGCTTCGGTATAATTATCATTCAAATTTTAAAACCACTTAAGCTTCTATATTACATATAATTCAAATTTCAAATTTGTGATGCGTTATAGAAAGACACATAAAATTTGAATCTTTGAAACTTAAACACATTCAAAATTGTTTAAACTTCGGTATTATATATCATTCAAAACATAGAGTTATGATCTATCATTAGAAATATGCATAAATTTTTAATCTTTGAATCTTAAACACATTCAAAATTTCTTAAGCTTTAGTATTACATATCATTCAAATTTTAAAGTTATGATGCATCATGAAAAACATGCATAAAATTTAAATTTTTAGATCTTAAACATATTTAAAACCACTTAAATTTTAGTATTACATATCATTCAAATTTTAAGTTTGTGATGCATAATGATAAATATGCATAATCTTTCAATCTTAAACATGTTCAAAAGAGCATAAGCTTCCATATTACATATAATTCAAATTTTTATGTTGTAATGTATTATGAAAAATGTAAATAAAGTTTATATATTTAGATCTTAAACATATTTAAAATCATTTAAATTTTTATATTACATATCATTTAAAGGTCAAAAGTCTGATGCATCATGAGAAACATGCATAAAATTTGAATTTTTAGATTTTAAATACGTTCAAAACTACTTAAGCTTATGTATTACATATCATTCAAGTTTTAAAGTTGTGATACATCAAGACAAACATGCATAAAATTCAAATATTTGAATCTTAAACATGTTAAAAACAACTTAAGCTTTGGTATTACATATCATTCAAGTTTTAATGTTATAATGCATCATGAGAAATATACATAAAGTTAGAATCTTTAGATGTTAAAATATTTAAAATTGCTCAAGATTTGGTATTACATATCATTAAAATTTAAAAATTAGGATGCATTATGAGAAACACACATAAATTTTAATTTTTAAATTTTAAACATATTAAAAATTAATTAAGCTTCGATGTTACATATCATTAAAATTTTAAATTTATGATTCATCATGAGAAATGTGCATAAAGTTTGAATATTTAGATCTTAAACACATTCAAAGCTACTTAAGTTTTAATATTACATATTTTTCAAATTTTAAAGTTATGATGCATCATGAAAAACATGCATAAAGTTCAAATCTTTTGATCTTAAACATGTTCCAAACTTCTTAAGCTTTAGTATTACATATCATTAAAGTTTTCAATTTGTGATTCATCATAAAAAATATACATAAAATTCAAATATTTGGATCTTAAACACGTTCAAAACTATTTTAGCTTCAGTATTACATATCATTCAAGTTTTAATATTACAAAGCATCATGAGAAACACTCATAAAGTTCAAATCTTTAGATGTTAAAAAAGTTCAAAATAACTTAAGATTTGGTATACATTATTCAAATTTAAATGTTACGTCACATCAAGAGAAATATGTATAATGTTTAAAACTTTAGATCTTAAACATATTCAAAACCACTTAATATTTGATATTATATATCATTAAAATTTTAATATTGCAATGCATCATGAGAAACACACAAATTTTAAATATTTAGATCTTAAACATGTTTAAAATCACTAAAGCTTCAATACTACATATTATGCAAATTTTAAAATTGTGATACATTATGAGAAACACACATAAATTTTAAATCTTTGGATCTTAAACACATTCAAAACTACTTAAGCTTCAGTGTTACATATCATTCAAATTTCAAAGTTACAATGCATCATGAAAAAAATACAAAAAAATAAATTTTTTGATCTTAAATATGTTCACAACCACTTAAGTTTTGATATTACATATCATTCAAATTTCAAAGTCATAATGCATAATGAGAAATATGCATAAAATTTAAATATTTAGATCTTAAACATGCTCAAAACCTCTTAAGTTTTGGTAATACATATAATTCAAATTTAAAACTTGTGATGCGTTATTATAAACACGTAAAGTTTGAATCTCTAGATCTTAAACATATTGAATTTTTTATATACTTCAATATTTTGTATCATTCAAAATTCAATGTTGTGATACTTTATGAGAAATCTACATAAATTTTAAATCTTTATATCTTAAACACATTTAAAATTGCTTAAGCTTCAATATTACATATCATTAAAATTTTAAAATGTTGATACATTATGATAAATACACAAAGTTTAATTTTTCAAATTTTAAACACGTTCAAAACTGATTAAGCTTTGGTATTACATATCATTCAAATTTCAAAGTTATGATACATCATGAAAAACACTCATAAAATTTGAATTTTTAAATTTTAAGCACATTCAAAATTGATTAAGCTTTGTTATTACATATCATTCAAATTTTTAAGTTGTTATGCATTATGATAAATATGCATAAAGTTTGAATATTTTGATCTTAAACACATTCAAAACTATTAAATCTTGAATATTATATATCATTCAAATTTTAAATTTATGATGCATCATGAAAAACATGCATAAATTTCAATCTTTAGATCTTAAAATTATTCAACACTAATTAAGCTTTGGTATTACATATCATTTAAATTTTAAAATTGTGATGCATCATGACAAATGCACATAAATTTAAAATATTTGGATCTTAAACATATTCAAAACTACTTAATATTTAGTATTACATATCATTTAAATTTCAAATTTGTGATACGTCATGAGAAACATGCATAAAATTTGAATCTTTAGATCTTAAATATATTCAAAATTGCTTAAGCTTTGGTATTACATATATCATTCAATTTTCAAATTTATGATGCATCATGAGAAATGTGCATAAAATTTAAATATTTGGATATTAAACATGTTCAATACTACTTAAAATTTGGTATTACATAAATAATTCAAATTTTAAATTTACGATGCATCATAAAAAATACATATAAAGTTTGAATCTTTAGATTTTAAACATATTTAAAATTACTTAAGATTTAGTATTACATATATCATTTAAATTTTAAAGTTGTGATGCATCATGAGAAATTTTCATAAATTTTAAATCTTAAACATATTCAAAACTAATTAATCTTTGATATTATATATATCATTTAAATTTTAAAGTTGTGATGCATCATAAGAAACATGCATAAAGTTTGAATGTTTATATCTTAAACACTTTCAAAAATGCTTAAGTTTTGGGATTACATATCATTCAAATTTCAAAGTTATGATGCATCATGAGAAATATGTATTAAGTTTGAATCTTTACATTTTAAATACATTCAAAACTACTTAAGCTTCGATATTGCATATCATTAAAATTTTAAAATTGTGATGCATCATGAAAAATGTGCATAAAGTTTAAATTTATGGATCTTGAACACATTAAAAACTACTTAAGCTTTGGTATTACATATCATTCAAATTTTAAAGCTATGATCCATCATTAGAAATATACATAAAGTTTAAATATTTAATTTTTAAACATGTTTAAAACCACTTAAGCTTTAGTATTACAATACATTTAATTTTCAAAATTATGAGGCATCATAAAAAATGTGCATAAAATTTAAATATTTTGACATTAAACACATTCAAAACCACTTAAGCTTCAAAATTACAATACATTTAAGTTTCAAATTTGTGATGAATTATGATAAAAATGCATATAATTTGAGTCTTTAAGTCTTAAATGCATTCAAAACCATTTAGATTTTGATATTACATATCATTAACTTTTCAAAGCTATGATACATCATGAAAAACAATCATAAAGTTTGAATATTTAGATTTTAAACACATTTAAAACTAATAAAGTTTTTGTATTATATATCATTCAAATTTTAAAATTGTGATGCATGATGAGAAATATGCATAAAATTTATATCTTTAGATCTTCAACATGTTTAAAATTGATTAACCTTTAGTATTACATATCATTCAAATTTTAAAGTTATGATGCATCATGAGAAATGTGCATAAATTTTGAATCATTGGATCTTAAACACATTCAAAACCACTTAAGCTTTAACTTTACATATCATTTAAATTTAAAAGTTTTGATACATATGAGAAACACTCATAAAATTTGAATCTTTAAAACTTCAACACATTTAAAACCACTTAACCTTCAGTATTACATATCATTCAAATTTTAAAGTTATGATACATCATGTGAAACATGCATAAATTTTGATTCTATATATTTTAAATATGTTTAAAACCACTTAAGCTTTGATATTACATATCATTCAAATTTTAATGTTATGATGCATCATGATAAATTCACATAAATTTAAAATATTTTGATATGAAACATATTTAAAATAGCTTAAGATTTTGTTTTACATATCATTTAAATTTCAAAGTTGTAATGCATCATTATAAATGCACATAAAAATTGAATCTTTAGATCTTAAACACATTCAAAAAAATTTAAGCTTCGATATTACATAACATTCAACTTTTAAGGTTATGATATAACATAATAAATATGCATAATATTTGACTCTTTGGATATTAAACACGTTTAAATCTGTTTAAGCTTCTATATTACATATCATTCAAATTTTAAAGTTGTAATGCATCATGAGATACATGCATAGATTTCAAATATTTGGGTCTTAAAAATATTCAAAATCACTTAAATTTTGGTATTACATATCATTCAAATTTTAAATTTGTGATGCATCATGATAAATGTATACAAAATTTAAATCTTTTGATCTTAATTTTTTTTAAAATTGATTAAGCCTCAGTATTACATATCATTCAAATTTCAAAGTTACCATGCATTATGATAAACACGTATAAAGTTTGAATATTTGAATCTTAAACATGTTTAAAACTACTTAAACTTCAATATTACATATCATTCAAATTTAAAAGTTGAGATGCATCATGAAAAATATGTGTAAAATTTGAATCTTTGGATTTTAAACACATTCAAAACCACTTAAGCTTAGGTATAACATATCACTAAAATTTTAAATTTGCGATGCATCATGAGAAACAACCATAAAGTTTGAATCTTTAAATCTTAAACATGTTCAAAATTGTTTAAGCTTTGATATTACATATCATTTAAATTTCAAAGTTTTGATGTGTTATGAGAAACATGCATAAAATTCAAATATTTAGATCTTAATTATATACACATAATCTTTTCAATCTTTTATTGATTACTGATACTTTGTATCTTATAGAAACCCATCGAGTCTCAATATTTTTAAGTGTGCACCTTAAGGGGTACACGATGAAAGTTGTGGCTAAACCATTAGTGCCTCATAAGATTGTTATCTCTTTTACCAATTTTTATCTACACACTTTTCTCTTAAAACCATTAACCCTAATCTTGTTCTTCTCTATTATACCCATTCAAGGCATTACTACATTTTATCCTCTTATTCCTCACTTAAATCTCATTTTATCAATTGGTTGTACTTGGTCAACTTGGTCGACCCTATATAGTTTTAGGGTATTTTTCACTTAAGAGCTAGTTAACCTTTAGCTAACCTAGCTCATGACCTAGTGAATTATTGTCTTAAATTATGCTAGGTCAATTGGGTCAACCTTGTCAGCCATGTTTTTTGATAGGGTTTAGGGTCAACTCCACCTATAAATACAATTTCATTTCTATTATTTGATAAGAAGAATCAAAATAATAAGTAAGAGTGAATTAAAAGATACTTATTAACCATTCTACTTGAGAATTAAAACTTAAGGGTCCATACTTTCTTTGGAGATATGGATCTTGTCTTATGTATATGTTTTTTAGATGTATTGATAGGTTGTGTATCCTATAGCCAGTTTGTCTTTTTCATCCTTAAATACCACAATAACCTCTTGTAAAGCACCTCAACCAAGGAGATATTGAGGCTCGATGAGTTCATCTTCAAAGGTAAGTATTCCCAACTTTATTTCTCATGTTGTAAAAGTAGATAGATATGTATTTGTGCTTCTCTTATAGGTATTACGATTCCATATATGTTGACATGAGTATATGTCTTCTATGCATGTTTAGTTTTATTATTTCTAACCCTCACTTTGTGCCACAAGATTTGGTGACCACTATATTAGATTTAATTTTCTTATTATTAGTTTAGGTGAAATGTCAAAACCTAGGGACCCCTTAGGATTATTGTGTGATTATGTTAGACTGAAGGATTTTTAACCTTCCTTAACATGGTGTATTATGATAAATGATCTCCTAATCAAGTCTAGTGGATCTCCATATTGGTCATGCTCTCGCTTAACAAATGGTGTAGACACTCAAAAACTACACACTTTTAGATGTCAAAACACCTAGAATCCCTACCTGACCCTGAAGCTAGTTGACCACCTAGTTGATTTAGCCTATTTATTAATTTACTAACTTAATTTTTTAAATCACTCATTTTTACCTCATTTTCCTCTATATCTTGACCATCGATGGTCATCCTAACCATAAATGGTTAGCTTGACCATTGATGATTAGATCTCCAAGCCTACTTTAAAGCTTTAAAGCATTACCATTTATATGAGATAAGCATGTCACATTTATAAACTTTTATTTTATGATGCAAACTAACTTTAAAGCATCGTAATTGGAAAAAAAATCCTCTATCCATTTATCAACTTCCTCTTGCACATTTAGTAAATTTATCCTATAAAAGGAGAAAAGCAAGAGAAGAAAGGGATTAAAAAATCTAGTAATTTTCATCCAAGCTATATTGCATCCATGTATCCAACATCCATTCAAAAATCAAGTAGTATTAATAAATACTCTAACCTCTATCAATATCACTTTTGAAATCAAGTACTATCTCTCTGGCCAAATTGATTTAGCCTTTCACCACAAAGTTACAAGTATCTCTTACTTGTTTTCTTTGATTTATATTACATTTCTAACCTCCCTACCCTATCAAACCCATAAATATCTTATTTTCCATTTTCCTAATTCATAATATACCTATATTTACCTGATTACCCAATTTGTATTTCTTTTTTGGGTCATTCTTAGAATCACATAGGTAATCGTCGATAGTTATCCCATCCACCGATGGTCAACCCAACCATCAACAATCACTATGGCATAAAATTTAAAAAAATTATTTTCACATCCTTGACCCCAACCATACCTCATTTTTTATGTTACTGCCTATTCATAGAGACTTTTGATTTTCTAAACCTGGCCCCTAATATCTTAGCATGAGTATTGACCCACCTTTTTTATATTTAGTGTTTTTGTTTAATAAGTAACTTAATTTCATCTTATCTTACATGTATTTACATTCCAATTATTAAATTCAAATTTCCTTTTTTTCATTTATATCAACTTAATTATTATAAACAATGGATTGACAACCTCTTAACAAGCATAAACTTCTTGGATCTAGCTCATGCTAGGTAGTCCACTTAACCATCCATCTAAAAACCCATTTTCTAGTCTTTCTTATCTATAGGTTACTCCTTCCAAGCCAAAGAGGAGTTATTACCTTCATCTGGATCACACATGTACTTTTACCAAGTATTCTTCTATACACCCTATTACTAGTTTCATTACTTGATTCTAAATTAAGAAATGAGTGGAAATTAACTGAAACATTTTGGCATGCTCGATGGGACCTAGCATCCATTTTTATCCCTTTATTGTATGCTCATCGAATGACATCTAAAATTTCTTTTAGGCTTAAAATAAACATTTTGTATGCATTAATTGCTTGCTTTTTTTAGTTCACCTAGTAACTTAAAGGCAAATTAATTAATCATAGTTTTCACTCTTGTTATCACACACTTATCCAAACCACATAATAGATTAATATATAAAAACATACTTGAGACAAGTCCCAACTAGGATTTCATCACCTTGTGGTAAACCTTACCCTTTCTTGGCAATCCTACTTAGAGGTCATTACTAAGGGGAGAACCAACTTAGCTCTCTAGTTGTGTATAAACTCTAAGATTCATTATATTTTGGCTAAGAACTCAACACCCTTATCACTATGATGTGTGAAGTGAGGGGGTGGACTTCAATACCAAGCCATGTACTAAATATCAATATAGATTTTTCTCTTGATCACCTAAAAACAACCTTAGATTTCTTCTTTAGTACTTAATTTACAAAGAAAATTTCCTTTTCACATTTTCTAAGGCATAAGTCAAAAGTGATTTAAAAATAATCCTAGGCTATTAAATTCACTTTAGTGTATGTTTGATTTCCTTTAGTTCTTTTCTTTTGCTTGCTTTTTTGTTTGAGGTGTGAGTTTCATTATTATATCTCATATTTCCTCTCATGGTATTTACTAGACAGTAGTTAAGGAATCAAAACAACCAATAACCACCTTCTTCTTCCTCCTCCATGGAGTATACCTCTGATGTTGAGGGTTCCCCTAATTTTTCTCCCCCTCCTACTAGGCCATTGATTATTTCTAAGGGTGATCTAGATTTTGTTGCCTTATCTGATAACAATCCAATGGCTCTTCAACATTACCTAAGCACCTTATCTAACCATACCACTTTCACTTCGATTCCTCTTAAGAATCCACCTTATGGTATGCCTCCCCATCTTCTAGTGGGTGCCACCTCAACCCAACCCATTCTCACCTAAGCCTTTTCTTCTTCCAATATCCCACCTACCACCACTCCCCAAACTCTATTCAATGTCCCAACTAGTAACCAAACACCTACTACCCTAACTAATATGTCAAACATTAGGTCAACTTTTCCCCTTATTACCTATACTCCTTCTACCATGGGGGTATCTTCTACCACTCTTTCCACCATTCCCCTTAGTTCAACCAACCCATCAACTTCTACCCCACTTTAGAGTTTGGCACTTTCCATACCTCAAACCCTCCAACCTATTATCACTAGAGTTACTACCCAACAATAACCAACTACAACTTTCATACCCCCAACCCAATCTATGTCCATTTCACCATACACCAACCCAAACATACCTATAACATAACCCCTATCAACCCCCCAACAAGCACCCATGACATCTTACCCATATGTGTCTAACCCACAAGGATACATAGCACCTTCCACCCAACCATTTGTGCCAATCAACCCTTATGCAACACTATCTCAACCTATTATTATGACCACATACAAATATATGTCTTCTTCAGTGTCCTCTATCATGTATCCATACATTACTACCACCCAACCTCAACAAAGCTTACCACCTTAGTATGTTGCTTCCCAACCTCAAATAGATTTGGTCCAAATGTTAATGGACAAAATGACCAACATAGAGTTATCTATCTCTGGGTCTCATTAACTTTTATCCTATTATCAAATATGTAATGAACCCTTCCATCCATCTATTCCTATCCATCTTATCCTCCTCAATGTGAATTACCCAAGTTTTCCAAATTCTAAGGTAAGGAAGACCCCCAAAAACATTTTAGAGCATTTCATCACTATTATTATTATTTTATTACATATGATGATGTTCTTTTCTTCGTACCTTCCCCATGTCTTTATCAGGACCAACCATTTATTGTTATAGATCCCTCACCAAGCACTCCATATTTTAATTATCCCAGGTTGCCCAAATATTTTAAGAGCATTTCTCAATAAATATATCTATAAAGTTTTCTATTACTTACGTTTATTCTATTAGGCAATTTGATGATGAATCAATTATCAATTTGGTAGCAAGATGGAGAGGTCTCATCAACTAAATTTATTTCTTATTACCCCAACTTGAGTTGATCAATCTCTTCTCTTAGGGTTGTGCTAAATATATTACCCCTACTCTTCAAGTTCAAACTTTTAGATCTTTCGATGAGGTACTCACCATGGCACATAAACTTGAAAACTGAGCCATTGGGAAATTAAAACTATGAAACAAGAACTCTATATTTGAATCCAATGATCCTCCCTCCACCAAAATTAATAACCAATCCAAAGTGAAAGAATCTATAAACTTAGTTGTCCTAAATACTACCCCAACCCCATCAAAATAATTCTTCCAACTTTACCTACCAGCAAAACTGAAACCAAAACTGAGATCTTCCAAAACAATACTCCCATAGGGGGTCTTATGATTTAATTTTGGATAAATTAATCAAATATAACCTCATCTAACTTTCACCTCTCAAACCATCCCAATAATTTGACACTTCTCACCTCATTCCTAGATGATATAATGAGAATGACCATTTTGTTTTTCATTGAATTATTGGACATGACATCAATAGATGCAATACCTTAAAAATTCTATACCAAATCTTAATTGACAATGGAGAACTCACATTTGATAATCCTAATGCACCTCATAATTAGTTCCTTGACATCTTCTATAAACCTTTTCCCAATCATGATCCCTCTACCCACCACCATGATAACAAACTAGAGTCATCTCACTCCTATGAGGCGCATACAATAAATGTTATTCTTAGTGAGCCCATTGTTGAGGAGACCGCTAACTCAACCACTTATTATTCCATTTCACTTATGTAAGTATTGGACTCACCTTATATTCTTTTGGCTACTCAAATGAAGCAATAAACCACCACTCTCTCTTCACTATATGAAACCTTAGTTTTATCTACCACTCCCTTGATGGAAACACTGAAGGAGACAACCTTTGCTTTAACCATTTATTATTCTTCCACTCCACCCATTTAAGTGGTACAACTACCCTCCATTCCATTGAACACCCAAACAAAGGGAAAAAACCATGCCCATTACTTCGCTTGAGGACACCAAACCTCTTGCTCCCATCATAGAACCATTGATTCCCTCTTTGAAAACCATTGCACATGAGAAGGTTGCCTCATCCACCCAACTACCAAATTTGGAACCTCCCATCAATAAAAAGGATGAAGGAGCCATCCCATCTTCTCCACCTAAGGGATTAATTTTTGAAACCAATGACCAAATAACCAAAGCCATCTATAGGCCTTTTTCTAGACTAGTTCAAAGTCTGGGGTTCACTTTTCTACCCAAATTTGATAGAGCCACCTTTTAGAATCATCTAGGGCTCCCTTATCAAAACAAATTTGAATCATTGACCTCACTTGAGTCCACCATTAATCCCATCATTACCCCTCCATCAAATACCTCTTCTTCCAAAATTATAGGTGAACCATCCCAACTACCTCCATTTAGAATCATTAAATCAGCTTATGACTCTCTCACTAAACCTATCAATAATCTTGGAATCCTTCCTACACCTATTCAAAATGACCCCTCTTTGAAGTTGGACTTGGTTCCATGTATTCCACCAACGAAACCCCCAACAAAACCAATAAAGAAGGTAGAGTTACCTAGACCTCAGCCTCAAACTAGACCCATACCACCTTCTTCCCACTTATCTTCTATCTTAAGACCCCATACTTCTACCATCCCAATTACCTATTCTTCATCTTCTAATACATCCCCCTTTTCTTTACCTAAACCTACACCCACTAAGTCATCTAATTTGCCTTCATTTTTAAACAACCCATCTACCTCTACTTTCCTACCTATGTCTAACCCTTCAACATCCAAATATTTAACCTCAAAATCATTTACCCCAAAGTTAACCATAACTAATCAATCCCAACCACCAACCAAAACCATTCCACCACCTATAACTCTTAAGGTGAAAACTACATCTAGAAAGGTTCCCATATCTACAACTATAAAACCATCACATCAAATACCTTTGAATGAATCTTATTCAACCATCCCATAAAGGTTGTTACAAACTTCTTCCATTAGCTTACAACCTATAAAACCATTCTACCCCTCCAATACCAAACCCTCTTAGTTCAATGATAATTTATCTGTGCATACCATAAGGCACCAAGACATGACACAGAGAACTACAAAGCTCTCCAAGCACTTGTTCATAGCTTATATGATGAGGATGATCTATTATAAGATGACCCTCTTTTACCTCCATTACCAATCCTACCATCAACCCAACCTACCTAACCTTTACCTATGCCCCCACTCTCATCCAAGAGTGAGGAAGAGAAACTGAAGCAACCACCAAACCCAACAAATCCCCCCATCCAAACTATTCATATGATTACCCAATCATGAGCCTAATAGAAGTCTCCATTCCATAAAGGAAAATCCAAAGTCTCCGTTCCTTAGACTTACCCTTCAACCCCTAAACCTTCTAACCAGGACCAAACACATACACCTTTACCCTCACCTTCACAACCACCAAAACCCAAAGTGTCCATTTCAATACCCTCTCCCTCCAACCCTTCTAAATCCATCCAATGTATCATGTTGAAACAACTTCACTAGACACTAATGAAGATGAGCCTTTATGAACTAATCAACACCTTAGATCACCATAATTAGGTATTGATAGAGGATCTAAAATCTATATATGTTTAACCATATGACCCACAACCTCTTTCCCCCTTTGTTGGAGCCCTCCAATTTTTTGTCTTCATCACCTTTCAGGGTTTTGAAATACCTCTCATTCATCTAGAGGATTCCAATCCTCCCTTATTTATAACCATGTACATCAATCACACCCACTTCAAAAGGGTAATGATTAATGGAGGAGCTAGCATCAACATTATCTCCTCTCATGATTATGATCAATTTTAACTACCCAATAACATCATGTCAGAAAGCATAATGGTTCTTTGCTCCTTTAATGATACCATGGACACTACCTTGGAGATAGTTATCCTTCATATCCACTTGGGACCTCGCACCATTCTCAAACTATTTTATGTTATAAAGAGTGAGTTCTAATACAATGTATTACTCAAACACCCTTAGATCTATGCCATGAGTTGTGTCCCTTCCACCTTACATCGATGTGTCAAATTTGAGAATGAAGGTCAAGTCATTACCATCAAAGTTGACCCTAGTCCTTTTGCCTCTTGTAATATGACATATCAACCTAATGAACTTATTATTCCTCCTTCATCCACCTCACCACCAACCAAAACCAAAAACACTCCCATTCACAATAATGATGAAGCTTCAACTAGCTCATCTATCCCTTCTTCTTAGATTATTGTAAAGGACCCCTTATAAACTAAATTTAAACATCTCTCCCTTGAGGAATGTTTCCTTTTAGCCTTGGATGCTTTCCTTACTCCCCAAGAGTATGGGAAACTTAAGCATAACCCTTCCTACAATACCAACATCAGAAGCATCATCCCTTTTAGCCTCCCCAACCATTAAACAAATTTAATTTATGGGGGACTTGATCAGTCACTTCTTACTCCCACCACTACTTCATCCATTTGACTATTCACCTCCAATTTCTCTTATCTCACCATGCTAGCCTTTACCAAAGCTTACCTTTATAGGTGTGATTATAAGGGGTTTGGTCTCAAATTTAATGAAAAGAGACCTTACAAGTTACCCATCATTAAAACTCAAAAACATAATGAGTTATTTGGCCTTGGGTTTATACCACCATAAGAACCCACCTCACCAAAACCCATCACCACCATCAATGACGAGGATGTCCCATATTCACCAACCCCATCTCCCTTGACATCTAAATACACTAATATCATACCATCTAACTTTTTTCTATCAATACCATTAGTTTGGGCCCTCTGATCTATCAAAAGGGTGGTTGAACTAAAACCCTTCCTCTCATGATCCTCAAATGATAGAGAGGGATTCTCCTACCATCAACACCATCCAAAATTAGGATGATGATTCCATTCTCACCTACCTCAATGTGGGGGATTATTATATTCATAAATCCTTTCTTCCAAAGAACCAAATCATGTTGAATTAATCCACTATTAATGTCAACTTGAGTACTCAAGATAACCCCCATATTGTCAAAATTGGCCAATCCTTAAATTCCATGGAGCAATAGGATTAACATTCTTTCCTTCATGATAGTGGCATAGGTTTTGCTTGGTACTATCAAGATATGCCTAGAATTGACCCTCCTATTTTCCTCCACAACATTGCCACCCATCTTAAGGTTAAGCTAGTGCAACAAAAGCTTCGTAGGGTACATCCTTACATCACCCTTCTATTCAAAGAAGAACTTTAGCATCTCTTATCTATTGACTTCATCCACCCATTGACTATCCACAATGGGTTTCTAACATCATTCCCAATACCAAACCCATAGGGGGACTTCACCTCGACATTGAATTTTATGGCCTTAACCTCACTTGCCCAAAGGATGACTTCCCTTTGCCTAACATTGACCAAATTTTTGATCTTATAGCTAGCCACAAGATGTTATCCCTCATGGATGGTTTCTTGAGATATAATCATATCTTGATTTCCCCCAAAGATCAGCATAAAACTTCTTTTATCACCCCATGGGGGGCCTTCTATTACATGGCCATACCTTTTGGTCTAAAGAATGCTAGAGTAACCTATCAGCATGTCATGACCTATATCTTTCATGATCTCATCCATAAAATTATAGAATACTATGTGGATGATATATTTGGGAAATCCAAACACTAAAAGGATCACCTAGCCATTCATGAAATCATCTTTGATCAACTAATCCATTATCATGTCAGGCTCAACCCTAGGAAATGCATTTTTGGAGTCTTATCTAGAAAGCTTATTTGGTTTATTATTTATCTTCAAGAAATAAAAATAGATCCCACTAAAGTCAAATCAATCTTTGATATGCCTCCTACTAATCTTAAGTAACTTCACAGCCTACAAGAGAGGATCCAATCCATCCATCAGTTTATCTCCCAGCTATTAGATTAATGTCAACACTTTCACCATCTCCTCAAGAAAGACACCTCTTTTAAGTGGACCAAGGACTATTAATAGGCCTTTAATTCAATTAAGGAGTACCTTATTTCTCCACCCATTATTATTCTTCCTAAATATGTCCAACCCTTCTACCTTTATATATCTTCCATGAACCATTCTTTTGGGGCAATGCTCACTCATCATGATGAACAAAATAAAGAGTAAGATATCTACTACATTAAATATACACTTATAGAGTATGAGACTTGATATACCCACACTAAGAAAATTTTCCTTTCCTTAATATTTGTGGCCTCTAAACTTCATCATTACCTTTTTAATCATAAAACCTATGTCATCACTAACACTGACCCACTCAAATACATGCACTCTAAACCACATCAAAACCAACATATGGCTAAGTGGCTCATATTCCTGGCTAAATTTGATCTTTAATTCATTTAGAAAATGTCCATTTAATGGCAAGTCATCACTAACCAATTGGCCAAAGCTCCTATATTAGACAATCAACCGTTTCCTCAATCCTACCATTTGTAGTGCAGAAGCATCTCCTTCTAACATTTGGTATGACTAGACTTTTGACTACCTTAACCTTGGCATCATTCCTCCAAAAATTTTGAATAAGGCCCAAGGATATTTTTTTCAAGGTACCTATTGTTACACCATACTAGGGGGAATCTTTTACAAACATGGCTTTGATAGTCTCCTTCTTTGTTTTCTATATAATCGTGAAGCTTCCAATGCTATCAAGGAAATACATGATAGAACCTATGGGGGGAATTTTAGTGGCCTATCCATCACTAAGCATATACTTTACCTTGGATATTATTATCCCACTCTTAATCAATATTTTTGTGATTATGTAGCCAATTGTGGCAAATGTCAACAACACTCTAATTTACATCATGCACCTACCCATGGCCTTCGAGTATCCAAGGACTATTGGCCCTTCTCACAATGAGGTCTTGATATAATTGGTGAAATCAACCCTAATTATTCATAATGATACCAATCTATCATTACCACCACTAAATATTTCACGAAATGGGTAGAATCCATTCCTCTTATTTTGACCATAGTTGAGAAGATTATTGACTTCATCACCCACCACATCATTTTCCACTTTGGTGTTCCCCATAAGATCATCACTAATAATGTAAAATCCTTTCAAACCAATAAATTCTAAGGTCTCTATGATTAATTTGTAATGAAATTAATATTTTCCTCGCCTTATTGTCCACAAGAAAATGGATAGGCAAAAGTTTCCAACAAAATGTTAACCAAAGTAATAAGTAATTTAGGTCAGGATTGGCATCTCCATATCCCTTTCACTTTATGTAAATATCAAACCTCTCATCTTTGGAGAAAAGGTAGTTTTACCCCTCAAATTTCAAATTCCTTCTCTTTGCATATATTTGTAAATCCTGTCTAAGAGCAATTATCATCAAGAATGCCTTGTGCATCTTAAACTACTTGATGAACATCACCTCACAACACTTAATCATCTTCATGTATATCAAGAAAAAATCAATAATGATTACAAAAAACATCTTAGAGAGCAATAATTCAATATTGGAGACTTCAATCTTAAGGAAAACCAACATGTATCTAATATGGAGAAAAGCAAGAGAGGAAAATTCACTTTCAATTGTATTTGACCCTACATCATAAGCCATAAGTATGGATCAGGAGCTTATCACTTATCTTCTCTCAAAGTTAAACTAGAACTTGAGCCTCTAATTGATTCACATTTTTGTCTTTTGTATTTTTAAAATAAGGATCAAAATCACCTCTGTGTCTAACTTAAACTTGTCACTTGGTTTACTAGATTTTCACTTTCCTTATACTTTCACCGTATTCCTCTTAAGGACATTTGATTATAACATAGAACCATTTGATTATCCATCATAGTTATAGCCTAATCCTAAGCATGGATAAAATGGATCTATCTATGGCATGATTATCATGGATACTTTTTGTCTCTATTTAGATGGAATCCCATGATCAATTGTCTTTCAAATTGCTTTCCCTTATCTATCATTGACATTTTGTGTTAAATTTTTTTCCCAAATAAACATTGACCTTTAAGCTTAAATAGACTTGTCATATTGGGATACCAAAATATTATTTGGGTCCGTATCTCTAGCATTACAAATTGCTCCCTTAAAGGATGGCTGCATAAAACTCAATTGCTTAAAAGACAGATTGTTCCCTCAAAAGACAACTACAAAATAAACAAATCAAATTTTAACTCAATCCCTTGAAGAATGGATAAATAATTTTTTTTTAAATAAATAATTTTAAGCTTAACATATTGATTAACTTCACCCATTCTATCAACACTATAAAAGAAACAAATAACCCTATGTCAAAATAAAAGCAAGCAAGCTATAAACAACTTTTACATATGGCATTCGTAGACTTCCCACATCAATCAGTCTACACATTATATTAGGCTATGGACTTGTCTATTATGGTTATTTCATCACCTATATATGGGGCAATATAACCCACATTAGGTTCCCATATTACCCATTTCCCATTCAACAGTCTACCTATTACCTACTCTCCCTTTTTAAACTCTCTAAAATAAAGGGAATATGAGCTTACTTGAAAAAAAGTGATCCAAATACCTTATTTTTTGATCAAATCAGGATCATGTGAAGCATTGGAAAGGTTCATTTTCATTAAGCCAATCTAACTTTATTTTTATCAAGCCTTTGTCAATGACAACATCATGCATTTCTTACCCTATCGTTATCAGTTCATGAAGACATGCGTCTCATGATCCTTTTATCTTTTCCCACATTTAATTTATTACCTATACCTACTTTATGTGTTTTCATTATATTCCTATGTCACATACCATAACCAGACATTTATAATGTCATCCATACACATTCCAAACTATGAGCCCAAACATTAATCATATCATCAAAAACCATAGTCCAAACCATCCTATCCATGATCATGACAAAGACACCATCCAAAATATAATCACCAAAAATTGTTATTATATTAGATTAAAAATCATAAGCACATTCTCATATCTATCCAAAACACAAAACAAACCATATTCTCCATTAATATGTCATCATATGCCTAAACCTACACATCCACATATCACCTTGTAGAACGTGGGGCATGAATATCCTACAATTTCCTCATATCAAAACACACACCATGCACATTCCTAAACATTAAAACTAATGAAACATAAATAAATCACATTTACAACCATATTCACCTATCATATCAATAAATAATATAAACCATTTACCATAAACATTATCCATGAGTCACATCATATCACCAAATAAAAATCATGTCACATCTATAAACTGTGCCATCATTTTCTTTAACATGATCATATATACATCATCCATTCCATAATCAATCATAGATCCATAATAATATTATAAATAACATATTTATTTGACAATAATCAAAACCATCCATGATCATCTATATATCACATCCATCCAACGAGCATAAGATAAATATCTATGAATAATATTACCCATAGCCTAATCACATTATTTATCACATACTTATAATAATGTCATAAAAAATTCATTACTCATCCATAGTATTATACATCAAATGCCAAAAAATATGCACATCCATAAACATCATCACATGCCTAGGTCAACAAGAGAACATCTCATATGCATCAAAGTATTCAACATCTCATTCATAATCTTTATCATCATAACCACATCCTAACCATAATCTGCATCTATCTCATCATAAATATAATCTACATCTACCTCATATATATCATCATGAACATAGTCAACAACATCTATATAATCATGAACATCATATAGCATAATCATCATATACATCATCATCCAAGTCATACATGTCAGTAAAATATACATCATCATACAAGACATTCATGGAATAATGTATCAATATCTCTCATATACATCTCACATCATGAACATGCAGGCTAGAATCAAAATTAAGAACATATGCATCATATAATTTCCTCTATCAAGTTCCTAGTACACCACTACCACTTGCCCCATCTATACCTACACTACCATCTGGTGGTGGCCCCCCTGATATCCCTATCTATCCCACTATCAAGGCCCACTATCTTGGAGTAGCTATCAAAGGATCCCATACCAAGCTAGACCTATACTCTCCATATCTCATCTCTAGGGGTAACTATGCTAGCACTATCACCTTGTAATATCTCAACTCCTCAATAGTGGTTAAGTACCATGTCCTTACAACTACATCAACTGGTCCTCTTACTACTAATGTGATCTCTCCTACCCTCTATCTCGGTGAATCTATCTCCTGAGTCACTAACCCAAGAGAGATCCTTCCTTGATCTCACTCTCTAGTCAAGGTGGAAATATGACCTTATAAAATGGCCACATATCCTTGTAAGCCAATAATCTAGGCCTATGCCACTGTTAGTGCTACTACCACCTATCCATCTTGTGTTGGTTCCCTAGTGAGATCCACATCTATAGGTTATTGACCATCATCACCCCATCCAAAGTTAGCTACTACATATATGGCTTGGTACCAAGTTGTATATCCATCTACAATACCCACATCATCAATGGTAGCTCTAGTTGTTAGCTTCTCATAGTCCAAAATGGCATCCTTTGACTATGGCTCTCAGACTTATTTAGAGGATCCTCTCAGATGTCCCTAGATATAAGAGGGAGGACATCATGTTCTAGTTCCTAGAACTATATATGATATATATACCTAAGCCACCTAGGCCACCCTACATATGGCCTCAATACTATATCAACTACCACCAACCCCTCCAAGTCATCCCTAAACCACTTAGTGTCTCAACCACTACCACCAACACCTATCAATGCATATTAATCTCTCCAACTAGTGAAACTAACTAGAAATGGCTCCTAGCTAAATCCATCACAAGGTATTCCCACTGGCCTTAACACTCGTATGTGCTTGTACACCCAATAATAAAGCATGAACCCAACATTGATCCCATATTACCTATATGCTCTAAAGTCCCAGAGCTCTATGTAGATTTACACTAATAACACTAGGGCCCATTCAAACATAGTCCTCCCACTAATCATCTCCACCATCACTCCTAATAATAGGTATGGGAAGCAACCATTACTCAAATTGGGTACCATAAAGTAGGACATGTCCACCATCATCATCATGAGTAAGCATCTATCTACAAAAACCCTTTGGTATAAGGGTCTATAGCTAAATCTACCTAAGTGAAATCGAGCATGACCTTGATCTACCCCATAAATCAAATTCATGTGATAATCAATCTCCTCACTCTCTATATGGTAGATTGGCTCTCCCTAAATGGGTAGCCATGTAATACACTAAATTTCATCTATAAGAATCATCATCTCTCTTATCAATAGAAAAAATGTGTTTGTGGTTAGGTTCTATCTCTTGATGAGTACCAAAATCATACATGTATCTCACGATAGGTTTTGGTAGTGAATCATCATGCCAAGTCTGACTATTTCCATATGTCTCCACTACTCTATAGTCATCACATATCAACCTTTAAAAAAAATATGAGGGATCTAGTCCCTCATCTGAATTTGCTCATGTGCTTGCATAAAATCATGTTATCAATGGCTACTTAGTTTTCAACATCTACCTAAATACCACCCTACACTTACCTTTCTCAACCTATTTCAACCTAACCAAATTGTACAACAAACCCCTTATATATACCTTACATCTATCCAAACCTATCCAACACACCTATAACTCTATCAAACACCCACCCTAGCATATCATTTTAGTCACCTGATCACTTCTATTTTATAACCTCTACCCACTGACCCATTATCCTATCTAAATATTTCAACATACACCTCACTCCACTATTTACATCTCTTCAATCATTTACACAATTTAACACCTTTTACCACTAACATACCAAGTAAGCATTCATATACACTTTACACAATTTCACATACCCTCATTTTAAACCCTTTCAAACATTTCATATTCAAACATCACTAACACTTTATATATTGTATAGCCAACATCACACTTCTACACACGTATTACCATTAAACAACTTTTAATAATCTACCACACTCATTTCACCAATTTTCAAAACACATTTAAATATTTTACCATTTTTTTATTTTTAGTAACCACTTTCAACACTTCGAAACCCTAAACATTTTGACTCAACCACTTTACATCTTATAAACATTTTATGTTTCAATGCTTTCAAACTTTTTAATACTTCAAATACTTACCCCTCTTTTATCACAAATTTCCTCCTATCCTTCGATCATCAATGGTTATTTGAACCATCAACAATCCCTTGTGGACATTTTAATCTCGGGATCAACCTCTAATGATCAATTTGAATCACCAATGGTCACTATTTGTGACCATTAGCGGTGCCACTCAAACCCTAAACCTCTCCAATACCACATACACTCCACAATCCCTCTACCTAACCTTATTCCCACTTTAATATCTACTTAATTGACCATTAACCTATCCATTTCACCCATTAATTTTCCCCAAATTAATAAAATGTAAAACTAGGGCATCCTCACACCCCATTCAGAACCCTACCCAAATATTTCACCACTAACTACAATGCATCTTAAAAAACAACAAATTACACTACGTTATTAATTTCAAGATAATTCCTACCTTGTTTCATGATCATTGGTGAGGTCAAATCCATTATACCACTTCTCAACCACATCCTTACCCACCCTCCATCATATCACTGCTCAAGTCAACCCCCATGCACACAATCCACTAATCAATCAACACACCTCAATAGGTAAATGCAAAAAGATAAAATGCTCCGATTCACCCCAAACATAAATCACCAAAAGTAAAATGGTAAAAATGAATTACCATTTTAATTTTTGTATCTCAACTTCTTAGGATTTTCATAACCATCGATGGTCAGGCTGACCATCGATGGTCAACCCTAGGGAACACCCTAATCATTGACAGTTAGGGTGCCACATTGTTTTTTTCTAATATTTAAGCACCCCACTTAAGTGTTATCCTTTTAGGAGTTTACATTATCTCCCCCAACCCAACCACTTGAATTTTTAGAGATTCCTCTGACCAACCCATCTAAACAAATCCACCTTAACATTGGCCAATTTTGATCCAATAATTCACATGTTTTGCAACAACCTTGCCTTGATCATTTTGACCACACTGACCAAACTTGCCATGTTGCACTTTTAAAATTCATTCCAACTCATGCATGACCAAACCATTTATGTTGTTTTTTGGGATCACTTCTTACCCCAAATACATATGATCAACATTGACCCTATCTAGATGACTTGCTAGGCCTGACTTGATCATATATGACCAATGTTTTAGATCAGTTACCCTATCATATGTCTCCCTATAAATTGACCTTATTTATATCAACATTTTTAACTTTAATCTCTATGCAATCTTTATTATCACACTTATTTGTATTTTATTCACACATTTTCATTTTAAATGCCCAACCCATTTTGTGTCACCCTCCTTGTGATTATCTCTTTACCATTTATCAAACCCTGACCTAATTTTACCTTTGATTCATCAACTCTCAATTTGAGGGGAAATACATCCTCCCATATTGAGGGTAATCAGACCATGACCAAAAATCTACTTGTTTTTATTTTATAGCTTATTAATCAAAATATGCATAATAAAAAGGGGTAAAATATAGACACTTGAAAATTACAAACTTTTAGATGTTGAAACACCTAGAATCCCTACCTAACCTTGAAGCTAGTTGGCCACCTAGTTAACTTAGATTATTTATTAATTTACTAACTTAACTTTTTAAATCATCCTTTTTCACCCCATTTACCTCTATACCTTGACCACTGATGGTTAACCTAACTATTGATGGTTAGCTTGACCATCGATGGTGAGGTCTCCAAGCTTGCTTTAAAGCATTACCAATTGTATGATATAATCAAGGCACATTTAAAAACTTTTATTTTGTGATGCAAACTAGATTTACAACATCATAATTAGAAACTTTTTCCTCTATCCATTTATCAAATTCCTCTTACACATTTAGTAACTTCATCTTATTAAAGGAGAGGAGGAAAAGAAAGGGATCTAGAAATCCAACAATTTGCATCCAAGCTATCTTGCATCTAGGTATCTAACATCCCTTCAACAATAAATAAGCATCAATGGAGACTCAAACCTATGTTAGTATCACTTTTAAAGGCCAAATAACTATCACTCTAGACAAATTGCTTCAACCTTACACCACTAACTAACATCCCTACCCTATCAGACCTATCAGTATCTTATTTTCCATTCCCCTCATCCATAACAACCCTTTATTTTCCCAATTATCCAATATAAAATCTTTTTTTAGATCATTCCTATAATCACATAGGTAATCACTAATGGTTAACCCAACCACTAACAGTCACCTCAACCATCGATGGTCACCTAACTACTGATAGTTAGCCTAACCACTGATGGTCCACCCAACTGTTGACAGTCACTGTGGTAAAAAAATAATAGCAATTTATTTTCACCCCCTTAACCCCAACTAAACCATATTTTATATGTTACTACCTATTCATGAAGACTTTTATAAAATTTTAAACCTGACCCCTACTATCTTAGCATGAGTATTAATCCATTTTTACTATATTTAGTGTTTTTATTCAATAATCAACTTACTTTCATCTTATCTTACATGAATTTACATTCTAGTTATTGAATGAAATATTATTTTTTCTTCATTTATATCAAATTAATTATTATACATAGTGGATTGACAACCTCATAGCAAGCATATGCTTTTTGGATCTAGCTCACACTAGGTAGTCCGCTCAACCATCTAGCTTATTCCTTCTGAGCTAAAGAGGAGTTCTCGCCATCATCTGGATCATGCACACACTTTTACTATGTATTCTTCTACAAACCCTATTATTAGTTTCATTACTTGCTTCCAAATTAAGAAATGAGTGGAAATCAGCTAAAATAATATGTTCACAATTAGAAGTGTAGGTATGCTCTATCTTCTTCTAGTTAGGATTGATTTATAGACATAATGTATTTTTGATTGTAAACATTCTATTGAACTCGACACAAATCTAACCCTTACAAGATTTGTTTCACTTATTTCATTATTTTATCATTTTTATTATCATATAGTCATTATACTAAGTTGAATGTATCAACACAATTCTAACTTTTATACATAGTTTTAGCACACAGTCATATCCAAATGATTCTATTCTTTTTGTGTAAGTTCTTTTTTAGGTATAGGCTACTAGATCAACTCAATTGACATAGTACATTTTTTTATACTTTTATACATCCAATCTAGATTACTAACTTAACCCAGTTAACCTTGTACACTTTAAAGCATTAGATTCAGACTATTTGGTCAACCCAATTAACCATGTATATTTTAGGATCTCAATAACAAGCTTCTGTAAAGCTAGGTCTACCCAATCGACCATGTTATCAAGATTTGCAAACATTTATCAAGGATATTTGATAGTAATCTCACTTCTTTGCATCTTCAAAACCACCAAAGTTCCTTTATATCCCTCTCTCTCTTTCCTTATAGTCTTTCTTTTCATAGTTTGCAATCTTTGAAACTGCCCTTGTATAGTCAACTAGATCGACCTTATTGACCTAGTTCTATATTCTATGTCGACTCTTTCAACATAGAATAAAGGTGATATAGATCCCTTTTAGTCAATATCTAGGTCGACTCTATCAAAATTTGTTAATTTTCATACCTTTACTTCCATAGTATAAAGGTGACACTATTAACCCTATTCTATATTTTATGTATACACTATCGACTGCATCGACACTATATCTTGTTTCAAAGTTGGTATTAACCCTTATGTACTAGTAATTAACTCAATATTTCATTTCTTATTTCTTTCATGCTTAGATTAGATCACATAGTCTAATTAAGTGGTTTTTAATATACATTTATTTTCACTATTTTATATTTTATGCACACATGACCAAATCAGAAAATATTAAATAAGTATTTTAACAATTATCTATCTAAGGCCAACCTAATTAGATTTCATCACAAAGGGGGATGTCAACTTGGTTTTTTGGTCAAGTATAAACATATGGTTAATGGTATATTTTAGATAATTACCTAACACCCTTATCATTATAGTGTGTGGAATAAGGGGGTAGGCCCCAATACCAAGCCTGTACCATTGCCAATACAGATCCCTTTTAGCCCAAACTTCTTGAAACTATCCTTAAATTTATTTCTATTTCCTTGCTTACAAATAACTTCCTATCATATTCAAAATCATATTCTAAATAATCTAAAAACATTCAGGTTGACCATCTAGTTAGATTTTACTTTTCAAAGTTGATTGTTTGCTCTTTGCTCAATTATGTGTTGTATTGCAAAAACTTCCATTAGCTAGCATTAGTACAAGGTTATATGTTATGTTCCTTGATTGGATCACCCTAATTGATCCAATTGATTATTTGTTTCCATTTAGTTCTTTCTTTTCAAAATACTTGTAAAATTATTCTTGTTTCAGTGCACAGTCATTTTAGTCAACATAGTTTGTTTTAGGCTATTTGTGTTTCCCTATCTATTATAATTGGTTGACTTAGTAAACCCTATACAGTTTTTCAACCTTTGTTTTATATGCTAGGTTGACCCAGTAAACCTTATACTATTTACAAGCCCTTCTTTCTATGCTAGGTTGACCTAGTCAATTATGTACTATTTTTGTCACTTCTTATTTCCTTGCTTTATCATCTCTCTTGCCTATTTTAGTATTTTTCCTTTCATCATGAATTTTCTATTTTAAGACAACAATGAGTTGAATTCAACAAACATGATGAGTTTTACCAAACCTCATAAGGTCTCTCATACATAGAGTAGGGTTCCTATCTTGGATGAAATTAATGTTCATATAGCCACTCGCACAACAAACTATGGGACACCTCCTCATTCCTTTTTACAGTGTAATCCTTGATTTTCCCTATAAGATCAACCTAAATTAGAGTATACCCCCAAAATTCTCTTCTATATCTCATAATTTCCTCAACATCAAGGAAAGGATCCCTATATCATTTACCATCTCATGATTAGTGGTCAATCTAAAGAGCCTCATTCACCTACTCCCACATTCTCAAATGGATTTGGAGGTACCAATTTCTTTTATTCTTAGAATCTTCCTTTGATTATTACCCCTTATCATACCATGACCTCTTCTTCTTTAACTTCTTCTACCTCCATGCCTAGTATATCCACTATCATGGTAGCTTTTACATCTAGTGTGCCTCTCCCAAGACCCACTCTCCTTAACTCTTCCACTAGTGAATCATTTTTTACCTAAGGTAATCATGATTCTAGTGCTTCTTCTTCTCATCCCTTAACTAGTCCATCTTTTTCATCTCAAGCAAATTTTTACACTAGTGCTTCGCATTCTCATAGTTCCTCTCAAGCTCCTACCAACACCAATAGTGGTACCCCAGCCACTAATACCAAATAAAATACTTCAAATAGTGATAAAAATTCCAATCAAACCCATCAACTCATTTTACAAACACTTAATCAAATGAATACCTTTCAAGCTCATAATACAAATCAAATGATGAGAATGCAAAATCATCTTTTCCATCTTCAAACACATCCTCAACCAATGACTTGGGGAACATATAATCAAAATGTTCCCCCTCCTCCTCTTTGATATTACCAAGGTAGTCTTATCCCTCAACCTCCTTTGATCAACAAAACTATTAAACATCTTCAAATTGATAATATTGATATAGGAGGTATCACCCCTATAATTTATTGTAATGGATCAACTGATCATGCCCTTCATCTTAAAACATTTATAAATATCTATAAGGATTGGGTCAAATTGAACACCTTTTCCAATACTAAGCTCTTATAAAAAACCCTCATGGCTGATGCCTTAGATTGGTATAACCAAATTATAATCCATTCTATTTCTAGTTTGGAAGATTTAGTTAATTCTTTAGTTCAAGAGTTCTAAACAAGTGATCTTCTTGAAAACACTTTGGCCCATTTTATAAATTTTAAATAAATTGAAAATGAAACTACCCAAGCTTTTGTTAAAAGGTTAAAAACTTCATCAAATAAATGTGAATATAACATGGCCAATACTAAACTTTTCCATCTCTTTATTATTTCTCTTTTTCCCAAGTTATAATATAGGGTCCACACTCTCTCTCCACATACTTTGGAAGAGGCTATTAACCAAGACAAATATCAATATTTCCTTATGCATCAATTAAATCCACCCTAACCTTTTATGGTTCCTTATATTTTACTTAAAAATAATAATTGTAATGTTATCAATGATGGTTTCATGGAATCTTATGACACCATTCATAGTATTCAAATCATTGCTCCTAACCAATCCTCAAAACTAGGTCCACCTTATAAATAATATACCAATCCTCATTTATATTCACCAACTACCATCAAAATTAACAAACCCTTATCCTTAGCTAAATTACTTAAGCATCTACCTAGGCCTCTTCTATCAGAAATTGATCCTACTCATCTTATGAAATCCTAGTATGATCATAACAAGTTTTGTTGGTATCATGCTAGTTGGGGTCATTCTCATGAGACCTATAGGTAGCTCTATAATTTGGATATGAATTTTCTTCTTGGTCCTAATTTTGATCATAATTTTATCATTCAAAAATGTCAGGAAGCCTATGATATTACTTTTAAGTCTCACAAATCACATACTAAATCTCAAGCCTTAAATTAAGCTAATGCTCATTTGGCTATCTACATAGACCCTCTTCCTAATCAACAAACTAATTGAGATACCCAAAACAAGCCCACCCCTTCCACCAATAATGTCAAAAGTCTTGATGACCCCAATTATAAAGAGAAAGTGGTTAACATGACTAATATGAGAAGGTTGGTTACTTTTATTAATTATCAACCTATCTAAACTCCATTATCTTGAACATTATATGTTATCCAAGATTCTTCTCCAACTCATTTATATGAGTTGGGGCAAGATGACCTTATAAATTTTTATGATCCAATTCCCAATTCTCCCTTGGATACCACTTCTCATTATATTTATACCATCCCTCCATCTTCTAATAATAATGATAGTCAATCTTATACCAACACTTCTTTTACCAATTTTAAAATTAACCTGAACTAACCACTAACTTTTCTCAACATATTTTAAAACATTGTTCTAAAGACTCTCATTCTTATCAACAAAAATTCCAATGTATTTTGATTCCTCCTTCTAAGGACATGATTATGCATTATGTATCTATTTATACAAACCTTAGTATGGGTTATGATGATTGGGATCTCATCATGGAACTCACTAATATCCCATCTTAAATTCCATTCCTTGAGCATTTGAGGACCTCTTCACATCATAGAAACCATCTTATGCAACTCTTGTTCAAAATGATTATCCCTCATCTTCCCCTAGAAAGATGTGAAGAAACCTTATTTGGATTTGAGGATAGCATATTACAACAATGTGAAGAGATGTCCATCCATGTTGATGAAATAATGAACACTTCTCTTTTCTTAAAATTACCTATCATTTATATGATTCTTGATGAGATTATTATTCTTATAAATGATCCTCCTTTATTCATTAGTGTCCAAATAGGTGATATCCAAGTCAATCATGCATTGATTAATGGGGATTCCAACACTTGTGTTGCCTCTCTTGATTTTATCAAATTTTTAAGATATTTTGAATGTAATATTAAGGCCACATGCAACACATGCCAAGGATATGATCATAGTAAAATGCCTTCATTAGTTTGTGTGTGTCTTCCCATTATTGTCTCACCTATTATTATTCATGTGAAGGTAATGATCTTTAACTTTCCTCTCTTTTATAATATTCTACTTGGTAGACCATGGACTCACCATATGAGATGAGTTTCTTCTTATACCGACTAATGTCGTAAATTACCTCATAATGAAGCCATCTATAGGATTCAGGGTGACTAAACTTTGGAATTTCAAATGATTCTAATACCATTATGTCTTCAATATTCCTACTCTTGAACCTTTGCCCACTATTCCATTTTATGAGTATCAACACTTCAATTTTACTATAAATTCCACTAGAGGTTACAATGGTCATCATAAACTCATTGGAAATATTCCTATAACCTCTTAGATTCTAATGATGACGAGCCTAATGATTAACTTAAAGATTCAAAATTATGATCTCTCACCTCATCTCATCTCATAGATTCAAACTTCTTTGTAGCCTCATTATCATAAACCTCCTTGTGATGATATTCTTATTGCCCTTACTAAGACTCAACATTCTATTCACCACACTTCATTAGAGGACAAGGTCATCCTTACTTGTGTCATTGACCTTCACGCACTTGATTATGATGATGGTTATTCCTTAGATGATTCATTCTTAGGTGGTCTTGTTTAGCCCTATGATGCTATGATTATCCATTATCATTCTTATTTATTTGAGTCTTTTCATATATATTCTTGTATTCCCTCATCTATAGTTCCAAATTTTATTATTTTCCCTCTTTATCATAAGGTACATATAACACTAACACCTCTAGTTTTATAGGAACATCATAGGAGTATTCTTATGGATCATGCTATGACTGGGCCTTACTACTTTTCTAGGTACACTAACCCCTATAGCTTACTTATCCTTAAGATGTATGCGACCCTTATTCTACCTTTTGTATATCTTGCCCTTCCTTTAGTAAAACCCACTAATTTAACCTAGTTTATAAATAATGGAGTTTTATTCCTATTTTAGTTAAAGGTTTGGATTAATAAATTAGTAAAAAATATAGCAATAAATATAGTCCTGATTTGTGTAATTGTTTGTCATTTTCACCTTTCTAAAAATAGCAATAAATGAGAATAAATATAACTTAGCTAGAAATAGACTAAGATAACTAATATAGAGACTAAAAATGTCTGTAAAAGATTGGGAAGGTTTAGGAAACCTAAATCTAGCTTTTATTTAATGAAAGGATAAGAGCACCAAAAAGGGGATGCTTTGATGTCCAGTGTTATTGTTCATTCTTGCCGCTATAATCCAAATTGATCATAGAGATTTGAAACTTTTTGGGTAGTTGTTTTGTGTCTCTGTGAGTGTGCTTATGAAAAATTGAGTATTTTTTGTTGACAGAGCTCACTATGAAGCTAATTTTGTCTTAAAACCCTAACCCTCCATCATGCTTAATAAAATTATATTTGAGTGATTTGAGAAAGAGGGGGGTTAGTGTGTAAGATATAATAAATGTGAAATCCACATCCTTTGTATGGGCACACTACCTACATACCAATACTTTGAAAAGTGATCAATCCATATATAGTTATACCACCAAATGTGATTTGTGAAATAGTGTGATGTAGATGCAAATGCCAATTTGATAGTGTTTGAGGTGGCTAGGGACTAGTATGAGGATTTGAGTATGTTTGTATTTATGTTGAATGATTGTTCATAGAGCATAGGGAAGTTTTCCTTGGTGTTTTATTTTTATTATTGCTTTCTTTTTAAGTTTTTTCACCTCCCTTGTAAATGAACTTTGATTAGGCTTTTATAGGTAATACTTGGTCATGGGTCAGATGTATCCACATTAAGCTGACCTAATTAAGGATAAAGACTAGATGAAAATGACTTTGGGGATCAAAGTGAAAATGGATAAGATTACCAAAAATGGGACACTTTTGTGTCTGACACTATACTCCAAATGGATCACTCTTCTCCTACAGGCTCAGGACCTAGGGGTATAGGACTGACATGGGGAATACTACTTGGCTAAACTGGAATGACCATTTAAAAGGTTATAGATGATTGGTAATGAGAAAAAAGGTGTCTAAAAGGGTCCAAAGAGAATGAAAAAAAGACCTATGGCTGGGGTGTCATAACCCACACTCAAACTACCAATTTGGACATTTTATGTGACTACATTTTCCCTTGCTTTATTTTAGTGATGCAGCAAAGAGAAATACTAGGATAAAGGAAAAATATAAAGCATACCTAAATTTACCTGAAAGGGTGAAGCCCATGATGATGTGTGATACTAAGTGTGTGTAGAGAGATCAAAACATGAAGTATAAATATACAAAATAAAACAAGGATTAGATTAGTTCTTACTAGACACACTATGTCTAAAATAAGAATGTAAAAAGGCTAGGTAAAAGAGAGAGGAAGAGAAAGGAATGAATACACCTCACTAGATATGTGAACCAATATAAGACTTATTGTGATGTTAAGTGATGTTGAGTGTTGTACCAAAAGTAATATCACAAACAGAGATGAGTGCTCAATTCCTTAAGGGTAGCTCAAGAATATAAAGGCTAGCCCTTTAGCTCCATCATTTCCCACTATGTAGTGAATATATGTGATCATGTGTGTGTTAATAAATGTTTGGAATATGTGTCTAATATCTATAAGTATGTGGCTCAATAATATAGAGTCTAGTTAGTTCTTTGGCTACATCATTAGCTACTACGTGTGAACTATGAACTAATACCAGTAAGAATGTGTGTTGTATGAGATGGCTCATGAAGCCTATAAATTATCTATAATCTAATAATGTGGTGTCGATAGACAAATGTGTATTGAGAAATAAGCCAATGTTGGCCACCTAGAAAGGTGGAGATTAGGCTTATATGAAATCCACTCTAAAATTGAGAACTAGGCTTAAAGGAAAGCCACTCCAAAATGATGCCAACCACCTGTATATGGAATAAGGCATGAAACTACTAAGAATACCTAGGTAATAAAATTAATTCAAAATAAAAAAAGGAAAATATGTTGTGTATATTACCCCTGATCGTTGGTGTCTATAACATGGATTTTGATTTAGAAGTTATACCAACTTCCTAATCTAAAACTGGAAGTGAGAGCCATCATGTCATGCATGATGCCCTCTATATCTAGATAATATTAGTAAAAAAATATATTAAAACTACCTAACTAAACTAGATTGTAGCTAAAAAAACTATAATTTACCTTACCTTTCTATCTATTTTTTAAAATCTAGGTTTTTGGCTATTTGGACAGGAGCACCAAAAAATAGACACTTTGGTATCTAGTGTTGTAGTCCAAATGGGGTAGTCTTGTCTTTTACTATTTTTGATGATTGTTTTATGTTCATCACTATTTTTATAGACTATTTTGTAAGTTTTTAATTTTTATTGTTGTTCTATGTGTTTTTGAAAATTGATTTTGATCGATAGAGGGTTCTAATCTCTATGACAAAACCCATATTTATTGTCCCCTCAAAGGTAGAAATGAAGACCTTGCAATGACTACCCTCAGATTAAAGAGCCTTGTAAATATGTTATGCATAGTTTGTATTAGAGATGATTAGATTAATAAGGGTATGCCTGGATAGATATAACATTGTAATAGTATGTGTAGTATATTGAATTAAAACTATAAATCTATTTAGTTTTCAAGGAGGGATAGAGCATGATGTCCATCATGGAATCCAAGAAGTTAAGATAATACATGATGTGGATCATGACATTGAAAATAACTAAGTAAACAAACATGCAAGGAAAGAAGCATACAAAAGAGGCTAAGGGGCCCAACAAATAAGGGACATGGGCACATGTCACTCAAACTAAGAAAAAAAGCATAAAAGGCATGTTAAAATGGACATATACACATATAATTGTAAATAAGTTCGATTGGAATGATGGCCACAAGCACATACAAGAGTACAAACAAAAGACATTGGCAAATGTCCTTAGGCACACATAGGCAACAAAACATGAACTAAGAAACGCAGTCACATCTAGCTACTCAAAGAAAGAAAGGAAGGCATGTAAATGTTGGAAATACATATTCATCTAACTAATCAAAGAAATAAGTGAAATTATGCAATAAAAATGTAGTATAAGACTAGGTAAATGTTAATAAATACACAAGTGTTATATACTAGTGAGTGTCGATAGAATAATATATGTAAGCTAGCAAGTATCAACATGATAACTAGAATGTCTGATGTAGGAATGACATAACTTAGATGGTGTAGTCATGTAGAAGATGCCCTTGGTGGTTAGATATGTCAATGTATGTCTCAAATTTAAAATTAAGATGCCCCCTCAATGGGTAGATTAAAGCGATCAAGGATATGGGTGTCACTTCACACATTTAAAGAAGATCAAGTGAAGCATGGTAATGTCGATAAATTGACAAATAATAGCATAGAACAACAAAATGTAAGTCTAGCATGGTAGTAGAAATGTAAAGCATGAAAAATGCATACAATTGAAAAGCTTTTTGTAGTTTGAATTATTTGAATATATTTGTATTTTAACATGTTATATTATTTTTGGTATTTTGAAATATTGTATTGTTTTTGGTATTTTGAAATAAGATATGTTCAAGTAATCATAAGGAAACTATGTAAAATAAAGTGAAAATAAACTATGTAAAATTAATATGAGAAATTATATATAAGTAGAAAGAAACTATGTACAAGAAAGACTAAGAAAAAATGATACTAACCGATGAGTCTCATGATAGACTCCCTATCATGGTGTCCTGTATCAAGGAGAGGGATTGTGAATGATCATGAATCATGATGGAAACTGATTTTAGGTTCCCCCTATAACTCTAAAAATTAGATGCAATTTTGGGACTCTTGGGACCCATCTGGTAGTAGAAGAATCTCTCTAAAAATGTGTTCTATGTGTAGAGGCATGAGACCTCAATGACACTACCCTGGGTGTGAAAACTATAGCTAGAAACTATCTAGAGTCCTAAAACTATAATTGATGTAGTGGTAGCTCTAAGAGAGGCCTCTTTGGAAGTATATAAATTCTCTATGCTAGTGAGGGAGGCCTCAACTATGTCTGAATCTCAACTAATGGAAGAACTATAATTGGTGGAGGAGTTGAAACTGGTGATTATATAATAGGAGATGGATCTAAAGTGGGGAGTGGCAACTTATACAAAACTCCACTAACTATAATAACTTGATTATAATGAATGTATTTCATGCATTAATGAACTATAAAAGGTAATACATAAAGTTTATGTATCCATGGTTGACCAAGTAACATGTCAAAGACTCCTACACTGGGAATAATAGTAAATGGTGTGGCCATATGTGTTATACCAACTTATAAAGGAAGTAAAATATTGTGTAATGAAATTTGTATGTTCCCACTAAATCCATTGATAACTATGTCTATCAGGGTGATATCCTACTCTGAATATCCCAAATGCTACAATAATGTCATAGTACACATGTTCACACTAGATCCATCATCTATGATAACACTGTGAATGGGATGGTGATCAATGTAGGCTTTATTAAAGAGTGCATAGTAATATTAATCATCCTAAACTATCTCCTACTCTAAGAAGGAGATCTAAGGTATAGCTAAAACTTTGGAATTATACACACCAATCATATTTCTCAAAGGATGTGACTCAACTAAAGGTGCCTAGTATGTAGCTAGTGGAGGGTATGCATGATATGCATGGTGAACACCTGATGTGCCCCTATCTCTTATTAGGAATTTTGTGAGAAAAGATTTGAGAAAAAATTTAGAGCATTATCCTATGTTTGCTTTGCCTAAGGAGGCTCAACTAGAGTGCCAAGATCAATAAGGTTGTCATTTATCAAGTTATATATCTTGTGTTGTAAATTGATGCATCTATTCATTATGTGGCTTGATTCCCTATGAAAATCATAGAATGAATTTTTATAATATCCACATGAAGAGGCTTTGTCATATCAACTTTGTGAATAGGAAGGAAAATTAGGACATTAAATTCCAATAGCTACTATAAGACCCTGGCTAGAGATACTGGTAGATTGGTAAAGTCTTATTAAGGAGGCAATAATATAACCATTCATTAAGGGGGCTCTAAATTTACATTAATTATAGGTTGATTTTGACTTTTGATATCATTAACCTTTAATTTTTATGGGGCTTTACTATTACTCTTCTTTGTTATTTTTGATATGCTTGTGTACTTGAATTTACCCATTGAAAGTAATTTGATTTCCCTTTCCTTTAGAGTATGACATAACTTAGTGAAGGAAGAAAGAATTTTAAACATTATTGATTCATGTAAATTTCATAGAAGACTCTATTTGAAGAGATCTTGTAATTCTTGATTAGCCATGGGGGTAGTCATTTTAGCCAAGATAGTCTTATATCTAAGAACATAATTTGTGAGATGATGATTTGACCTTTGTTTCTATTGTGAAAATTAGGAATAAGAATCCTTGTCATATATGTTAATTCTGAAATGAGCTAAGAACATGTTAGCTAAAGTATTGAATGCTTTGACCGACTAATTTGGTAGACTATAGATCCACTGTAGAGCATAATCCTTTAAACTCCATGGAAATAGCTTGGTTAGTAATCAGTCATTTGGTACATACTCCAAGAATGCTACATTAAAATATATTAATTGTGTCTTTGAATCACCCTTGCCATCATATAAAGTGAGCTTGGGTTGAACAAAACCTATAGGCAAGGGTGTAGAAGCAATATGGCATGTCAATGGTGTATGAAGTAGAGCAAAAGATTATAAATCCTATGTTGGTCTAGAGGCACCTTGATCAAGATGTAGAACCTTGAATTGAAGAGATTTCATCTCTTACACAAGGGTACCCACATAAAGAGGTGAAGATGTACTATCCATAACTAGTGGTGCCACATATGAAGGTTAGGATGCTATAGGGAGTTATTGAGACATACTTACCCCCATAGTGTCATCTGAAACTAGTTGTTCTATGGTTTGAGAGGATTGACCATTGTTTAATTTTTTTATTCTTATTGTAGTATTTTAATCATATCATCTTGTATATTAGTATTTTTATTTAAAAGGTCTTGAAGTTCCCTCTTATCAATTTCATCAAAGCTAGTATATTGTGCCATTGTTAAAGTAGGAAAACAAAGAAAAATGGGATTGAATTTTTTGAAATAACTTGTAATAATAAAAATACAATGGAAGGAAAGTACTAAATAAAGGAAATGTAAAGTCCTAAAAATAGCAAACTAGAATATGCATTAAAAAGATACAAATCTCACTAATATGTAAGGTGATACATCAAAAGCATAAGGACCTAGTATATTCTACTAGGGTTTGAAATAAATGATTTTTAAAATAACTATGGTGAATTTTAAAAATTAAATGTGAAATTCTAATTTATATATAAAGGAAAAATTAGAAGAATATTGCTAAAATCAACAAGGAATTTTCCCTAGGGTTTTTAGGTTTTTTGTGTGCAAAAAAAGTTAGGTTCAGCAAATGATTTAAATTATTTGGGAATAATGGAGTTTTATTCCAATTTTAGTTAAGGGTCTAGATTAATAAATCATTTTAGAATATAGAAATAAATATAGTCCTAATTTATGCAATTGTTTATCTTTTTCGCCTTTCTAAAAATAACAATAAATGAGAAGAAATACAAATTAGCTAGAAATAGACTGAGACAATTGATACAAAGACTAAAAATGGCTATGTAGTATTGGGAAGGTATCATAAACTTGAATTTAGCTTTTGTTTAGTGAAAGGATAGGATCACTAAAAAGTGGATGCTTTGATGTCTAACACTATTTTATTTTCCTTTTGCTATTGTCCAAACTAATCATAGAGACCTAAAACTTTCTAGGTAGTTGCATTGTGTCTGTGTGAGCGTGCTTATGAAAAATCAAACAGTGGTTATTGATGGAACTCATTGTAAAGTTGATTTTGTCTTAAAACCATAACCCTCCATCATGCTTGATAAAATGATATTTGAGTGACCTGAGAAAGAGGGGGGTTAGTGTGTAAGATATACTAAACATATAATCCACACCCCTTATGTGGGCACACTACCTACATACCAATACTCTGAAGAGGGATCAACCCATATGTAGTTCTCCTACCTAATGTGCTTTGTGTAATAGTGTGATGTGGATGAAAATACCAATTTTATAGTTTTTGAGGTGGATATGAGGATATGAGTATGTTTACAGTTGTGTTGGGTGATCATTTATAGAGAATAAGGAAGTTTGTGTTGGTGATTTATTTATATTATTGTTTGCTTTGTAAGTTTTGTCCCATCCCTTATAAATGAGCTGAGTGGGATTTTATAGGGAATGATTATTCATGGGTTAGATGTATCCATGTTAGGCCAACCTAATTTAGGATAAGGACCAAATGAAAATGACAGTTGGGGCTCAAAGTGCAAATGGATAGGACCACCAAAAATAGGACACTTTGGTGTTCGGTGTTATAGTCCAAATGGGGCACTCCTATCCTATAAGCTCATAACCTAGGGGAATAGGATTGACATAGGGAATACTACCTAGATAAGGTGGAATGACCATTTAAAAGGTTTTGGATGACTGGTAATGAAAAAAAGGGTGTCTAGAAGGGTTGTAAGAGAATGAAAAAAGGACCTATGTATGGGGTGTCACAAGCCACACTAAAACTACCAATTTGGACATTTTATATGACTACGCCTACATTGTAACCCATTCCTACTCATACTATAGTTGAGCCCATTCTTTCTCTTGCTAGTTGAGCCTACTCCTGCTCCCACTATTGTTGAGTCTATCCATATTTCTAATCCTGTCACTCCTATTGAGCCTAGTCTCATTCTATTCCACCATCACCTTCTCTTGGTGATGGTTTGCTTTCTTTAACTCAAATGGCTCCATTACCCACTAAATGGGATGATGAACCTTCCCTAACTCCTTCCATTTATATTACACCTCCTCTTATGAGTAATTCTACTAAGCCTAAACATAGGCATATGTATTGCTTCCACAAAAAAGATAATCATTCTTCCATGCATTATCACAAACTATGACAATATATTGATACTTTACATCCTTTTTCCCCTCAATCCTTAGACAAATCCATACCTACACCAAAGGTACTTCCTAAATATCTACCTAAGTATGGAGAGGTGTATTATCTTTGGTACTAATGTGGCACCCATCACATCAATCATTGTTGCATCCTCTAGCAACACCTTAAAGATCATCTTATAGATATTTATAAACCTTATACCATTATTCCCATAGGTCATTCTTTCACCTCATGTTGTTCCATCCCCTCCTATGTTCCCTTCATCACCTTTTATGCCTCCACTAGTGAATCTACATTTGGACCTTCCCTTACTAGTGGATCCTTCTCTAACCATGAATCTCTCACTTGTGGAACCTTATCCACTAGTGATTCTTGCATCTCCCATAGATTCCAATCCCATGCATTATCCTAATAATCCCTTGGTGGATATCCCTCCTCAGTACAATTCAATTAACATTCCTAATTTTTCTTTTAAGAGATTAGATGAGAAGTATTTTCCCAATTTTCATTGAAGATAGATGAGACATTAGTATTAGTTCATATCCATATTCATAAAGATCTATACAATGTTTTATGTAATGTGTGTGGGTAGATTTATCAATATTTATGATCACATGCATGGTGATTTTACATTTTCATTTGCTTTGGATGTGTGCTCTAATATTATCTTATCTATCTATTATATCATTTGACACTGTGTCAAATTCTTATTTATCTTACATGGTGACTTTAATTTTCCATCTTATATTGATTATATTGTCATTTCTATTTTCTTATGGATGTCTTCTTTATAATTTCTTTCTTTTTCCTTCTTGCAGTTTCTTTCTTACAAATTCCCTTCTTGTGTCTTTATGATTGTTTTCTTTCTTATCTCTATTTTTAATTACTAATTATCATTGTGACTTCATTATACAAACTTAGTTCCCTTTATTCATTACCTATTACCATGTGATCAATTAGAAAAAAATTAATTTCATTATAATCTTCTTTCACTGGTCCACTTTGGATCTCATTTTTCCCTTTTTATAAACTAAGCATATACATGGTTGATACTTGAGATACCATGTTGGTTCATTATTAAGCCTAAGTGTTTTATTCAATCTTGTCTTTGGACACTTAGACTCATTTAAACTAAGCCTATATCTCATTCATGTGTATCACTTTATATCTCATGTTTTTTCATTCTAAGTGTGTATGGAGGAGGAATCATAAAAATCCTTAAATACAATTAAAATATAAATCATTTAATAAAAGTTAATGATACAAAAGGTAAAAAAAAATTCAAATTTATTAAAAGTCAAATCACTATAAAAGAGATGATTCAAAGC
>JARHVA010002703.1:1855000-1960000 GCA_037957365.1 Torreya grandis | reverse complement strand
ATTATTTTTGACCTGGTTGACTTAAAAATCTAAGTCAACCCTCTTATTTTCCTCCCCTTAGTATTGTGTTGTATATTGGAATTTTTGCTTAGTCAAAAAACTGTACTATATCGGTGGTCTACAAAATTTATAGGGTCATTACATACCTACTGGGTTGATAGTGTGGATTTTGTCATTTTTTAAACTACTGGGTCAACTAGGTTGACCCAATTGTTTTTCCCTATTGATCCCTTACATTTTATGAAATATGTACCTTTTGGCAGTTATTTCCCCAAACACTTCAACCCATTTCCATAATTGGTTTTTGCTACCCATAGCACTTGATTTGGTTTCATTTTGATTTCTATAAATGCTTAATAATACAAATTTATAAAAATACACTTAAATCACTAAAATATTTAAAAACTATCTTAAGATTCTAAGTTGCCTACCTATAGTGCACCCCCTACTACCTTTGGGGGTCCCTCTCACCCAGATTGTTATCTCCTTACCATCTTAGTTTTTTTGGTCTCTTAGATATCTTTTTCTCTCCTTCACAAGTCAAAAATAACAAATGACTTTCATTTCACCCTATTTAATATCACTTTTCAAAAAAATCTAAATCTTTCAATTATTTTCTAGCAGATTCCTTATTTTTCCTCTATCGTTGTTTTTACTCATCCATTTTTCAAATTGTAAAATGTTCTAAAATCATGATGACGTATATAATATTTTCCACTACCATAACCCTATCTTCATTTTTTTTATTTTTGGCTATTTTTTGCACTATCTTCTATAGGTTTACCTAGTGTTCTTTGCATTGGATGCCTTCACTTTTATTTCTTTATCTACAACACTAAGGTAAGTAAAGCTATGTATTTTTAAATTATATCCTTTCCTTTATCTTATTTTTTGATTATTGCATCTTACTTAACATCTGCATTATGTGTTTCATGTTCTATTTCTTGAAGCACCATCCCTAGTTTCACTTTAGTGACACATGATGAGCTCCGAGTGGGGCATATGTATACACATAGTATTTTCAAAAATTTATCAATTACTTACACTTTTTATCTTTAAATAACCCATTGAGTCTCAATCTCTCTAAGTGTATATCTTAAGGGGTGCATTGGGAAAGGGGTGGGTAGAACATTGGTTCTTTAGAGGATTGTTGTCTCTTTTGCCACTTATTCTCTACACACTTTTCTCCTAAAATCATTAAACCTAATCTTGTTCTTCTATATTATACCCATTCTAGGCATTTTATACATTTTATCCTCCTATTCCTCACTTAAATCCCATTTTTTCAATCAATTGTACTGGGTTGACTGGGTCGACCCTATACAGTTTCAAGGTATTTTTAACTTAGGATCTAGTTGACCTTTGGCTAACTTAGATCATAACAGTGAATTATATTATGAAACTTTGACCTTTGGAAGGATTTAAGGTCAACTCCACCTATAAATACAATTTCATTTCTATAATTTGATAAGAAGCGAAATAAGAAGTAAGAGTGAATGTAAATCTACTTATTGACAACTCTACTTGAGAATTAAATCTTAAGGTTCCATACTTTCTTTAGAGATATAGATCTTGTGTTGTGGAGAAGTTTTTTGGATGTATTAATAAGTTACGTATCTTAGATTTTATTTGTCTTTTTTAAAGCTTGAGGTTCCTTACATACCACAACAACCTCTTGCAAAGCACCTTGGCTAAGGGAGAGATTGAGGCTCGATAGGTTCATATTCAAAGCTAAGTATTCTTAAATTTATTTATCCTTTTATAAGAGTAGATAGATATGAATTTGTATTTCTCTTCCATGTATTAGGATTTCATATACATTGATGTGAGTATATGTCTTTTATGCATGTTCAGTTTTATTATTTATAACCCCCACTTTATGCCACAAGATTTGGTAAACACTAGATCAAATTTAATTTTAATGTTATTAGTTTAGGTCAAATATCAAAACCTAGGACCCCCTTAGGTTTATTTCATGATTATGTCAGATTGAAGGCTTTGGAACCCTCCTTAGCATGGTGTATTGTGATAAATAATCCCCAAATTAGGTTTAACAGATCCCCATATTAGTCATTATTCTAATTAACAAATGTGTTTCCAATCGGAAGTGTAGGTATGCTCTATCTTATCTCAGTTAAGGATTGATTTATAGATGTGATGCATTTTTGATTGCATACATTAACCATGTTCAGAACTATTTAAAATTTGGTACTACATATCATTCAAATTTTAAAGTTGTAATGCATCATAAAAAATTCACATAAAGTTTGAATATTTAGATCTTAAACACATTCAAAACATTTAAAGCTTTGGTATTACATATCATTTAAATTTAAAACTTGTGATGCATCGTGATAAACACACATTAAGTTCAAATCTTTAGATCTTAAACACGTTGAAAACTACTTAAATTCAATATTGCATATCATTCAAGTTTCAAATTTGTAATGCATCACAATAAATTCACATAAAATTCAAATCTTTAGATCTTAAAAATGTATAAAATTGTTTAATCTTTGGTATTACATATTGTTCAAGTTTCAAAGTCGTGATGCATCAAGAGAAATGTGTATAAAGTTTGAATCTTTTATTAAACATGTACAAAATAGCTTCAGCTTTAGTATTACATATCATTCAAGTTTCAAAGTTGTGATGCATCATGATAAATGCACATAAAATTTGAATCTTTGGATCTTAAACACATTCAAAACCATATAATCTCTAGTATTAAATATCATTCAAATTTCAAAGTTACGATGCATGATGATAAACATGCATAAAGTTTAAATCTTTAGATTTTAAACACATTATAAACTGTTTAAGCTCTAACATTACATATCATTCAAATTTTAAAGTTCTGATGCATTATGATAAATTCACATAAATTTTAAATCTTTGGATGTTAAACACATTCAAAATTACTTAAGCTTTGGTATTACATATCATTCAAGTTTCAAAGTTGTAATACATAATGAGAAATGCGCATAAAATTTAAATATTTATATATTAAACACATTTAAAACCTCTTAAGATTTGGTATTACATATCATTCAAATTTCAAAGTTGTGATTAATTATGAGAAATATACATAAAGTTCAAATCTTTAGATCTTAAACATGTTCCAAACCGCTTAAGCTTCAATATTACATATAATTCAAATTTCAAAATTGTGATGCATTATGAGAAATGCACATAAAGTTTAAATTTTTGGATCTTAAACACATTCTAAACGATTAAGACTTGATATTACATATCATTCAAATTTCAAATTTATGATGCATTATGAGAAATGTGCATAAAGTTTAAATCTTTTGATTGTAAACATGTTCCAAACTACTTAAGCTTTGGTATTACATATCATTCAAGTTTCAAAGTTTTAATTCATCATGAGAAATTCATATAAAGTTTGAGTCTTTATGTCTTAAACACGTTCAAAATTGTTTAAGCTTCAATATTACATATCATTCAAATTTTAAAGTTGCGATGCATCATGAGAAATTGCATAGATTTTGAATATTTTATTCTTAATCAGACTTAACATTGCTTAAGATTTGGTATTACACATCATTCAAGTTTTAAATTTTTGATGCATCATGAAAAATATATATAAAGTTCAAATTTATTGATCTTAAACACATTCAAAACTGCTTAAACTTTGATACTAGATATATCCTTCAAATTTAAAAGTTGTGATGCATCATGAGAAGCATGCATAAAATTCAAATCTTTGAATCTTAAATACATTCAAAATCTCTTAATCTTAGATATTACATTTATCATTCAAGTTTCAATGTTGTGATGCATCATTAAAAACTTGCATAAAGTTGGAATCTTTGGATCTTAAACACATTCAAACCCATTTAAGCTTCAGTATTACATATCATTCAAACCTCAAAGTTTCAATGCATCATGAGAAACATGCTTAAAATTTAAATCTTTGTATTTTAAACACATTCAAAACTACTTAGCTTAGGTACTACATATCATTCAAGTTTGAAAGTTACAATGCATCATGAGAAATGTGTATAAATTTAAAATCTTTGGCTCCTAAACATGTTTAAAACTGCATAGGATTAGGTATTACATACCATTCAAGTTTCAAAGTTGTGATGTATCATAATAAAAACACATAACATTTGAATAATTTGATCTTAAACAAGTTCAACGCTGCTTAATCTTCATTATTACAATACACTAAAGTTTGAAAGTTGTAATGCATCATAAAAAACATGCATAAAGTTCTAGTATTTAGATCTTAAATACATTCAAAACCACTTAAGCTTTGGTATTACAATACATTCAAGTTTTAAAATTGTGATGCATCATAATAAATGCACATAAATTTCAAATATTTTTGTCTTAAATGATTTCAAAACCACTTAAGCCTTAGTATTACATATCATTCAAGTTTGAAAGTTATAATGCATCATGAGAAATGTGTATAAAGTTTAAAACTTTGGATTTTAAAAATGTTAAAAAATCCTTAAGCTTAAGTATTACATGTCATTTAAATTCCAAAGTTGTGATGCAACATAAAAGATGTGAATAAAGTTTGAATATTTGGATATTTAACACATTCAAAATTTCTTAACCTTCAAGATTACATATCATTCAAATTTCAAAGTTACGATGCATCATGATAAACTCACATAAATTTTGAATCTGTGGATCTTCAAAATGTTCAAAAATAATCAAGCTTTAATATTATATATCATTCAAATTTCAAAGATATTATGCATCATGAGAAATGAGAATAAAGTTTGAATCTTTGGATCTTAAACACGTTCAAAACTGTTTAAGCTTAATATTACATATCATTCATATTTCAAAGTTGCAATACATCATATGATATGCACATAAAGTTTGAATATTTGAATCTTAAACATATTTGAAATTACTCAAGATTCGATATTACATATCATTAAAATTTTAAAGTTATGATGCATCATGAGAAATGTGCATCTCTGTTTGAACCTTTAGATTGTAAACACATTTTAAACTGCTCAAGCTTTGATATTACAAATAATTTGAATTTTAAAGTTATGATGCATCATAATAAAGTTGCATAAAGTTCAAATCTTTAGATCTTAAATATATTTAAAACCATTTACACTTTGGTATTACATATAATTTAAATTTAAAAGTTGTGATGCATAATCAGAAACATGCATAAAAAATTTTAGTTCTTAAATAAATTCAAAATTGCTTACGCCTGGTCTTATATACCATTCAAATTTAAAATTTATGATGCATCATGAGAGATGCAAATAAATTTTGAATCTTTAGATCTTAAACACGTTTAAAACCCCTTAAGCTTTGGTATTACATACCATTCAAATTTTAAAGTTATAATGCATCATGATAAATGCATATAAATTTAGAAATTTTGGATCTTAAACATGTTCAAAACCACTTAAGCATCAATATTACATATCATTCAAATTTAAAAGTTATGATGCATCATCATGAAAAACATGTATAAAGCTGAAATCTTTGGATCTTAAACACGTTCAAAACCAATTAAGCTTCAATATTACATATCATTCAAATTTCAAAATTTTAATTCATCATGTTAAATGTGCATAAAGTTTGAATATTTAGATCTTAAACACATTAAAAAATACTTAAGATTTGATATTACATATCATTCAAATTTGAAAGTTATGATGCATCATGATAAATGCACATAAAGTTTAAATAATTTAATATTAAACACATTCAAAACTTCTTAAGTTTTAGTATTAAATATCATTCAAATTTCAATGTTGCGATGCATCATAAAAAATATGCATACATTTAAAATCTTTAGATCTTAAATATGTTCAAAACCACTCAAGCTTTGGTATTACATATTATTTAAATTTTAAATTTATGATGAAACATGAGAAACACACATAAATCTTAAATCTTTGGATCTTAAACACATTTATAATTGCTTAAGATTTGTTATTACATTCATTGAAATTTTAAAGTTTCAATGCATCATGAAAAATGTGCATAAAATTTGAATTTTTGGATCTTAAAATGGTTAACATATCATTCAAATTTCAAAGTTATGATGCATTATGAGAAATGTGCATAAAATTCAAATATTTAGATTTTAAAAACATTCAAAACCACTAAAGCTTTGGTATTACATATCACTCAAATTAAAAAGTTATGATGTATCATAATAAATGTGCAAAAAGTTCAAATATTTAGAGCTTAAACACATTCAAAACTACTTAATCTTTAGTAATACATATCATTCACATTTCATATTTATGATTCATCATGAAAAATGTGTATAAAGTTTGAATTTTTGGATCTTAAACACATTCAAACTATTTAAGCTTCAGTATTACATATCATTCAAATTTCAAAGTTACGATGGATCATGAGAAATGGGTATAAAGTTTGAATATTTAGATTTTAAATACTTTCTAAACCACTTAAGATTTGGTATTACATATCATTTAAATTTTAAAATTATGATGCATCATGAGAAATGTGCATAAATTTTGAATCTTTGGATCTTAAACATGTTTAAAACCACTTAAGATTCGATATTACATATCATTTAGATTTTAAAGTTATGATGCATCATGGTTAATCACATAAAGTTTAAATCTTTTGATCTTAAACATGTTAAAAACCTCTTAAGCTTTAGTATTACATATCATTGAAATTTCAAATTTATGATGCATCATGAGAAACATGCATAAAGATGAAATATTTTGACCATAAACACTTCAAATTCACTTAAGCTTTGGTGTTACATATCATTCAAATTTCAAATTTGTGATGCATTATGACAAATGGGCATAAAGTTTGAATCTTTCAATCTTAAACATGTTCAAAACTATTTAAATTTTGATATTACATATCATTCAAATTTTAAAGTTGTGATACATTATGAGAAAAATGCATAAAGTTCAAATATTTTGATCATAAATACATTCAAAATTGCTTAAGGTTTGGTATTGCATATCATTGAAAATTTCAAAGTTATCATGCATTATGAGAAATGTGCATAAAGTTTGAACCTTTGGATTTTAAACACATTCAAAATCACTTAAGTTTTGGTATTGTATATCACTCAAATTTAAATTTTTTTATGCATTATGATAAATGTGCATAAAGTTAAGAATATTTAGATCTTAACCACATTCAAAATTGCTTAAGCTTCAGTAATGCATATCATTCAAATTTTAAAGTTGTGATGCATTATAAGAAATGTGTTAAAAATTCAAATCTTTGAATCTTAAACATGTTCAAAACTTTTTAATCTTTTGTATAACATATCATTCAAATTTCAAGGTTGCGATGCATTATGAGAAACATGCATAAATTTTCAATCTTTAGATCTTAAACACATTCAAAACTTCTTAAAATTTGGTATTACATATCATTCAAATTTTAAAATTGTGATGCATCATGAGAAATGTGTACAAAGTTCAAATGTTTGGATCTTAAACACATTCAAAACTACTTAAGATTTGGCATTACATATCATTCAAATTTCAAAGTTGTGATGCATCATGAAAAATACAAATAAAGTTAAAATTTTTGGATCTTAAACACGTTCAAAATCACTCAAGCTTCGATATTAAATATCATCCAAATTTCAAATTTGTGATGCATTATGAGGAATGCACATAAATTTAAAATCTTTGGATCTTAAACATATTTAAAACTACTCAAGCTTTGGTATTACATATAATTTAAATTTCAATATTATTATGCATTATGAGAAACACCCATAAAGTTTGAATCTTTAGATCTTAAGAATGTTCAAAACCACTCAGGCTTCACTATTATATATCATTTAAATTTCAAATTTTCAATGAATTATGAGAAACATGCGTAAAGTTCAAATATTTGGATCTTAAACACATTGAAAACTAATCAAGACTCAATATTACATATCATTAAAATTTTAAATATACGATATATTATGAGAAACATGCATAAAACTCAAATCTTTGGATCTTAAACATGTTCAAATTGCTCAAGCTTCAGTATTACATATCATTCAAATTTCAAAGTTGTGATTCATTATGATAAATACACATAAATATCAAATCTTTGGATCTTAAACACATTTATAACCACTCAAACTTTAGTATTACATATATTTCAAATTTCAAATTTGGGATGCATTATGAGAAACATGCATAAAGCTCAAATCTTTGGATATTAAACATGTTTAAAACCACTCAAGATTTGGTATTACATATCATTCAAATTTTAAAGTTATGATTTATTATGATAAATGACCTTAAGTTCAAATCTTTGGATCTTATTAAACACATTCAAAACCACTCAATCTTCAGTATTACGTATCAATCAATTTTCAAAGTTATGATGCATTATGAGAAACATGCATAAAGCTCAAATATTTGGATCTTCAATACATTAGAAAACTTTCAATCTTTGGTATTACATATCATTTAAATTTTAAAGTTGTGATGCATTATGAAAAATGCACATAAATCTTGATTTCTTGGAACTTAAATCCATTGGAATCCACTCAAGTTTCAATATTACATATCATTCAAATTTTAAAGTTGTGATGCATTATGAGAAATACATATAAATTTTGAATATTTTGATCTTAAACACATTCAAAGTCATTTAATCTTAGGTATTACATCTAATTCAAATTTTAATGTTATGATACATTATGAGAAATTTACATAAAGTTTGAATCTTTATATCTCAAACATGTTCAAAACCTCTCAAGCTTTAGTATTACATATCATTCAAATTTAAAATTTGTGATGCATTATGAGAAATATGAATAAATTTCAAATATTTTAATCTCAAACATGTTCAAAACCAATTAAGCTTCAGTATTACATATCACTAAAATTTTAAAGTTGTGATGCATTATGAGAATGTGCATAAATTTCAAATATTTAGATCTCAAACATGTTTAAAACTGATTAAGCTTCAATATTACATATCATTCAAATTTAAAAGATGTGATGCATCATGAGAAATGTGCATAAAGTTTGAATATTTAGATCTTAAACAAGTTTAAAATCTCTTAAGCTTTGGTATTACATATCATTCAAATTTTAATGTTGTGATAAATCATTAGAAACATGCATAAAGTTTGAATTTTTGGATCTTAAATATGTTCAAAACTTCTTAAACTGATATTACATATTATATACACATAATATTTTCAAACTTTATCAATTATTGATGCTTCTATCTTGAAATAACTTATTGAGTCTCAATCTCTCTAAGTGCATGCCTTAAGAGGTAGACCAAGAAAGGGGTGGGTAGACCGTTGATGCTTCATAGGATTGTTGTTCCTATATTACCACTTATTATCAATCTAACCAGCTCCTAAAATTATTCCCTTAAGTTTTACCTCCTATTTTTCACTCTCCTCTAGTCTTTTACCACCTTCATTATCCCTTCCCTAACCTAAAACCCTTTTTTGATAGTTTACATTACATTTTCAGCCACATTGACCTTGTATTCTTATTGATAAAACTCATTAGGGTCTAACTCAACCCCTATCTGACCTAATCCATGACCTAGTTTGTTTTTGTCAATTATGATACTAGGTTGACTGGGTTGACCTTATCAACCTAAAATTTTGGAAGGGTTTAGGGTTAGATCTACCTATATAAACACATTAATTTTCCCATTCTTATATAGACAACAAGAGTTAATTATTCATTTGTGCTTCTTTACAATATGTTCTTCTATCATTTTACTTGAGGAATCTTAACTTAAGGTTTTTACTTGGAGAAGAATCGTGTTTTATGGAGAAGTCTTGGATGCTTTGGCCTTTCTTACTGATCTTTACAAATCATAACAACCTCTTGTGAAGCACCTTTGGCCAAGGGAGAGATTAATTCTTGATGGGTTCATATTTAAGGTAACTATCTCTAACTTTGCTCCTCTCTTTAGTAGATAGAAATAACATAAGTAATTGATTTTGAATATATTTCTCTCTATCTATTAGGGTTTTACCTATACATAGATTAATTATGATTTATTATGTATGTTTACTTTTATGTTTATTAATCTCCACTTTGTTCCACAAGCTTTGGTGAGCACTAGATCAAACTTTTACTTTACTTATTATTAGTTTAGTGAATATGAAAACATAAGGCCTAAGGTTACTATGTAGTTTTGTTTGACTAGAGGCTTTGGAAACCATCCTAGTGATATTTATTATGATAACATACCCCTTGGCTAGGTATAGTAGATCCACATTGGTCATGAACCTGATTATTTAATGTATCCATATTTGAAAGTGTAAGTAGGATTTATCTTCTTTGAGCTAAGATTGATTTTTAGATTTGCTACATTTCCCATTGCATACATTCTAGTGAACATGATGTGAATCTAACCCTTGTAGGGTTTATTTCAAACATTCATTTCTATCATCTAATTATTTTTATATATTTGTGATATCGTATTGAACTATTAAATATAGTTCTAACTTCTTATGCATAGGTTCAACACATAGTCACATCAAAATGACTCTATTTTTTTATGTAAGTCTTCATCAAATATAGGTTACTAAATTGAATAGGTCAACATAGCTTATTTAGTCCAAGATCAATAAAATAGGTTGAATAGGTCAACTTAGTCTCTCTACTAACATCCAAATCAACAAACTAGGTCAAACAGGTTGACCTAGTGATCTTATCATTCTTTAGCACATAGGGTTTTATAGAACTAGGTTGAACTAGTCAACTTAGATTGTAGAATTTGAAATCAACATTCAATTCACTTCAACATAAAATTTGTAATCCTACTTATTTTTAAACCTACCAAGGTTCCTCTATTTATCTCTTTGTCACTTAAATATTTCATTTTAAATCTATTTTATGCAAGTTAGTAATGTTCCAAATTGTAACCTTATAGTAAACTAAGTTGACCTGGTCAACTTAGTTATATATCCTATCTTTTGTTTAAAAGATTGAGTTGACCCATTTGACTCTATTCTTAAATACTTTGGCTTCTATAGAATAGTAGTTACCTAGTCTACTCTATTTTGTACTATTTACATACAATGTTATCTGAACTGACTTTATACTATGCTAAATTTGGGAATTAACAATTATTTGCTAGTAATCAATTCACACTTTTATTTTCAGCTCTTTTCATGATTAGAGTAACCCACATAATCTAAATAGATATATTTTAAATTACCATTTAGTTACACTATTTTGATTTTTTATACACACTACCAAATCACATTAAACACATTTAACATTTATCTTCCCAAGGCCTATCTACTTGGATTCATCACCAAGGGGGTAAGCTAATATGGTTTTTTGGCCAAGTATAAATATGTGGTTAATGGTATATATTGGCAAAGCATCATACACCCTTATCAATACAAGATTATGAAGTGAGGGGGTAGGCCCCAATATCAAGCTAGTACCAATGCTAACATATATCCCTTTTAGCCTAAACATTATGAAACCATCCATAGATTACTTTTTAGCTCCTTATTTTTAGCCAACTTTTCTATCACATTTAAAACAACAATTTATAATAATCTAATAACACTCAGAATGACCACTTAGTTAGCATTTAATTTTTAGTTGACTGCTTACTCTCTAATCATTGTGTGTTGTATTACAAAAACTTTCATAAGCCAATGTAAGTGTGAGGTTTTGTGTTGTGTGTCCCAATTGCATTACTCACATTGATCCAATTATTTGTGTTTGATTTCACTTCTTCCATTACTTATATTTCAAAATTTTATCACATTTCAGAACACTATAATTATGGTTGATATAGTCTTGTATAGACTCTATCTTTCTTCCTTTTAATCATACATAGTCAATCAGCATGATTGTGTCCCTTCTCTATACTTTTATCATCCTCTATCTAATAGTAAATAGTTAACTTAGTTGAATCAATACCTTTTCTTAGCCTATGTCCATTAGTACACAGTCAACCCAATCAACTTTGTACTCTTCTTATCCCCTTTTTTTATAAATACATAGTTGACCTAGTTGACCTTGTATTTGATTATTTCCCTTGCTCTTCTATCTAGCTGATTTAGTTCTTTGTCTAGCTGACTTCTTTCTTTATCCAGTTGATTTAGTTTTTTATCCCTAATTTCTCTTCCTTATTGCTTAAATTTATTTTCATTTCCTTAAAATATTATGAAATCCCCTATCATAATATTTTTGGACAACTTAAATCCATTTAGACACTATATGGGGTATTCTTTTTTCCCTCTCTTTACCTCCCAATAGAACCCTCACTCTTGGAATACCTCTTCCCCTTCTTCATCTATGGATTGAATCATGCTTAAAATCACACCTCAAGATGAAGTAAGTGGATGTGATCCTTTTTATACCTATGAAGACAATTCTCATCTTCAAGATTTTCAACATAATGTGGAAGCAATTAACACAAGTCTATCCAACAATCCCATTGGTAATCCACCTCCTAATAATCCTTCCCATAATACCAATTTAGGGAGTCCTCCTAAAAATACCAACCTACCAATTGATATGATTCAATTTATTACACAATTCATGTAATAAATGAACATAATGCAAACTTATAACACCTCTCAAATGATGCAAATACAATGTTGTTTGATCAATATGGCTAATCAACCTTTGGTTCTAATTCCTCAAAATAATCTAGATTTTATTCCTCCACCTCTTAGATATGCCTTAGTAAATTTTATTACTCAACCTATCATGAATAAAAAAATGCTTCAACACATCCAAAATGAGCCTTTATATCCTTTCATCATTTCCATTGATATTTAGAAATATTTATAATGAGTGGATCCAAACTAATACTTTTTCCACAACTAAGCTTCTATTTAGAACCTTCACTATCAATGTATTATAATGGTACAACCAACTTCCCCAACATTTCATTTGGAATTGATGATTTAATCAATCCTTTAGTTAAATAATTTCAACACAATGACCTTTCTAAATATTTATTTAGACATTTCATCAATGCTAAGCAATGTTCCACTGAATTATCTCATGATTTTATCAAATGATGGAAATATCTAGCCCATAATTTGACCATAACATGACTGATGATAATCTATTCAAACTCTTTATAACTACATTAACTCCTTTACTTTAATATAAGGTTCAATCTTTTTCCCCTAAAACACTTACCAAAGCTCTTGACCAAGCCAAAAATCAAGACTTCCTCATGAAGCAATTCAAACTTAATACTAAAAATTCCTTAATGGATCTTTTCAAACTTCTACTGATGTCATCACCAAAAATACTCTTGAAACTAAACTAGGAATTTCCAAAGCCAAAAATACCCCATCTTCTCACATACCACTAAATATGTAGTAAATGAAATAATTCTTAGCACCCTCTAAACCCTTTACTTATCCTAATAATCCTCTTAAATAGAATGACTATAATCAATTTTGTTGGTTCCACACTAACATTGGTCACTCTCATGAATCTTGTAAAGGGATTACTATATTTATTGTCTCCTATATTCTTGGTGATTCATTCAATCACAAAGCCATGGTCCAACTCCATCATCAAGAACACAACACTTCTTCACAAAAATGACAAGCTCCAAAACCTCCTTATTCTAATAACCAAAAATATTTTCCCACGTCCACTAATAAACAAAATACCAAGGATGTTTATGTTATTTATGTTGAATATAACCAATATTATAACAATTCTAAATATTTTAACACAACTAAGGTCAACTATCATCACAAACTAGCTCACAAAGATCCTATCACTAAACCTAAGAAATTATCTTTGGAAGAGAAACTTCTCAAAGATACTACAACCACTCATTTGGCTTCGAAAGTTAATGAGGAACCTTCTCCTTCTTCCAAACCCCAAATAATTTTCATTCCTTAAAAATCTAACTTACCTTCTAAATCTCATATTAGTTCTTCTTCTAAATCTCATTGGAAATTTCTCAAAGAACTCAATTCCATGTCTTATAAGATTCCCTTTATGGAGTTAATTCATACCTCCCTTTACCATTGCAAGTTCCTCATGCAAAAATTATAATATATTGAAGATTCATAATATAATGAAGAACCACCCTCTATTAAGCCTCAACTTACTAACATGTATACCATTAAATCCATTTGTCCTTCTTCCAAGCCTTATATAAAATTTATCAAAGAACACATGATTAATGATGAGATCTTTTTTCACATAGATGATACACCACTATTCATTAAAATATCCATTAATATTAACCTTATTTGTAAAGTGTTACTTAATGAAGGGTTCAATATTAATGTGACATATTTTTGGCTCATCCAACAAATTGGCTAACCTATAAACTAAACCTACATAACCTATCATAGATTTGATAAAACTAATCAAAATGCATTGGGTTGTATTTAGCTTCCCCTAACCATCAAACCTAAGACCATTCAAACTAAACTTATGGTACTTGATTTACCCCTATCTAAAAACATACTCCTAGGATGTCCTTGGACTCATAGAATAAGGGCCATCATATCTTCTAGTAGCTAATGCATCAAGCTCCTACATAACAACAAATGTTATAAACATGAGGCTAATCCCAACCCTTGAAGTATTCAACTTCCAAATCTTAAATATCAATATCATATTCCTACCATTTCAATAATAAATAATGCTCCCTTACCTAATGTCATAAACATTAATCCAAACTTACAAGTCACTCTTTATTATTTTGATGATGATTAACCTAATGACTTACAACATACTTGTAACACTACTAAGTTACCTCCTTATATTTAAAAGTGGCTTCCTCCTTTTTTATTACCTCAATATTGCATTATTCCCCTCATTGATGATATCACTATTTTCTCCCTCCATGTAATGCCTAGGACATTTATTACTCAAAAGATGCCTTCACATGTAATGATTATAGAATGGCCAAATTATTCCAAGACCCTTTAGTCATGTCTCTATGTCAATTCAATGATCTTAGAGTTTCCCCTTCTAAAACTGCTCCTCAATCTCAAGCATGTACCATATCTCCAACCTATGATTATAACTACATCATGGCCCAAGATCAATCCCAAGACATGGATGTTCAACATTATCAAAAAACTTTAGCCATGATGTTCATACCATTTCCATGGATTTTGAATTAGGTCTCAATAGTCATGTACCTATTATTAATTATTTGCTTCTTGATACTTCATAGGTGGTCGAATAAATATTACCTTATGAGCATCTAGAAATTATTGCATCTTTTCCTACAGATCCCATCATCACATCCGATTCTTCCCCCGTCAAAGAAACTAATGATACACCAATCTCATCTGATCAACCTGCTAGTCATTATACTCTTGATATTACATTAGATGCTAAGGCCATATATGTCTATCAGATACATTCTAAATATGATCTCCATGGTAATCAAATTTTTGATCTCGAAGTAGATGTTGAGTATTATGGTCCTCTTCCCACTTTGCTTAGTGATGAATTAATTATTAAATTTTTTCATGCCCAAGAACCTTAACCCCTAAAAAATATCAAAAACTTAAGAATTTCAAAAACAAATCCCCTTGTTTCAACCAATTCATTGTTATAATCAACCCTAAATTAAATCCAATTTCTTCTTTACCTATTGCACCATATCATTTCTAAGATGGAAATGCTATGCTTATCAATGAAATTACTCACATCGAATATGGTACTCCATCATGCCCTTGACCAATTATAACTTCTAGTGAACTTACACCTAATGAACATGATAACTATAACTTATTCTTTGATAAATATCATGAGATATTTACATGGTCCTATGAGGACATGCTGGGTATTAGCCTTAACATTGTGGTGCATATTATTGTCACTTATCTTAATGTCAAACCTATGCAATAAAAGCAATGAAAATTTACACCTAAAGTTTTTTCTTTATGCCATAAATAAATTATCAAGATTCTTGATGCTAAGTTTATCAAACCCATGGACTATTCTGAATGGGTTTCTAACATAGTCCCTATTCAAAATAAGGTTACCATGGTCATTTTCATTTGCATTGATTTTTGTAATCTTAATCTTTCTTGTCCCAAATACAATTTACCTTTACCTTCAATAAATGCCATCATTGATTCCATCACTAGTTATGAAATGTTGTCTCTTATGGATGGTTTCTTGGGTTATAACCAAATTCACATTACCCGTAAAGACCAACATAAGACAACTTTCACCATAGAATGGGAAACTTATTTCTATGTTAAATTACCCTTTGGCCTTAAAAATGTTGGAGCCACCTATCAATGGGTAATGACTCACATCTTTCATGATCTTATTCACAAGATTGTATAAATTTATGTGGATAACCTCATTGCTAAATCCAAATATCATAAAACTCATCTATCTGATCTTACCATCATCTTCAACTACCTCTTTAAATATAAAGTTAGACTACATCCTTATAAATGTATTTTCAATGTCACATTTGGCAAACTATTAGGATTCTTAGTCTCTCTCTATGGCATCGATGTTGACCCTACCAAGATAAAAATTATCATTAACATGCCCATCCCCCAATCTATTCTAAACATTCACACTTACATCGGTAAACTTGGGTTAATTAGATTCTTCATTTCTAAAATGGTTTAGCATATCTATTCAATCAATTATCTTCTTAAAAATGGTAAACATATTTAAAATCATTTAAGCTTTGGTATTACATATTATTAATATTTTTAAGTCGCTATACATCATGAAAAATGTGCATAAGGTTTGAATATTTGGACCTTAAACATGTTTAAAAATACTTAAGATTTGGTATTACGTATCATTCAAATTTCATTGTTGTGATACATCATGAGAAATATGCATAAATATTGAATCTTTTAATCTTAAACACATTCAAAACTATTTAAGCTTCAGTATTACATGTCATTCAAATATTAAAGTTACAATCCATCATGAGAAACATGCATAAATTTTAAATATTGGATCTTAAACACATTCAAAACCACTCAAGTTTCAATATTACATATCATTAAAATTTTAAATTTCTGATGCATTACGAGAAACGCAAATATAGTTTAAATCTTTGGATCTTAAATACATTCAAAACTGATCAAGATTTAGCATTACATATCATTCAAATCTTAAAATTGTGATATATCATGAGAAACATGCATAAATTTTGAATCTTTAGATCTAAAATATGTTTAAAATCATTTAAGCCTCAGTATTACATATCATTAAAATTTTAAAGTTACAATGCATCATAAAAACCATGCATAAAGTTTGAATCATTAGAGCTTAAACATGTTAGAAATCACTTCAACTTTAGTATTAAATTAACATTCAAATTTCAAAGTTGTGATGCATCATTATAAATACACATAAAGTTTTAATATATGGATCTTAAACATGTTAATTTTTTTTTAAGATTTGATATTACATATCATTTCAATTTCAAAGTTGTGATGCATCATGATAAACATACATAAAGATTGAATCTTTAGATCTTAAACATGTTAAAAATTGTTTAAGCTTTGGTATTACATATCACTCAAATTTTTAAGTTGTGATGCATCATAAAAAATGCACATAAAATTTAAATTTTTAAATCTTAAACACATTCAAAACCTATTAAACTTTATTATTACATATCATTCAAATTTCAAAGTTGGTATGCATCATTATAAGTACACATAAAGTTCAAAGTTGGTATGCATCATGATAAATTCACACAAAGTTGGTATGCATCATGATAAAAAATTTATTTATGATGAGAAACATGCATAAAGTTAAAATCTTTAGATTTTAAACACATTCAAAATTGATCAAGCTTTAGTACTACTTATAATTAAAATTTTAAAGTTCAGATGTATTGTGAAAAAGATGCATAAACTTAAACATGTTCAAAATACCTCAAGCTTTGTTATTACATATCAATCAAATTTAAAAGTTGTGATGCATTATAAAAAATTCACATAAATTTCAAATCTTTAGATCTTAAATACATTCAAAATCACTCTAGTATTGGTATTACATATCATTCAAATTTCAAAGCTCAAAATCATAATTATAAACATGCATAAAGTTAAAATATTTAGATCTTAATTATCTTCAAAATATCTCAAGTTTTGGTATTATATATCATTCAAATTTAGAAGTTGTGATGCATCATGAAAAACATGCATAAAATTTAAATATTTAGATCTTAAATATGTTCAAAACTACTTAAACTTTGGTATTACATATCATGCCAATTTCAAAGTTGTGATGCATTATGAGTTGAATCTTTGAATCTTAAACATGTTTAAAACCACTTGAGCTTTGATATTACATATCCTTCAAATTTTAAATTTGTAATGCATCATAAAAAAATACATAAAATTTAAATATTTTAATCTTAAACACGTTCAAAACCACTTAAGATTTGGTATTACATATCATTCATATTTTAAAGATGTAATGCATCATGAAAAATATGATTAAATTTTAAATCTTTGGATATTAAACATGTTCAAAACCACTAAAGCTTCGGTATTAAATATTATTCAAATTTGAAAGTTGTTATGCATCATATGCAATGCACATAAAGTTTGCATATTTATATATTAAACATGTTTAAAAATACTTAAGATTTGATATTACATATCATTCAAATTTCAAGGTGGATATGCATCACAAGAAATACACATTAAGTTTAAATATTTAGATCTTACACAAATTCAATACTATTTAAGCTTTGATATTACATATCATTCAAATTTCATAGTTGCAATACATCATGAGAAACATACATAAATATCAAATATTTTGATCTTAAACAAATTAAAAACTACTTAAGCTTCAATATTACATATAATATAAATTTCAAAGTTGTGATCCATCATGAGAAACATGCACAAAGTTTGAATATTTGGATCTTAAACATGTTCAAAACCACTCAAGATTTGGCATTACATATCATTATAATTTAAAAGTTGTGATTAATTATGAGAAATATGAATAATGTTTAAATATTTGGATCTTAAATACATTCAAAACTATTGAAACTTTGGTATTACACATCATTCAAATTTCAAATTTGTGATGCATCACGATAAACTTGATGCATAAAATTTGAATCTTTAAATCTTAAACACATTTAAAATCACTTAAGCTTCAGTATTACATATCATTCAAATTAAATATTTGTGATTCATCATAAAAATATGTATAAATTTTGAATCTTATGAGCTTAAACATGTCAAAAACCACTTAAGCTTTAGTATTATATAACATTCAAATTTCAAATTTGTGATGCATCATAAAAAATATGCATAAATTTCTAATCTATGGATCTTAAACATGTTCAAAACTACTTAAGATTTGATATTACATATCATTCAAATTTCAAAGTTACAAAGCATCATGAGAAACATGCATGAAAATTAAATCTTTGGATCTTAAACATGTTAAAAACCACTTAAGCTTCGATATTACATATCATTCAAATGTCTAAATTAAGATACATAATGAGAATACACATAAAATTCAAATCTTTAAATCTTAAATACATTCAAAACCACTTAAACTTTGGTATTACATATCATTTAAATTTTAAAATTTGTATGCATCATGAAAAATACACATAAAGTTTGAATCTCTTGACCTTAAACATGTTCAAACCTACTTAAGCTTTGGTACTACATATCATTCAAATTATAAAATTGTAACGCATCATGAAAAACATGCCTAAATTTTGAATATATTGATCTTAAATATGTTCAAAACTATTTAAGTTTCAATATTACATATCATTCAAATTTCAATGTTGTGATACATCATGAGAAATGTGCATAAAGTTTGAATATTTAGATCTAAAATATGTTAAAAACTATATAAGCTTTGGTATTATATATCATTCAAATTTTAACATTACAATGCATCATGATAAACATGTATAAATTTTGAATCTTTAGAACTTAAACACGTTCAAAACCATTTAAGCTTCGGTATTACACATCATTTAAATTTAATAGTTTTGATGCATCATGAGAAATATGCATAAAATTTAAATATTTAGACCTTGAACATATTTAAAATTGAATAATATTTGGTATTACATATCATTTAAATTTTAAAGTTATGATGCATCAAGATAAACGTGTATAAAGTTTGAATCTTTGGATCTTAGACACATTGAAAACTGTTTAAGCTTTGGTATTTCATGTCATTCAAAATTCAAAATTGAGATTCATCATGAGAAATGTGCATGAAATATGAATATTTGGATCTTAAACACATTCAAAACTATAATATTTGGTATTGCATATCATTAAAATTTCAAATTTAGATGCATCATGAGAAATGTAGATAAAATTTGAATCTTTGAATCTTAAACATGTTCAAAATTGCTTATGATTTGGTATTACATATCATTTAAATTTCAAAGTTGTAATGCATCTTAATAAATATGCAAAAAATTTAACTCTTTAAATCTTAAACATATTCAAAACCACTTAAACTTTGGTATTATATATCATTTAAATTTTAAAGTTGTTATGCATCATGATAAACATGTATAAAGATTAAATCTTTGTATCTTAAACATGTTCAAAAATTCTTGAGCTTTGATATTACATATTCAAATTTCAAAGTTGTAATGCATTATGGTAAAAATACATAAAGTTCAGACCTTTTAATCTTAAACACATTCAAAATTATTTAAGCTTAGGTATTACGTATCATTCAAATTTAAAATGTGTGATGCATCAAGAGATGCATAAAAAGTTCAAATATTCAGATCTTAAATACTTTGAAAACCTCTTAAGATTTAATATTACATATAATTCAAATTTTAAACTTGGGATGCATCATGATAAACATGTATAAAGTTTGAATATTTAGATCTTAAACATATTTAAAATCTCTTAAGCTTCAGTATTACATAACATTAAACTTTCAAAGTTGTAATTTATCTTGAGAAATGCATATAAATTTTGAATATTTTGATCTTAAATATGTTCAAAACAACCTTATATTTGGTATTATATATCATTCAAATTTCAAATTTGTGATGCATCATAAAAAATATTCATAAAGTTTGAATCTTTATATCTTAAAAATATTCAAAACCACTCAAGCTTCAATATTACTTATCATTCAAATTTCAAAATTGAAATATATTATCAAAAACATGTATAAATTTAAATTTTTGGATCTAAAACACACTAAAAATTTATCAAGATTCAGTATTACATATCATTAAAATTTCAAAGTTGTGATACATTATGAAAAACATTCATAAAGTTTAAATCTCTAGATATTAAATACATTCAAAACCACTCAATCTTCAATATTATATATCATTTAAATTTCAAATTTATAATGAATTAATAGAAATGCACATAAATTTTGAATATTTAGATCTTAAACATGTTAAAAATCAATCAAGCTTCAATATTACATATCATTTAAATTTCAAAGTTGTAATGTATCATGAGAAATGGGTATAAAGTTAAAATCTTTGGATCTTAAACACTTTCAAATCTACCTAAATTTTGGTATTACATATCATTCAAATTTTAAAGTTACGATGCATCATGATAAATATGCATAAAGTTTAAATCTTTGAATCTTAAACATATTCAACATAACTTAAAATTTAGTGTTACATATCATTCAAGTTTTAAAGTTGTGATGCATCATGAGAAATATGCATATAGTTCAAATATTTATATCTTACTCACATTTAAAACTATTTATGCTTCAGTATTACATATCATTAAAATTTTATAGTTGTGATGCATTATGAGAGACATGCATAAATTTCAAATCTTTGGATCATAAAGATGATCAAAACCACTTAAGCTTGGTATTGCATATCATTGAAATTTTAAAGTTGTGATGTAATTTGAGAAATGTGCATAAAGTTCAAATCTTTGAATCGTAAACAACTTCAAAATTGTTTAAGCTTCTATGTTACATATCATTCAAACTTTACAGTTGTGATGAATTATGATAAGCATGCATACATTTAAAATATTTGAATTTTAAACACATTAAAAAATACTTAAGATTTAATATTTTTATACAATTAAATTTTAAAGTTGTGATGCATTATGAGAAATGTGCATAAATTTTAATTCTTATGATATTAAACATGTTAAAAATTACATAAGCTTCGATATTAAAATACATCTAAATTTTAAAATTTCATTGAATTATAAGAAAATGTATAAATTTTGAATCTTTGGATCTTAAACATGTTGAAAAACACTTAAGATTTAGTATTAAATATCTTTCAAATTTAAAAATTGTGATGCATTATGAGAACCATGCATAAAGTTTGAATCTTCAGATCTTAAACACTTTCAAAACTTCTTAAGCTTAGATATTACATATCATTAAAATTTTAAACTTTCAATGAATTCTAAGAAATGTGCATAAAGTTTGAATCTTTAGATCTTCAACATGTAAAAAATTGATTAAGCTTCAATATTATATATCATTGTAATTTAAAATTTTGTGATGCATCATGAAAAACTTGTATAAAGTTCAAATCTTTGGATATTAAACACATTCAAAATCACTTAAGCTTTGGTATTACATAGCATTCAAGTTTAAAAGTTGTAATACATAATATAAAATACACATAAAAGTTTAATCTTTGAATCTTAAACACATTTAAAACCGCTTCAGCTTCTATATTATATATCATTAAAATTTTAAAATTGGGATGCATTATGATAAATGTACATAAATTTTAAACTTTATATCTTAAACATATTTAAAATGACTCAATATTCTATATTTCATGACATTAAAATTTCAAAGTTGACATGCATTATGAGAAACACCTAGATTTTGAATGTTTAAATCTTAAATACATCAAAAACTACTTAAGTTTTGCTATTAAATATCTTTCAAATTATAAAGTTGTAATGCATTATGAAAAAAATACATAAATTTTCAATCTTTCGATCTCAAACACATTCAAAATTAATTAAATTTTAGTATTACATAATATTCAAATTTTAAAGTTATGATAAATTATAAAAAATATGCATAAAATTTGAATCTTTGGATCTTAAACACATTCAAAACCACTTAACCTTAGGTATTACATATCATTCAAATTTTAAAGTTGTGATGCATTACAAAAAACATGCATAAAATTTGAATCTTTGAATTTTAATCACATTTAGAACCATTTAAGATTTGATATTACATATCATTCAAATTTCAAAGTTATGATGCATTATGATAAATCTACATAAAATTTTAATCTTTGGAGCTTAAATTTTTTTAAAACCACTTAATCTTTAGTATTAAATATCATTCATATTTCAAAATTTTAGTGTATTATGAAAAACACACATAGAGTTTAAATATTTAGATCTTAAACACGTTTAAAATCACTTAAGTTTTATTATTACATATCACTCAAATTTCAAAGTTATGATCTATCATGAGAAATGAAATAAAATTTGAATATTTGGATCTTAAACACTTTCAAAACCACTTAAGCTTTAGTATTACATATCATTCAAATTTCAAAGTTGTGATTCATCATGAGAAACATACATAAAGTTCAAATATTTTAATCTTAAACACAATCAAAATTGATTAAGCTTTGGTATTACATATCATTTAAATTTTAAAATTGTAATGCATCATGAGAAATATGCTTAAAGTTCAAATATTTAGATATTAAACACATTCAAAACTTCTTAAACTTTGGTATTACATATCATTCAAATTTCAAAGTTGTGATACATCATAATAAATGTGCATAAAATTCTAATCTTTAGATATTAAACACATTCAAAACTTCATAAGCTTCAGTATTACATATCATTCAAATTTTAAAGTTGCAATGCATCATAAAAAATGTATTCAAATATTGAATCTTTGTACTTTAAATATGTCTAAAACTACTTAAACTTTGGTATTACATATCATTCAAATATCAAAGTTGTGATACATCATAAGAAACATGTAAAAATTTCAAATCTATGATCTTAAATACTTTCAAAATTACTAAGTTTTGCTACTACATATCATTCAAATTTTAAAGTTGTGATGCAGCATAAAAAATATGTATAAATTTTGAATATTTAGATTTTAAACACATTAAAAATAACTTAAGCTTTGGTATTACATATCATTCAAATTTTAAAGTTATGATACATCATGAGAAATAAACATAAAGTTTAAATCTTTGGTTTTTAAACATATTAAAATTTGATTAAGCTTTAGTATTACATAACATTTAAATTTTATGATTGTGATGCATTATGAGAAATATGCATAAATTTCAAATATTTAGATCTTAAATAAGTTTAAAACTACTTAAACTTCAATGTTACATATCATTCCAATTTCAAATTTAAAATGCAACATGAAAAACATTTATAAAGTTTGAATCTTTAGATCTTAAAAATATTTAAAACCACTAAATCTTTAGGATTACATATCATTCAAATTTGAATGTTGTGATTTATCATGAGAAACACACATAAATTTTGAATCTTAAACATGTTTATAACCACTTAAGCTTCGATATTACATATCAATTAAATTTTAAAATTATAATGCATCATAATAAATGTACTTAAAGTTTAAATCTTTAGATCTTTAACATGTTCAAAATAGCTTAAGCTTAAGTGTTATGTATCATTCAAATTTAAAAGTTGTAATGCATCATGAGAAATGTGCATAAATTTTGAATCTTTGAATCTTAAACATGTTCAAAACCACTAAAGCTTTGGTATTATATTTTATTCAAATTTCAAAGTTTGAATCTTTAGATCTTAAATATGTTCAAAATTACTTAAGCTTTGGTATTACATATCATTCAAATTTCAATGTTTAGATGTATCATAAGAAATTTACATGAAGTTTAAATCTTTAGATATTAAACATATTAAAAAATACTTAAGCTTTGATATTACATATTATTCAAAATTCATAGCTATAATGAATAATGAGAAATATGCATAAAAATCAAATATTTTTATCTTAAACACGTTTAAAACTGTTTAAGCTTTGGTATTACATATGATTCAAATTTTAAAGTTATAATCCATCATAAAAAACACACATAAAGTTTAAATATTTAGATCTTAAACACTATCATAACTAGTCAAGCTTCAGTATTACATATCATTCAAATTTTAAAGTTGAGATGCATTAAAAAAATGTGAATAAATTTCAAATCTTTGAAATATGAATACATTCAAAATTGATCAATCTTTAGTATTACATATCATTAAATTTTTTTGAAGTTGTGATGCATCATGATAAACATAAATAAAGTTCTAATCTTTGGATCTTAAACACATTCAAAATTGATTAAGCTTTGGTATTACATATCATTTAAATTTCAAAGTTACGATGCATCATAAGAAATATGTATAAAGTTCTACTCTTTGGATCTTAAACACATTAAAAATAACTTAATTTTTGATATTGAATATCATTTAAATTTTAAAGTTATGATGCATCATGAGAAAAATAAATAAACTTTGAATCTTTAGATCTTAAACATATTAAAAACTGATTAAACTTAGGTATTGTATAACATTCAAATTCAAAGTTTTGATACATCATGAAAAATATGCATAAAGTTCAAATCTTTAGATATTAAACATGTTTAAAACTACTTAATCATTAATATTACATATCATTCTAATTTTAATTTGTGATGTAGCATGAGAAACATTCATAAAGTTTAAATCTTTAGATCTTAAAGACATTCAAAACTACTTAATCTTTTGTATTAGATATCATTCAAATTTTAATGTTGTGATTCATCATAAAAAAATGCACATAAAGATAAAATCTTTAAATCTTAAATATGTTCAAAATCTCTTAAGCATTTGTATTACATATCATTCAAATTTTAAAATTATGATGCATCATGATAATTGTATATAAGTTTAAAATCTTTAGATCTTTAACACATTTAAAACCACTTAAGCTTAGGTATTACATATCATTTAATTTTTAAAGTTGTAATGCACCATGAGAAATGTGCATAAATTTTAAATCTTTAGATATTAAACATATTAAAAACCAATTAAGCTTTGGTATTACATATTGTTCAAATTTCAAAGTTGATATGCATCATGAGAAAAAATAAATAAATAAATATTTGGATCTTAAACATGATCAAAACTACTTAAGATTTGGTATTATGTATCATTCAAATTTCAAAATTGAGATGCATCATGATAAATACACATTAAATTTAAATATTTAGATCTTAAACACATTCAAAAATACTTAAGATTCAATATTACATATCATTTAAATTTTATAGTTGTGATACATCATGAGAAATATATGTAAAAATCAAATCTTTTAATCTTAAACACATTCAAAACAACTTAAACTTTGGTATTACATATTATTCAAATTTCAAAGTTACAATCCATCATGAAAAACATACATAAAGTTCAGATATTTAGATTTTAAACACATTCAAGACCACTCAAGCTTTGGTATTACATATCATTCAAATTTTAAAGTTGTGATGCATTATAAGAAACATGAATAAAGTTTGAATCAATGAAACTTAAATACATTCAAAATTGCTCAAGATTCAATATTACATATCCTTCAAATTTTTAAAGTTGTGATGAATTATGATAAACATGCATAAAGTTTTAATCTTTAGATGTTAAATAATTTTAAAATTACTTAAGCTTTAGTATTAAATATCATTTAAATTTCAAAGTTATGATGTATCATGAGAAATATTCATAAAGTTCAAATCTTTGTATTTTAAATACATTCAAAACTACTTAAGATTTGGTATTACATACCATTTAAATTTCAAAGTTGTGATGCATCATAATAAATGTGCATAAAGTTTAATCTTTTGATCTTAAACACATTCAAAACTAATTAAGCTTCAATATTACATATCATTCAAATTTTAAAGTTGAAATGCATCATAAAAAATGTGCATAAAGTTTAAATCTTTGCATTTTAAACTTTAGTATTACATATTATTCAAAATTTAAAGTTGTGATGAATCATAAAATATATATATATATATATAATTCAAATATTTTGATTTTAAATATATTCAAAATTATTTAAGCTTCGGTATTACATATCATTCAAATTTTAATGTTGTGATGCATCATAAAAAATGTGTATAAAGTTTGAATTTTGAGATATTAAAAACATAAAAATTGTCTTAATTTTAGTATTACATATCATTCAAATTTTAAACTTGTGATACATCATGAGAAACATGCATAAAATTTTAATATTTGGATCTTAAACACTTTAAAAACTGATTAAACTTTGATTTTACATAACATTCAAATATCAAAGTTACAATGTTTTATGAGAAATACACATAAATTTTAAATATTTAGATCTTAAACACATTTAAAACTATTTAAGCTAAAGTATTACATATCATTCCAATTTCAAAGTTGTTATGCATAAAATTTAAATCTTTGGATCTTAAACACATTCCTAACTACTTAAGCTTTGGTAGAACATATCATTCAAATCTAAAAGTTATGATGCATCATGAGAAATATACATAAAAATTAAATCTTTAAATTTTAAACATGTTCAAACCCACTTAATCTTTTTTATTACATATCACTCAAAATTTAAAGTTGTAATGCATTATAATAAATGTACATAAAGTTTAAATATTTGGATCTTAAACACATTTAAAACTACTTAAACTTAGGTATTACATATTAAAATTTTGAATTTGTAATGCATCATAAAAAATATGCATAAAATTTGAAACTTTGGATCTTAAACATGTTCAAAACTTTTTAAGCTTTGGTATTATATATTATTTATATTTCAAAGTTGTTATGCATTATGATAAATGCACATAAGGTTTGAATATTTAGATCTTAAACATGTTCAAAACTACTTAAACATTGGTATTACATATCATTCAAATTTTATAGTTGTGATGCATCATGAGAAATGTGCATAAATATCAAATATTTTGATCTTAAACACATTCAAAACTATTTAATCTTTAGCATTACATATCATTTAAATTTTAAAGCTGTAATCTATCATGAAAAACATGCATAAATTTTAATATTTGAATTTTAAACACATTCAAAACCACTCAAGCTTTGGTATTATATATCATTCAAATTTCAAAATTATGATGCATTATGACAAACATAAATATAGTTTAAATCTTTAGATCTTAAGTACATTCAAAATTACTCAAACCTTGGCATTACATATCACTTAAATTTCAAAATTGTGATATATCATGAGATACGTGCATAAAGTTTGAATCTTTAGATCTTAAACATGTTAAAAATTGCTTAAGTTTTAATATTATATATCATTAAAATTTCAAAGTTATGATGCATCATAAGAAACATGCATAAAGTTGAATTATTGAAACTTAAACATGTTAAAAACCACTTAAGCTTCAATATTATATAGTATTCAAATTTCAAAGTTTTGATGCATCATGAGAAGTATGCATAAAGTTTGAATCTTTAGAACTTAAACACATTCAAAAAATTTTAAGCTTCAATATTACATATCATTCAAATTTCAAATTTGTAATGCATCATGAGAAACATGCATAAAGATTGAATCTTTGGATCTTAAAAATGTTAAAAAATACTTGAGATTCAGTAATACATATCATTTAAATTTTTAAGTTGCTATGGATCATGGATAATAAATTTTGAATTTAAAACTACTTAAATATCAGTATTATTCAATTAAATTTTAAAGTTATGATGCATCATAAGAAATATGCATAAAATTTGAATATTTGAATCTTAAATGCAATCAAAACTACTGAAGTTCCCATATCACATTATTTGAATTTCAAAGTTAGAATTCATTATGATAAATGCACATAAAGTTGAATCTTAAGATCTTCAACCCGTTTAAAACTACTCAAGTTCCCCTATAACATTATTTCAATTTCAAAGTTGTAATGCATTATGAAAAATGCATATAAAATTTAAATATTTTAATCTTAAACATGTTTAAAACTACTTAAGCCTTACTATTACATAACATTCAAATTTCAAAGTTACGATGTCTTATGAGAAATACGCATAGAGTTGTAATCTTTGGATGTTATATACGCTCAAAACTACTTAAATTTTGGTATTACATATTATTCAAATTTTAAATTTGTGATGTATGATGAGAAACATGCATAAAGTTTAAATCTTTACATCATAAACATATTCAAAACTATTCAAACTTTGGTATTACATATCTTTTAAATTTTAAAGTTTAGATGTATTATGAAAAATATGCATAAAGTTTGACTTTTTAGATCTTAAACATGTTCAAAATAGCTCAAACTTTGGTATTACCTATCATTCAAATTTTAAAGTTATGATGCATTATGATAATCTCACATAAATTTTAAATATTTAGATCTTAAATACATTCAAAATCAATTAAAATTCAAAATTACATATCATTCAAATTTTAAAGTTGAAATGCATAATTAAAAATATGCATAAATTTTGAATCTTTAGATCTTAAACACATTCGAAAGTGCTTAGATTTCAGTGTTACATGTCATTCAAATTACAATGTTGGGATGTATCATGAGAAACATGAATGAAATTCAAATCTTTGGATCTTAAACATGTTCAGAACCACTTAAATTTTGGTATTACATATCATTCTAATTTCTAAGTTATGATGGATCATGAAAAATGTGCATGTTGTTTAGATATTTAGATCTTAAACAAGTAAAAAACTACTTAAATTTTGTTATTACATATCATTCAAATTTTAAATTTGTGATGCAGCATGAGAAACACACATAAAGTATGAATATTTGAATCTAAAACATGTTTAAAACCACTTAATTATTGGTATTACATATCTTTCAAAATTTAAATTTGTGATGCATCATAAGAAATGTATATAAAATTTGAAACTTTTGATCCTAAACATGTTCAAAAGAAATTAATCTTTGGTATTACATATCATTTATTATGAAAAACATTAATAAATTTTAAATCTTTAGATCCTAAACACTTTCAAAACTACCTAAGCTTTGGTAATAAATATTATTCAAATTTCAACATTGTTATGCATCATGCAAAATGTACATAAAATGCGAATCTTAAACATGTTCAAAACTACTTAATCTTTGGTATTACATATCATTCAAATTTCAAAGTTGATATGCATCATATAAATACACATTTAATTCAAATATTTAGATCTTAAATACGCTCAAAATTGTTTAAGCTTCAATATTACATATCATTCAAATTTTATAGTTGTAATGCATCATAAAAAACATGAATAGATATTAAATATTTTGATCTTAAACATATTCAAAATTATTTAAGTTTTAGTATTACATATCATTCAAATTTCAAAGTTTTGATCCATCATGAGAAACATGCATAAAGTTTGAATATTTAGATCTTAAACACGTTCATAACCACTCAAGCTTTGGTTTTACATATCATTCAATTTTATAAGTTGTGATGCATTATGAAAAACATGAAAAAAGTTCAAATTTTTTGATCTAAAATATATTTAAAACTATTGAAGCTTCAGTATTACATATCATTTAAATTTTAATGTTATGATGCATCACGATAAATATACATAAATTTTGAATATTTAAATCTTAAACACATTTAAAATCACTTAATCTTTAATATTACATATCATTAAAATTTAAAACTTATGATGCATCATAAGAAACACGTATAAATTTTTAATCTTAAGAGCTTAAACACATTAAAAACCACTTAAGATTCAATTTATATAACATTCATATTTCAAAGTTATGATGTATCATAAGAAATGTGTATACAGTTCTAATATGCGGATATTAAAAATATTCAAAATTAATTAATTTTTGATATTATATATCATTAAAATTTTAAAGTTGCGATGCATCATGATAAACATGCATAAAGATTGAATCTTTAGATTTTAAACATATTAAAAATTACATAAGCTCTAATATTACATATCATTCAAATTTTTAAGTTGTGATGCATCATGAAAAATGAATATAAAATTTGAATATTTAGATATTAAACACATTCAAAACCACTTAAACTTTAGTATTACATATCATTTCAATTTAAAAGTTGATATGCATTAGGAAAAATGCACATAAAGTTTGAATCTTTTGATCTTAAACATGTTCAAAATTGTTTAAGCTTCAGTACTACATATCATTTAAATTTTAACATTGTAATGCATCATGAGAAACATACATAAAATTCAAATATTTAGATTTTAAACACATTCAAAACTACTTAAGCTTTGATATTACATATCATTCAAATTTCAATGATGTGATGCATCACAAAAAATGCATATAAAATTTGAATATTTGGATCTAAAACATGTTCAAAATCATCTAACATTTAGTATTAGATATTGTTTAAATTTTAACATTGCAATGCATCATGATAAAAATGTATAAAATTTGAATCTTTGAATCTTAAGCACATTGAAAACTATTCGAGATTTGGTATTACATATCATTCAAATTTAATATTTATGATTCATTATGATAAATGTGCATAAAATTTAAATATTTGAAAATTAAACATGTTTAAAATTGATTAAGTTTTGGTATTACTTATCATTTAAATTTCAATGTTGTGATGCATCAAGAGAAATGTGTATAAAGTTTGAATATTTAGATCTTAGACATAATAAAAATAGCTTGAGATATAATATTACATATTATTTAAATTTTAAAATTGCGATGCATCATGCAAAACATGCATGAAATTTGAATCTTTAGATCTTAAAAATACTCAAAACTAATTAAATTTTGGTATTACATATCATTAAAATTTCAAATTTATTATGCATCATGATAAATATAGATAAATTTTAAATCTTTAGATCTTAAACACATTCAAAACCACTTAATCTTCAATATTAAATAACATTCAAATTTTAAAGTTACAATGCATCATGAGAAACATGCATAAAGTTTGAATCTTTAGATCTTAAACATGTTCAAAAGCACTTAAGTTTTAGTATTACATATCATTAAAATTTTAAATTTATGATGTATGATTAGAAACATGCATAAAGTTCAAATCTTTAGATCTTAAACATATTCAAAACTTTTCAAACTTTAATATTACATATCATTTAAATTTCAAAGTTAAGATGTATTATGAGAAAGATGCATAAAGTTTGACTTTTTAGATCTTAAACATGTTTAAAATAGCTTAAGATTTGGTATTACATATCATTCAAATTTTAAAGTAGTGATGCATTATAATAAACTCACATAAAGTTTAAATCTTTAGATCTTAAATACATTCAAATCACCCAAGCTTTGGTATTACATATTATTCAAATTTTAAAGTTGAAATGCATAATTAAAAACATGCATAAAGTTTAAATATTTGGATCATAAACATGTTCAAAAATGCTTAAATTTCAATATTACATATCATTTAAATTTTATTGACGTGATGTATCATGAGAAATATGCATAAATTTCAAATCTTTAGATCTTAAACATGTTCAAAACTATTTAAAATTTGATATTACATATCATTCTAATTTCAAAGTTGAGATGCATCATGAAAAATATGCATAAAGTTTAAATCTCTGGATATTAAATATGCAATAAATTACTTAAGATTTAGTATTACATATCATTCAAATTTTAAAATTGTGATGCATCATGAAAAATAGACATAAAGTTTAAATTTTTAAATCTTAAACATGTTGAAAACTACTTAAATTTTGGTATTAAATATCTTTTAAATTTAAAATTTGTGATGCATCATAATAAATGTACATAAAGTTTGAATCTTTTAATCTTAAACATGTTTAAAATCACTTAAACTTTGGTATTACATATCATTCATATTTTAAATTTGTAATGCATCATGAGAAACATGAATAAATTTTAAATCTTTAGATCTTAAACACATTTAAAACCATTTACGCTTTGGTATTACATATTATTCATATTTTAAAGTTGTTATGCATCATGCAAAATACACATAAATTTTTAATATTTAGATCTTAAATATTTTTAAAACTACTTAATATATGGTATTACGTATCATTCAAATTTCAAAGTTGATATGCATCATGAGAAATATGCATAAAGTTCAAATATTTATATTATAAACATGTTCAAAGTTGTTTAAGCTTAAATTTACATGTCATTCAAATTTCATAGTTATAATATATAATGAAAAACGTGCATAAAGATTAAATATTTTGATTTTAAACACATTAAAAACTGTTTAAACTTCAGTATTACATATCATTTAAATTTCAAAGTTTTGATCTATAATAAGAAACATGCATAAAGTTTGAATATTTAGATCTTAAACACATTCAAAACCATTCAAGCTTTGGTATTACAAATAATTCAAATTTTAAAGTTATGATGCATTATGAGAAACATGAATAAAGTTTGAATATTTATATCTTAATTACATTCAAAATTGTTGAAGCTTTGATATTACATATCATTCAAATTTTAAAGTTATGATGCATCATAATAAACATGCATAAATTTTGAATCCTTAAATCTTAAACACATTTTAAATGACTTAATCTTTGGTATTACATATTATTTAAATTTAAAATTTATGATGCATCATGATAAATACATGTAAATTTTGAATCTTAAGAGTTTAAACATGTTAAGAACTGCTTAAGCTTTGATATTATATAACATTCAAATTTTAAAGTTGTGATACATCATGAGAAATGTACATAAAGTTCTAGTCTATAGATCTTAAACATGTTCAAAAATGCTTAAGCTTTGGTATTATATATCATTCAAATTTCAAATTTATGATGCATAATGAGAAACATGCATAAAGATCAAATCTTTGAATTTTAAATATATTCAAAACTACTATAAGTTTGATATTACATATCATTTAGATTTTTAATTTTTAATGCATCATGAGAAATGTGCGTAAAGTTTGAATCTTTTGATCTTAAGCACATTTAAAATAACTTAAACTTTGGTATTACATACCATTCAAATTTTAAATTTGTGATGCATCATGAGAAACACACATAAAATTTGAATCTTTAGATCTTAAACATGTTCAAAACTACTTAAAATTTAGTACTAGATATCATTCAAATTTAAAAGTTATGATGCATCACGAAAAATATGCATAAATTTCACATCTTTAGATCTTAAACATGTTAAAAGATACTTCAGCTTTAGTATTACATATCACACAAATTTCAATGTTACAATGAATCATGAGAACTGTGCATAAAGTTTGAATATTTGAATCTTAAACACATTCAAAATAATTTAATCTTCAATATTACATATCATCAAAATTTCAAGATTGTAATACATCATGATAATCATGTATAAAGTTTAAATCTTTGAATCTTAAACATGTTCAAAACTACTTAACCTTTAGTATTACATATCATTCAAATTTAAAATTTGTGATGCATCATAAGAAACATGCATAATGTTTGAATCAATGTTAAAAATTGATTATGTTTTTACTATTACATACAATTAAAATTTCAAAGTTTCAATGCATCAAGATAAATACCTATACATTTTGAATCTTTGGATATTAAACACATTAAAAAACTACTTAAGTTTCAATATTCATATCATTCAAATATCAAAATTATAATGCATCATAGGAAACATACATATAATTTGAATCTTTAAATCTTAAACACATTTAAAACAACTCAAGCTTTGATATTACATATTATTCAAATTTTAAATTTATGATGCATCATGATAAATGCACATAAAGTTTGAATATTTGGATCTTAAACATGTTCAAAACTATTTAATCTTTGGTATCACATAAGATTCAAATTTCAAAGTTGTGATGCATGACAAGCATCCATAAACTTAAATCTTTGAATCTTAAGCATGTTCAAAACCATTTAAGTTTGGTATTACGTATCATTCAAATTTTAAGTTTATAATGTATCATGAGAAACTTGAATAAAGTTAAACTTTCTAGATCTTAAACACATTCAATACCACTCAATATTTGGTATTACATATCTTTGAAATTTCAAAGATGAAATGTATTATGAGAAATACATAAAAAGCTCAAATATTTGGATCTTAAATGCATTCAAACTCACTCAAGCTTCGGTATTACATATCATTCAAAATTTAAAGTTGCAATGCATTATAAAAAATTTGCATAAAGTTTTAATCTTTAGATCTTAAATATGTTCAAAACCATTAAAACTTCAGTATTACATATTATTCAAAATTCAAAGTTATAATGCATTATGAAAAACACATAAATTTCAAATATTTGGATCTTAAATACATTCAAAAGTGTTTAAAATTTGGTATTACATATCATTAAAATTTTAAAGTTGTGATGCATCATGAGAAACGTCCATAAATTTTAAATCTTTAGATCTTAAACACATTCAAAACCTCCTAAACTTTAGTATTACATACCAATAAAATTTTAAAGTTATGATGCATCATGATAAACATGCATAATGTTTGAATCTTTAGATCTTAAACATGGTTAAAATTGCTTAAGCTTTAGTATTACATATTATTCAAATTTTAAAGTTATAATGCATCATAATAAATTACCATAAAGTTTGAATTTTTGAATCTTAAACATGTTCAAAACCACTTAAGCTTTGGTATTACATATCATTTAAATTTCAAAGTTGTGATGCATCATAAAAAATGTACACAAGTTATAACTTTAGATCTTAAACATGTTCAAAACTGCTTAAGCTTTGATATTACATATCATTCAAATTTAAAAGTTGTGATGCATCATGATAAATGTGCATAAAATTCAAATATTTATATCCTAAACATGTTCAAAATTGATTCTGCTTTGGCATTACATATCATTCACATCTCAAAGTTACAATGCATCAAGATAAATGCATATAAAGTTTAAATCTTTGGATATGAAACACATTCAAAATCGCTTAAACTTTGGTATTACATAACATTCAAATTTCAAATTTGTGATGCATTATGATAAATTATCATAAATTTATAATATTTATATCTTAAATACATTAAAAACCACTTAATTTTTTTATTACATATCATTCGAATTTTAAATTTGTGATGCATCATGAGAAATACACATAAATTTTAAATCTTTAAGTCTTAAATACATAAAAATTTGATCAAGCTTAGGTATTACATATCATTCAACTTTCAAAGTTGAGATGTATTATGAGAAATGTGCATAAATTTTAAATTTTTGGATTTCAAACACATTCAAAACTACTTAAGATTCGGTATTACATATCATTTTAATTTTAAAGTTGTAATGCATTATGAGAAATTTATACAAAATTTAAATCTTTGAATCTTAAATATGTTTAAAACCTCTCAAATTTTGGTATTACATATCATTGAAATTTCAAAGTTGTGATGCATTATGAGAAACATGCATAAGTTTTAAATCTTTAGATCTTCAACATGTTTAAAAGTGCTTAAGCTTTGGTATTACATATCAATCAAATTTCAAATTTACGATGCATCATGAGAAACATGCATAAAATTTAAATATTTAGATTTTAAGAATGTTAAAAACTACTTAAAATTTGGTATTACATATCATTCAAATTTCAATGTTGTGATGCATCATGAGAAATATGTATAAAGTTTAAATCTTTAGATTTCAAACACGTTTAAAACTACTTAAACTTTAGTAATACATATCATTCAAATTTCAAAATTGTGATGCATCATAAGAAACACATATAAAGTTTGAATATTTAGATCTTAACACATTCAAAATTATTTAATTTTTAGTATTACATATCATTCAAATGTCATTATTGTGATGCATTACGAGAAATATGCATATAATATGAATCTTTGGATCTTAAACATATTTAAATCCACTTAAGCTTTGGTATTACATATCATTCAATTTTCAAAGTTGTGAAAAATTAGAGAAATACATGTAAATTCTAAATCTTTGGATCTTAAAAATGTTCAAAACTATTTAAGCTTCAGTATTCCATATCATTCAAATTTTAATGTTGTCATGAATTATGAGATACGTGCATAGAGTTTGAATCTTTATATCTTAAGCACGTTCAAAATTACTTAAGCTTCAATATTACATATCATTCAAAATTCAAAGTTGCAATGCATTATGAAAATTGGACATAAATTTTGAATCTTAGGATCTTAAATACGTTCAAAACCACTTAAGCTTTAGTAGTACAATATAATCAAATGTTAGAGTTTCACTACATTATGAGAAATGCACATAAAGTTCAAATCTTTGGATCTTAAACACAATGAAAACCATTTAAGCTTCAGTATTACATATCTTTCAAATTTCAAAGTTACGATACATTATGATAAATATGCATAAAGTTTTAATGTTTGGATCTTAAACACATTCAAAACCACTTAATCTTCGGTATTACATATCATTTAATTTTCAAACTTGTGATGCATTATGATAAATATGGATAAAATTTGAATCTTTGGATCTTAAACATGTACAAAACTATTTAAGTTTTAGTATTACATATCATTAAAATTTTAAAGTTATGATGTATCATGAGAAATGCACATAAATTCTGAATCTTTGGATTTTAAACATGTCCAAAACTGCTTAAGCTTCAGTATTACATATCATTCAAATTTTAAAGTGATGATGCATCATGAGAAACACACATAAAATTCAAATATATTGGTCTTAAACATGCTCAAAACCACTTAAGATTCTATATTACATATCATTCAAATTTTTAATTTTTAATCCATTATGAGAAATAAACATAAAGTTCAAATCTTTGGATCTTAAACACATTCAAAATCGCTTAAGCGTCAATATTACATATCATTCAAATTTCAAAGTTGTAATGCATTATGAAAAATATGCATAAAATTTAAATATTTTGATCTTAAACACATTAAAAACCATCTAATATTTGGTATTACATACCATTCAAATTTTAAATTTGTGATGCATTATTAGAAATATGCATAAAATTTGAATCTTTGGATTTTAAATAGGTTCAAAACTATTTAATCTATGATATTACATAACATTCACATTTCAAAATTGTGATGAATTATGAGTAACATGCATAAATTTTGAATATTTATATCTTAAACATGTTCAAAACCACTTAAGCTTTAGTATTACATATCATTCGAATTTCAAATTTATGATGCATTATGATAAACTCACATAAAGTTTAAATTTTTGAATCTTAATTGTATACACATAATATTTTTAAAATTTTATCAATTATTGATGTTCTTTATCTTGTAATAACCCATTGAGTCTTAATATCTCTAAGTTCATGCTTAAAAGGGTGTATTGGGAAAGGGTTGGGCAGATCATTGGTGCTTCGTAGGATTGTTATCCTTTTTACCACTTGTTATCTACACACTTATCTCCTAAAAACCATTCCCCTAAGCTTATTCATCTCTCTTATACACTCCACTAGTCTTTTACCACCTTCATTACCCCTTTTACTAGCCTAAAACTCATTTCAATAGTTTACATGACTAGGTCCACTAGTTTGACCTTGTACTCTTATTTGTGAAACTCATTTAGGTTATAGGTTGGCTCTTAGCTGACCTACCCATGACCTACTAGGTTTTTTGTTAATAATAATACTAGTTCAACTAGGTCGACCCTATTGGCCAAATTTTTTGAAAGGGAATAGGGTTAAATATGCCTATATATACAATATCATTTTTCCATTATTTTTAAAAGAAGAAGTAAGAGATATTGCACATCTGCTTATCTACCATTCTACTTGAGGAGTGATTTAATAATCTTGGGAATATTACAGTCCTATTCCTAATTTAGTTAAGGGTCTAAGCTAATAAAATTAGTAAATAATATTTCAATAAGCTATTGATTTGTATAATTTAATTACAATTTAAACCTTTCTAAAAATAGTAATTGATGTGGAGAAAATAAGACTTATCTAGAAATATACTGAGATGGTTGAGACAAGGTTTGAAATTCACTATGCAAGATTGGGATAGTGTTAAAAATTAGGCTTTAGACTTCATTTCATGAAAGGATAGGATCACAAAAATAGGATACCCTAAGGTTTGATGCTATAGTACTTTTCTACTACTGTTGCCTAAGAGACCTCAGCTTTTGTGTTTTGTTCACTTACATTGTTTGAGCCTACCTGTGATATTTTGGATGTTAGATGTCTATAGAACTCTTTATAGAGCTGATTTAGTCTTCAAACCCTAGAATCCATTATGTTTTGGAAAATTTTTGAGAAAGAGAGGGGGGGAGGGTAGTGTGTGTAAGATGCACTAAACATAGATTCATGCCCTTTATGTGGGCATATTGCCTACATACTAATACTCCAAAGAGGGATCAAGTCATATATAGTTCTCCCACTTGATGTGCTTTATGAAATAGTGTGTAAGAAGATGAAAAATACTAAAACTAAGTGTGCTTGAGGTGGCTATGAACTAGTGTAAGGGTTTGAATAATCATATGGCTGTATTGGATGGCTATATATAGAGAATAAGGAAATATGCCTGAGTAGTCTTGTATTCTTACTTACTTTGTGATATTTTCCAACCTCTTCTAAATAAACTTTGAATAGGCTTTTATAGAGATCTATTGGTCATGGTTTGAATGTATTCACATTAGCCTAAAAATAATAAGGATATAAATTGAAAATAAATGACCATTAAAGCTAAAAATGCACTTGAACAAGAGAACTAGAAATGAACATCTTAGGGTCCAGTGCTATAGTATAAGTTGGGAACTATTGTCCTGAGAGTACAAGACCTAGGGGATGGATTTATCATGGGAAAATCTACTCATAAAAAGTGGAATCACTATATAGAAGGTTATGGATGATTGGGAATTAATGAAAAGGTGCCTAAGAGGATCATAAGAGCAAGCAAGAGGGACCTATGGGTTAGGTGTCACCAACCACACTCAAGTTACCAATTTTTACATTTTATAGGATCTAGATGTCACTGCACACACTCAAAAAAGATCAATTGAAGCATGGTAATGTAGACAAAATGACAAACAATAATATAGAACAACAAATGTAAGTTAAGCATTGTAATAAAATTATAAAACATGGATGATGCATACAATTGAAATGTTTTTGTGTTTTTGAATTATTTGAATGTTTTTAGATATTGAAATGTTATTTTTTTTGGTATTTTTGACATGAGCTATGTATAATAAATCATGAGAAGACTATGTAAAAGAAAATGAAAAGAGGCTAAGTATAAGTAATTGAAAAGCAACTATATACAAGTAATTTAAAATAAGTAATATGTACACAATGATGTGAAAGACTAGATTGGAGGGGGTAAAGGGTCCAAAGATAGAACTCATTGGGGATAGAGATAGATAAGTGTATCAAGGACATCATCATCATAAGCCATAGAGTATGTATGCATGGTGGCTATCCCCTCAGATGTTAGTAAGATATGTGCTCTTTCTGTAGTTGGAGATCTATCACTTGTAATCATCTCATCCTGTCAACAACAAATTGAAGGTTTCTCTAGTGGTGAATATGTTGAGTCTCCTCTAGGACATTTAGCTCTGGTAGTAGATGGCTTTGATAGAAGTGGTGAAGTTGGTGTTGGTGGTAGTGTAATTTGAATAATACACTAGACCTATAGTTTATTTAATCTATACTGTAAAGTTATACATGAGTTTGTATCATGGCCTGTGACCTTATGAAAAAGACAAAATGGGTGACCATCTTGTCATGATAACCTGTTAACAGATCTATGTTGTATTGTAGGTAGTATGATTAATCCATGATCAAGTAACATCTATAGTATAATTTATGGTTGATAATGTGTGTTGCCTACCTAAACCTGAATAACTAGCTCTATATCTATAGAGGTAACCATGTGAATTATATGTGTTAAATGATCTATCTATGGTTGTGAATGTGAAGTATATCTTGAGAGTGTAGTTTGAGATCATAAGAGTGATCTAGGATGTATAATGAGATATCTGGAGTCATCTTGATACTTTCCTAGGTCAATTGGTGTATATCTCAATCCACACAAATAGTCATCTATAAGTGTGGGTGTCGTATCATCATTTAAAGTATCCTAAGAATCTGTATCAACATTATGTATATATGTTAACTTAGAATTTACCATAAGGGTAACTGTGATATGAGAGTCTCATCAACTATAGTAGTATAAGATGGTGGTCCTATGATAGTATCTATAACTATTAGAGTAACTATAACTATAGAATCAATTGGTACTACTAGAATAGCTATTGGTGAGTGTATAATTATAATAGGTGTAAGAACCATGACTGATGGAGTAGCTAGAACTAATAAAGAAATTATGATTGGTTGAGTATCTAGAGTTGAGGACACAACTATAAGTGGAGTTTTATATGTGCTAGTATCTCCTACATCATATGTATGTATCTGATCAATAGAAATGTAAGGAGGTAGTGAATAAACTATGATATGAGGTGTCTGATCTAGTGAAATAGTCAAAGATGACTCTTTAATTAGACAATATCTGAATGGTTAGTTATTTACTAGGCATGTGTATAAGTATCCTTTGTGGAGAAACTTAACACATTGGTGAAGAGTAGAAGGAACTACCCCCATAGTGTGTATCTAAGGTCATCCAAGTAAAATATTATAATGAAGAGGACTTGGCATGACCTAGAATTATGTAGAGAGGGTTTTGGGCCCTACCATGATATCTAAAGCAATGGTTCCCAAAGTTTTTTTTGGTATATCATCAAACCCTCTAATTTTCTTATATTATTTTTTCATGAATGCCATATTTATGTCCATGGTCTATACAAATGTAATATTGCATATATTGATTCTGAAACCACTATTAACTAGATCTCTCTTAAGTGCACTATTTTTAACTTGTACTTATATGAATAGTGGTAAATTTTGATCAATAACTATCTAGGATGGCATGCCCTCATGATCAAAAGAAATAACATCTTCTATAGTTTTTAATGTGTTGACCACTAATGTAAAATAAGAAGGCTCTAAATCAATGAGCATAGAATTCTGAGTGAGTGCCTGATAAAGAATGTCCTTGAACACATTAGCTTTCTAAAGCAATTCTAACATGGAAATTATAGCTAGTGTGTTTCTTAACTGATCAACAATATCATATGCCTTGTGTGGATCTACATGTGTGGGTGAGTTGAGCCTAGGATGGAAAGGAATATGAGGGTGGCAAGGTTCCTGACTAGGTGGAGGAGGCATGGTATCATGTCAAATAATAACTCTAACTACATTATCTACTATCCATATAAGACTAGTAGCAACTATGGGAGGATAGAGAAGATAATCGATAGGTTGAGGTGGTAAAGGGATAAAGGGTGTCAATTGGGAATTTGGCAATGCATAGTGACTTGGGGAAGAGTAAAATGGACCATGAAACATAGCTCAACATGTGATAGAGGATCTAAGGGAATTGAGGTAAGAGGTATCTTAACATGTTTAATAATAACTCTCTAATATCATCCCATATTATGAAAAGAGTGAAGCTTTGTATTAACATATAGTAAAATTTACTATTCCTATACATGATAGGACTGAGTATGGTCTCCTTATTATTTGCAAGAAATGTAAGTATGTGTAAATAAGTGAGATCTTTTTTTTTAATGTAAAATTTGATTTTAAATGTAAGGTGATACCTCAAGAAGTAAAGGGAATTAGTATGTTCAGCTAGGGTTCTAAAAAAATGATATTTTTAAAATTAATAAGGAATTTTATAATTTAATGTGAATTTTTGATTTAGATATGTAGGTAAAAAATCAAAAAATAATTGAAAAATGCTTGATTTAAGGGGACCTAGTATGTGCAACTAGGGTTTGGAAGAAAAATAATTTTTAAAAATTACAATGAAATTTTAAAAATTAAATTGAATTTATGATTTAAATATATAATTAAAAAATTAGAAAATATTGTAAAAATTAGTAAGGAATTTACCATAGGGTTTGTAAGGTTTTTATCTACAAAGTAAATTAGGTTCACCAAATGATTTAACAATCTTGGGAATATTAGAGTCTTATTCCTAATTTAGTTAAGGGTCTAAGTTAATAAAATCAATAAATAATATTATAATAATTAAGCTACTAATTTTTATAATTTAATTTTAATATAAACCTATCTAAAGATAGTAATAGATGTGGAGAAAATAAGACTTAGCTAGAAACAAACTGAGATGGTTGAGACAGGGTTTGAAACTCACCGTGCAAGACTATGACAATGTCACAAATTAGGCTCTAGCCTTCATTATATGAAAGGATAGGAGCATCAAAATAGGACACCCTAAAGTCTAGTGCTATAATCCTTTTCTTCCACTATTGTCTAGGAGACCTGAGCTTTTAGGGTTTTATTTGTCACCCTTATGTGAGTCTGTCAGTGAAATTTAGATTTTGGATGTTTATAAAAGTCTTTATAGAGCTGATTTAGTCTTCAAACCCTAGAATCCATTATGCTTTGAAAATTTTTGAAAAAGAGGGGGGTTAATGTGTGTAATATTTACTAAACATGCATCCAGATCCCTTGTGTGGGCATGTTGCCTACATACCAATACTTTGAAGAGGGATCAAGCCATATGTAGTTTTTCCACTTGATGTGCTTTGTGCAATAGTGTATATGAATACGCAAAATGATAAAACTAGGTGTGCTTGAGGTGGCTAGGGACTGGTGTAAGGGTTTGAATAAGCTTGTGAATGTATTAGATGGTTATATGCAGAGATTAGGGAAATATGCTTAAGTAGTCTTGCTTGTATTCTTGCTTGATTTGAGATATTTGCCAACCTCTTCTAAATAAACTTTTAATGGGATTTTATAGAGATTTTTTGGTCATGGGTCGAATGTATTCACATTAGGCCAATAAGAAGAAGGATAGGAACTAGAAGGAAATGATCATTAGAGTTAAAAATTCACTTGGATAGAAGCACCAAAAATGGACACCATAGTGTCTGGCGATATAGTCCAAGTTAGGTGCTATTGTCCTGAGGGTACTAAACCTAAAGGGATAGATTTATCATGGGAAAATCTTCTTGAAGGAAGTGAAATAATTGTATATAAGGATATGGATGATTGAGAATTAGTGAAAAGGTGCCTATGAGGGTCATGAGAGAAAGCAAGAGGAACCAATGGGTTGGGTGTCATCAACCATACTCAAATTATCAATTTTCACATTTTATATGACTACAAGGAGTAAGCTTAGGGTTCCATTGTTTCTTTGGAGATATATATCTTATCTTATGGAGAAGTCTTTTGGATGCATTGATAGGTTGTATATCCTAGAGATGATTTATCCTTGTTATCCTTACATACCACAACAACCTCTTGCAAATCACCTTTAACAAGGGAGAAATTGAAGCTCAGTAGGTTCATATTTTCATTTAATTATTTCTAACTTTGTTCCTCCATTATAAGAGTATATAAATATTGATGTGAGTATATGTCTTCTATACATGTTTAATTTTATTGTTTATCACCCCCCACTTTGTGCCACAAGCTTTGGTGAGAACTATATTAGATTTATTTACTTTACTTGTTATTAATATAGTGAATATAAAAACATATGACTTAGTTAAGTTTATTGCATAATTTTACTTGATTGGAGGCTTTGGAACCCTCCCTAGTGATCTTATTTTGATAAGAGATCTCATAATTAGGTCCAGTAGATCCACATATTGATCATGTTCTTGATTATATAATTTATCCCCAATTAGAAGTGTTAGTATATCTACTTTTCTAAGCTAGGATTTATTTATATATCTAACATATTTCTATTTGTATACATTCTAGTGAACCTAACATGAATCTACCTTTTATAGATTTTCTTTCACAATTTTTATTTCTATCATTTTATTTATTATTTTTATATATTTATGATATTAAGTTGATATGGCTGATATAATTTCTAACTTATGTACACAATTTTAACACTTAGTTACATCAAAAAATAATATTATTTCTATATAGGTCTTCATCATATATAGGTTACTAAATCAAACAAGTTGACATAATACTCTTATTCACTTCCAAAAAACAAACTAGGTTGAATAGGTCGACATAGTATTTCAAACATCTTCAATTTAACATATTAGGTCAACCAGGTCGATATAGTCATCTTCATAGGTTTTAGAAAATAGGGAATTATAGAACTGGGTTGACCCAATTGACATAGTTTTTAGAATTTGGAAGTAACATTCAAAGCAGTTCAATAGAAATTTCATAATCTATAACATCTTTTAACCCACCAAGGTTTCTTTCTTTCTCTCTCTTTCAATTCAATTCTTATTTACAGTTCTATTTTTCAAAGTTTTTAGTCTTTAAAACTACCATCATACAGTAAACTAGGTTGACTTGGTTGGCCTATTCTATATTTTATCTTCTATCTAAAAGACTAGTTCAACCTAGTTGACTTAGTTCTTAAGGACCCTTACTTTTGTAGTATAGTAGAAATATTCTTGACTCTATTATATAATGTTTACATACACTATCATTTGAACTAAATCTATGCTATGTTTTAAATTATAAATTAGCAACTATATGCTAGTAATTAATTCACACTTTCAATTTTAGTTGTTTGCATGCTTAGAATAGATCACATAGTCTAATTTTTTGGTTTTTCAATATACCATTTAGTTTCACTATTTTTATCTTTTTTTTCACACACTAACAAATCACAAAATTTCAAAATGCATCTAAATATTTGTCTACCCAAATATTACCTACTTGTATTTCATCACCAAGGGGTATTTTGACTTGGTTTTATGGCCAAGCATAAACACATAGTTAATGATATATATTTTCAAAGTACCCAACACCCTTATCACTATGGCATTTTTAAGTGAGGGGGTAGGCCCCAATACCAATCCATTACCATTACCAACATTGATCCATTTAAGCCTAAACATCTTGAAACCATAAATAGATTTCTTTTTAGTTCTCTACTTTCAGCCAACTTTCCTATCACACTTAAAATAACTCTTTATAATAATATAACATTCAAGATGACCACATAGTATTTACTTTTTAGTTGACTGCTTACTCTTTGCTCATTGTATGTTGTATTAAAATAACTTGCATTGACAAGAATTTTTGCAATGTTTTTTGTTGTGTGCCTCAATTGGATCATTCTCATTGACCTAATGATTATGTGTGTGATTTCATTTCTTACTTTAAATTACATTACAAAAATTTTCCTTGTTTTTAATACACTATCATTTTATTCAACATAGTCTCTTATAGACTATCTATTTCCCCTACCTATAATACTGAGTTAACTTGGTTGACCCAGTATTAATTTTTACCTCTCAAGTTATAGTAATAGGTCAACCTTATTGACTCAATATCCTTATCAGGTTATTCTTTGTCTTAGGTTATAGTACTAGGTTGACCTTGTCAACTATGTATATTTATTAACTTAGTTTTCATACCCTATTTCTAGTACTAATTCAACATAGTTGACTCTATACTCTTATTTTTCCCTTTGTATCTAATTAATTTTGCATAAACCTTGCCTTCTCTAATATCTCTCCTTCATAATGAACTTATTATTTGAAGACAACACTGAGTTGAATTTAATAGATATAAAGAGTCTTACCAACCCTAATAGATTCTACCATAAACAACTTATGTCTCCTATCCTAGATGAAAGAATGTTCATATATCCAGTCACACTACAAACTATGGGACCCCTATTTATTATTCTTCACTCTATAATCTTCTCTTCTCACTTGAAGATCAACCTAAATTAGAGTATACACTAGAAATGCTCTTTTACATCAATGAGTTTCCTCAACATCAAAGAAATTATCCTTCTACTATCTACCATCTCATTATAAGTGGTCAAGTTGAGGAGACTCAGTCACCTTCTCCCACATTCTCACATGGATTTGGGGATACTAGATTCTTTTCTTCCCAACCTCTTTCCTCTATCTTAACCCATTCTCATACCATGACTTATTATTATTTGACTTCCTTTACCTCCATGCCTATTATCTCTACTAACATGGTAGGTTCTACATCTAGTGGGCCTCTTCCAAGAGCCACTCTTCTTAATTATTTCACTACTACATCATTTTATACCCATGGTAATCTTGCCTCTATTTTTATTCCTTCTCATCCTTCTACTAGTTAATATTTTACCACATGATAAAATTATGCCACTAGTGCCTCACTTAATAACAATTCTTCTCAAGATCCTACCAATACTCATATTAGTACCCAAGCCATTACTACCAATTTGAATAGTTTAAACAATGCTAAAAATACAACTCAAACCCATCAACTCCTATTACAAAATATTAATAAAATGAAATAATTTCAATCTAACAATACAAATCAAATGATGTAAATTCAAAATCACCTCATCCATCTTCAAACCCACCCTCAATAGATGCCATGGGGCACATATAATCAAAATGTTCCCCCAAATTCTCTTCAGAATTCCCATGGTAATCTTATCCCTTAACCTTATTTTGTTAATAAAACAATCAATCATCTTCAAAATGAGCCTCTTACATCTCAAATTGATAATATCGATATCAGAGGTATCACCCCTACCATTTCTTACAATGGGTCAACTGATCCTATTCTTCATTTAAAAACATTTAGAAATCTATATAAAGACTTGTTCAAACTAAATACCTTTGCCAATACCAAGTTATTAGCTAAAAATCTCATGTTTGATGCTTTAGATTGGTATAAGCAACTTAAATCTCATTCTATTACTAGTTTGGAATATTTAGTCAATGCTCTAGTCCAAGAGTTCTAAACTAGTGATCTTCCTGAGAATACCTTAGCCCATTTTATCAAGTGAAAGCAACTTGAAATTGAATTCACAAGATTTTTTTAAATGATGAAAGACCTTTTCTAAAAAATGTGAACATAATATGGTAGACAACCTTTTCCATCTATTTACCAATGCTCTTTTTCCCATGTTGCAATATTAGGTTCAATCTCTCTCTCTCTCTCTCTCTCTCTCTCTCTCTCTCTCTCTCTCTCTCTCTCTCTCTCTCTCTCTCTCTCTCTCTCTCTCTCTCTCTCTCTCTCTCTCTCTCTCTCTCTCTCTCTCTCTCTCTCTCTCTCTCTCTCTCTCTCTCTCTCTCTCTCTCTCTCTCCACATACTTTAGAGGAGGATATTAACCAAGCTAAATATCAATATTTCTTTATGCATCAATTCGATCCATCCAAACCTTCCATGGGTGCTAGCATGTTATTTAATAAAAATAATCATCATGCTACTAATGATGGTGTCACTAACTCTTATGATACCATTCACACAATTCAAGATGTTCCTAACCAAACTTTGGAAAAAACTTCCCCTCCCAACCACATCACCAATCCTCATTTATCTTCAGCCAATAACATCAATGTTCATAAACCTTTATCCGTAGCAAAATTACAAAAATGCTTCCCAAGGCCTCTCCCATGAGGACTTGATCCCACTCATTATATGAAATCTTGGTATGAACCCAATAAATTTTTTTGGTTTCATGCTAGTTTGGGTCATTCTCATGAGACCTATAGGCATCTTATTAATTTGGCTATGGATTTTCTTCTTGGTCCCAATTTTGACCATGATTCTATCATTCATCAATGTGAACAAGCCTATGACATTACTTTCAAAGACCATGAAACACATGCTAAATATCAAGATTTAAATCAATCTACTGCTCATTTGGCCATCTATAAATACATTCTTCCAAATTACCAAGACACCCAAGACAAGCCTACCCCTTCTATCAATAATGTTGACAATCTTCTTGACCCAACTCCTGAAGAGAATGTGGTTAATATGACTAATATGCAAAGGTGGTTGCTTTCATTGATCATCAACCTATCTAAATGGGTTGGGGTAAGATGAACTTATATATTTTGATGAACTAATTTCAACACCTCTTTTGGATAACCCTTCTCATACTATTTCTACCATCCCTCCATCTTTTTTATCTATCACAATTGATACTCAAGCTTCTATCAACACTTATTATAACTACTCTCCAACCTCACATGCATCAAATGTTCCATCTTCTCAACATAATTTACAAACTTTTCCTTCTATTAAACCTTCTACTTCTTATCAACATAAATTCACATGTACTTTGACTCCTCCTTTGAGGACCTCCTTCAACACTATGCACCTCTTTCCAATAATCTTCTTATCGGTTATGATGAATGGGATCCTATCATAGAACTCACTAATATCCCATCTCAAATCTCATTTATTGAACTTATTATAACCTCTCCATGTCATTTTAACCATCTTATGCATCTTTTGTTTAAAATGAATATCCATCATCCTCCCCTAGTAAGACATGAAGTAACCTTATCTAGATTAGAAGATAACATTTTGAAACAATATGAAGAGATGTTCATACATGTTGATGAAACAATAGACACTTATCTTTCCCTCAAATTCCTCATTACTTCTATGATCCCCAATGAGATTCTACTTTATGTGGATCATCATCCTCTATTCATCAATGTCCAAATTGGTGATAGCCATGTCAAGTGTGTCTTGATTAATGAGGGTTCCAATACTTGTGCTGCCTCTCTTGATTTAATCAAAACCCTTAGATATTTTGAATGCAATATTAAGTCCACACATAACACATGTCAAGGCTATAACCAAAGGTAAATGCCTCCTTTAGTTTGTGTGTGGTTACCCATTAACATCTTACCTATCACCATTCATGTGAAGGTGATGATATTCAATTTTCTTTTATCCTATAACATTTTTCTTGGTAGGCCATAAACTCATCACATGAGAGAAATTGGTTATTTCACTTACCAATGAATCACATTTCCTCATAATGGATCCATATACAAGATTCAAAGTGATACCAATCCTTGAAATTTTGAATAATTATAAGACCGTGGTGTATTCAAGATTCTTACCCTTGAACCATTTCCAAGCATTCCATTATGTGAATCTCAATTATTTATCTTTCTTTCCAATTCTACCCAAGCTTATAATAGTCACCCCAAACTCATTGGGAATATACCCCCTAACCTCCTAGATTTTGATGATGATGAGCTTGATGAGATCAATATCAAGATTAAAACTTCAAACCCCTTACCCTATCTCATCTCTCAACTTCTCACTTCTTTGCAACCTCATTCCTATCAACCACCTTGTAATGACATCCCCATTATCTTAACTAAGACTCAACATTCCTTTCATCACACCACATTAGATGAAAAATTCATCCCTATCTACACCATTGATATTCACACAACTAATTATGATGATGGATATACCTTAGATGATCCATTTTTAGGAGGTGTAGTTCAAGCTCGAGATGCTAAGATTATTAATTATCATTGCTCTTTGATTCAAGTTTTTAGTATATCTTCTCATTTTATATCTTATATTTTTCTTAATTTTAGTATTTTTCCTCTTTATCATAAGGTATAAATGGTTAAAACACCTCAAATTTCTAAATAACCTTTAGGAGTATGCTTATATATCATGATATGACTAGTCCATATCGCTTTACTAAATACCATAACCCCTTTAGTTTACTTATTCTTGAGATGCATGTGAATGTCCTTCAACCTTCGATAGACCCCACCCCTCCCTTAATAGAGCCTATATAAATCCCATTCCCACTCTTATAGTTGAGTCTCTCCCTATTTTTGATCCTATTTCTCCTTTAGGAAAGCCTTGTCCCATCTCTCCACCAGCCCTACCTTCTCTTGGTGATGGTTTTCTCCCTTTACTATAGATAGCTCCTTCACCCAACAAATGGGCCAATCAGACTTATTTTGACATTCATAAAGTTTTCAATTACTAGACTAGATATTTTTCCATATAAAAAGCTCCCTCAACTTTTGTTTCACCTCCTCCTATGAGTACACTTACCAAGACTACTCATAGGTGTGTCTGTTACTTCTACAACATAGATAACATGGATTCATTCATGTATAATCAAAAGTTATGATAATATATCAACACCTTGTGTCCCATGACTCCTTACACCTTAGATAAGGCTATAACTCCCCCGAAAGTATTATCTAAGTATCTTCTTAAGTATAGAGAGGTATATTGTCTTTGACACTAATGTAGTACACATCACACTGATTGATGCCACATCCTTCAACAACATCTTAAGGATAACCTATTAACCATTCTTAGAACTTCTATTATTCCTCCCATAGGTCATTATCACAAGAAGGCTCCCCTTCATCCCCCATGGTTCTACCTCCTATGGTTCTATCTCCTCTTATGGTCTCTTCTCTACCTACTATTTCTCTACCTATGAATCCCTCACCCATAGACCTCCCCTCACTCATGGATCCTTCACTTGTGAGTCCCTTACCCATTACACCTTCCCCATCAATGAACCCTTAATCTCTCATAAAAACCAATCCCACACATTATATTGAGTATCCCCTACATGATATCCCTCATCAGCATGATCTTTCAAGCATTCCTACATTTTATATTGAGGATATTTGATGTGAAGTATTTTCTCAAATTTTGTTAAATATTGATGAGACATTAGTTAAAGTTTGCATTCACTTCATAGAGACTTATCAGATGTTATGAATAATGTGTGTGGACAAATATATCAATACCTATGAACACATTCATGGTGTTCTTACATTTTCATTTGGATTGGATGTGTTCTCCAACTTTACATTTATGTATTTTATATTATTTGACATTATATCAAATTATTATCTATCTTACATGGTGACTTTGGTTTCACACTTTATATTTATTATGTTATCATTATATTCTCTTATACATTTATTTTTGCTCATTGCATTCTTTTTTTTCTTGAGTTCATTTTCTTATGATTACCTTGTTCTTTTTCATGATTGTTTTCTCTCATATCTCTATACACATAGATAATATTTCTTGTGACTTGGTTATACAAACCTTGCTCCCTTTAGTCATTCCTTCTTTACCATGTGATCAGTTAGGAAAAAAATCATCTCATTATTATCTCCTTTTACCAATCCAATTTAGATATTATTTTATTCCCCTTTAATCCCTTTCACAAACTAAGAATATACATGGTTGAGACTTGATATAACATGCTAATTCATCATTAAGCCTAAGTGTTATAGTCAGTCTTGTCTTTGGATACTTAGCTTCCTTTATCTAAAACCTAAAGCTCATTCGTGTGTATCACTCTATCTCTCATGATTGGTCATTCCAAGTCATATGGATGAGGAATCTTAAAATCCATAAAAACACTAAAAAAGCATTCATTTAACAAAAGGCCATGATCTAAAAGGTAAAATTAAAAATTCTAAAAGTCAAACCACACTAAAAGACATGATTTTAAGCACATCTCATTTTTTTTTATTGAATCTCAAACTCCATAGTTGGCCTCATGATATAACCAAGGTCCATTGGGGTGTAATAGACTAGTAGATTAGAAAATGAGAATTAGAAAAATCTTTAAGTGCCTCCTACTTTCTAATGCAAGTACCCAATCTTCATAGTAGACTAACAACTCTATAAGGGGTTCTAAGGAATGGGGAACATGTTGTGAGAAAGTAGGTCCATTTTATTTTTATTTTTCAATAATACCTACATGAGTTAATCTTAGTATCACACTTATTTTTCTACATAACTTTGTGCCTATAATGAAAATGTATCCTCTTTATATTTATGGTCACTAGTCACTTAGTGTCTTTTCATGTCCTTAGTATGTCTCATGTCTCCTAAGGTCTTCTCATAATATGTTTATGTTATGATTTTTATATTAATTTTTTCACTCCTTAAAACCTTAATATTTCCCCTTGAGAAATATTATTTTGTTCACTGATCACTCCCCTAGGGATTCCATTTGTGAGTTACATTGTAAGACCATGGATATGACCTAGCCTTCCTCACAAATTACCAACATTTCACATTACCATTAAAACATCCCATTTTTGCCATATTTTCACATTATTTCCACCTTATTGGTGTTCCATTTATAAGTTATAATATAGGACCATGGATAAGACCTGGCCTTCCTCACAATATTTTCCAATATCCAAGTCAAAATAAAATTACATGTGTCAAATATGAGATAAGATATGATTAATTATGAGTTACACATCATTGACATGTTTTCCATCTTGATTTAGTATGTTTTATGCTTACGTAATTAATCGTTCATCTTTTATCTTCTTATTTTTTTATTGCATGTAAGAATCCAACCATTTTTCTTAAGTTTTTCATACTTCTCAACTTGAATTAGTGTGATTAATTTAGGACCATTTTTCCAATTTTATTTCTCTTTTATACTTCTCAACGTGATTTATTATGATTGATTGACTCAATTTTTTTATACCATTTATATTTTACATTCTTTTCATTTTATTACATTATTTTCATACTTTCCAACATGATTTAGTGTGATTTTACTTGTTTTAATTCGGTGCCAACTCTTTTTCATGGTTTAAAAATAACTTTTTGCCCTCTTGTTTACCACTCTTTGGTTTCTTATAATTAGTCATTTATTTTTGTTGTTACACATTTCCCAATGTGAAATAATGTGTAATACATTTATTTTTTATTGATTATACTTTTACAAATCTTTTTTCTTGTTTCTTTTTAACCATGCATGTGTCCTACATAAGCTAGAAAAGAAAACACAACACACATATTTAATATAACATATACAACAAAAGAAAAATAAATGTTCTAGAAATAAATATATCCATGCATCCACAACCACAATAAAATTACAACACATAATATCAACATCCAACTATCAAAATAGGATACACACACACCCACACACACACATACACACACATATATATCATGTGTTTTTGATACAAAATATAAAAATAGTTCGCTCCATCTTTAAGGTTGGGCTCTATAATGTCTATCTCATGGCTTAGCCACACTACTCATAGAGTCTTAGATAATCCCCTCTAAATAGTATGTTGTAAATAGGATGTCTAAGATCTCAACACTCCCACTTGATCCTATCTCTATCTTAGCACCTAAAGTAACTGATTATAAACCACATAGGGTAACCTAGTTGGTTGATACATCAAAAACCTCTCATATATCCAAACATTCAAAAATACCACTCTCCCCATAGTAGTATGCCTTTTAGACAACATATCATGCATGAGCTAAACCCAAATGACATAATCCAAGTCATAGAGTGCCCCTGCTCCAATATCGATTGACAAAAGGCTATCAAATATAGTGGTACCTTTCCATCTAACTTATGACACAATAATCATGTTGTCATAAGTTCTATCAGCAATGTGGCTAGGCCATGAGATAGACATGATAGAGCCCGGCCTTAGATCTGAAGTGAAATATTTTTTTATTTTGTATTAAAAACACATGATATATATATAAATAGAGGGGACTATTCGAGGCATATATGGGTAGTATGGCTAGGTCATGAGATAGACATGATAGATCCTAGCCTTAGAGCTTAAACAAAGTATTTTTGTATTTTGTATCAATAATATATATATATATATATATATATATATATATATATATATATATATATATATATATATATATATATATATATATATATATATATATATATATATATATTATTGATACAAAATACAAAAATACTTTGTTTAAGCTCTAAGGCTAGGATCTATCATGTCTATCTCATGACCTAGCCATACTACCCATATATGCCTCGAATAGTCCCCTCTAAATAGTACATTATAAAGAGGATGGTTTAGATCTTAAGCCTGCCAGCTTATCTTGTCTCCATCTCAACACCCAAGGAAATAAATAATTGACCACATGGGGTAACCCAACTGGTTGGTACATCATGAACCTCTCATATATCTAGGCACTCAATAATACTAATAGCCCCATGGTCTTCTACCCTCTAGATAACATCTCATGCATGAGTTGAACCTAGATGACAGAACCCAGGTCATAGAGTACCCCCTACTCCAATAAACATCTCATACATATCATGCATGAGTTGAAGCTAGATGATAGAACCCAGGTCAGGCTATTTCATATAGCGATACCTTACCATCTAACTTGTGACACAACACTCATGTTGTCATAAGTCTTATTGATTTAACTATTTTGGGAATAAGAGAGTTTTATTCTTAATTTAGTTAATGGTACAAGTTAATTAAATCAATAAATAAATATGCAATAATTAAGCTACTAATATGTATAATTTGAATCTTTCTAAAAATAGTAATAAGGGAGAGAAAATAAGACTTAGCTAAATACTGATTGAGATGGTTGAGATAGAGTCTATAATTCACTATGCAAGACTGAGACACTATCACAAATCAAGTTTTGGCCTTCATTTTGTGAAAGGAAAAGAGTACTAAAATAAGACACCCTAGGGTCTAGCACTATAATCCTCCTCTACCACTATTGTCTAAGAGACTTGAGCTTTCTGGGTTTTGTTCATTATGTCTATTTGATCTTGCCTATGAAATTGTGACTATTAGATGTCCACAAAACTCCTTGTATGGGTCTTCAAACCATAGACTCCATTATGATTTGACAAACTTTGGGAAAGAGGGTGGGGATAATATGTGTAAGATGCATTAAATGTATATCCACACCCTTGTGTGGGTATGCTACCTTCATACCAATACTCCAAAGAGGGATCAAGCCATATGTAGTTCTCCTACTTGATGTGCTTTGTGCAATAGTGTGTATGAATATGAAAAATGCTAAATTGAGTGTGCTTGAGATGGCTTGGGACTGGGGTAAAGATATGAATAAGCTTGTGGTTGTATTGGATGGATGTATATAGAGAATAAGAAAATATGCCTAAGTAGTTTTGTTTATATTCTTGCTTGTTTTGTGATATTTGCCAAACCCCTTCTAAATGAACTTTTAATGAGTTTTTATAGGGATCTATTGGTCATGGGTCAAATGTATTCACATTAATCTAACAAGGAGGAGGATAGGAATCTAAAGAATCTAACTATTGGAGGTAAAAATTCACTTGGATAGGAGTGCTATAAATAGACACCCTAGGATTCAATGTTATATTCCAAGTTAGGCACTATAGTCCTAAAGGAATGGGACCCATGGGGATGGAACCATCATTGGAAGTGCTACCTATAGGAGGAGGAATCACTATTTTAAAGGTTATGGATGATTGGGAATTAGTGAAAAAGTGCCTAGGAGGGTCATGAGAGTAAGCTAGAGGGGCCTATGAGTTGGGTGTCATAAGCCACACTCAAGTTACCAATTTTCACATTTAATATGACTACATTCCCCCCCCCCTTTATTCTAGTGATGTAGTAAAACAAAATAATAGGATAAAGGAAATATATAAAGTGTATCTAAACTTACCTACAAGGGTGAAGCTCATGAATTTGTGTGATGTTGGGTGTGCATAGAGAAAGCACATCATGCAATGTAAATCTATAAGAGAAAATAAAGAGTAGATCAGTTCTTAGTAGATATAATATATCTAAAATAATAACATATAAAGTTGGGTAAGAGAGAGGAAGATAAAGGAACAAATACACCTCATCAATTATGAAAACTAATACAAATACTATTGTGATGTTAAGTGATGCTAGATGATGCTGAGTAATGCTAGTTATGTGTTGTACCAAGAGTAATATCATGAATGTAATTGATTATTCAATTCCCTAAAAGTGGTTCAAGAATGAAAAGGTTGGCCCTTTAGATCCATCATCACCCATTGAGTAAAGCATGTGATCATGCATGTGTCAATCAATGTTTGGACTATGTGTCTAATCCCTTTGAATATGTGGCTCAAGAATACAAAAGTCTAACTAGTCCTTTGGCTCCATCATTTCCCTACGAAGTGAAGATATGAACTGATACTAGTATGTAATGTGTGTCATATGAGTGGCTCTTGAATCTCATGAATACTATATAATCTAACAATATGGCATGGATAGTTGAATGTATGCTAGAAACTCAACCACTCTTGGCCACTCCGAAAGGTGGAGATTAGGCTTCTATGAAAGCCACTCTAAAATTAGGTACTAGGATTATATGGAAGACACTTAAAAATGTGGAGGTTAGGTTTATATTAAATTCACTTCAAAATGATGCCAACCACCTACAGATGGGATAAGGCACATAACTATTGAGAATGCCTAGGTAATATACTAAACTCAAAAAGAAAAGAAGATAAATGTGCTATGCACATCCCCCCTAATCACTGGTGTCTATAACATGGATTCTAATCTAGAAGTTATACCAACTTCCATATCTAAAATTGGAAGTGAGAGCCATCATGTTATGCATGATTCCCCCTATATCTAGATTTTTTGAGAAAAACTATACTAAAATTGTTATATCTAAACTGGTTTAAATGCGTAAAACTATAATTAAACCTTATTTTTTACCTATTTTAAGAAAACCTAATTTTTTTGTTGTTTATATAAGAGCACCAAAAATTAATACCCTATTGTTTGGAACTATATTCCAATCTTGGTTCTATTGTCATAGGCTAATTTTGATGATTGTTCTATAATTTTCACTATCTACTTTGTCTGTTCTACCTAGTTTAAAGTCTGGTTATTGTTCTAGTTGCTCTAAAAATTTATTTTTAGACCATTAAAAGATTTGATCTCTATGACAAAAACCCCTATTTGTTGCCCCCTCTTTTGAGGGAACGAATGAAGACCTTGTAATAACTACCCTCAGAATAAAAATCCCTACAAGTGAACATGTTATGTTGAAAATATACATGATATAGTAATGATAATCAATATATATCTCAAGATATAACATGGTTTATAATAAGATATTATTAGATTAATAGTGGTATGCCTAGATAGATATAACAATGTAATAACATGTGTAATGTACTGAATTAGAACTAGAAGTATGATTAGTTTTTAGTTGTCATAGAGGGATGGAGTATGATTTCCATCATGGCATGTAAAAAATCAAGATAATACATGATATGGATCATGGCATTACAAAAAATTAAAAAGAAATAAACACACATGGTAAGAAGCAAAAATCAAGAAACATACAAGTGGCCAATGGGACAAACAAACAAGGGGCATGGGCACATGTCACTCAAACTAGAAAACAATCATACAAGGCATGTTCAAATGCTACATACCCATAAAATTGAAATAAACAAGGTTAGTGTGAAAGCCAAAATCACATAGAAGAGTAAAAATAAAGGACATTGGCAAATGTCTTAAGGCACACACAATACATAGAAGCAAAGGGAATTAGAAAATGTCCTAAGGCACATATAAGAGACAAACAAGAACTAAAATATACAAAAAATCTAGCTATAATAAGCAAGAAAGGAAAGCATGTAAAATCTTAAAAAATAATCACATCTAACTAATCAAAGCAAGAAGTGAAAGTATACAAGACATATTAGTAAAAGACTAGGTATATGCTAAGAAATATACAAGTGTGATATACTAGTAAGATGTCAATATAGTAATTTATGTAAGCTAGTAAATAATGTATATCAACATGATAACTATAGTGTGTGGTGTAGGAATGACATAACTTAGATGGTGTAGTCATGTAGAAGATGCCCCCAATAGGTAAATATATCGATGTATGTCTTGAATGTAGAAGTAGGATGCCCCCTTAATGGGTAGAGTGAAGTAATCAAGGATTTATATATTACTACACACACTCAAAGAAGATCAAGAAAATCATGGAAATGTAGAGAAATTGAAAAAAAAAAACATAGAACAACAAAATGTAAGTCTAACATAGTAGTATAAATGTAAAGCATGGATAATGACTATAATTGAAATGTTTTTGAATTATTTGAATGTTTTTGTAGTTTAATATTTGATTTTTTTTTAATTTTTGATATTTTGAGCTATGCATAATCAATTAAAAATAAAACTATGTACAAGAGATACTGAGAAACTATGTACAAGTAATTGAAAAGAAGTTATGTACAAATATATGAATAAAGCAATATGTACACAATGACATAAAAAGCTAGGCTATAGGATGGAAAGGGTTCCAAGATGGAGCCCACTAAGGATGGAGATGGAGGAAGGGATCATGGCCATCATCAAATGATTCAAGATCATCATCATAAGTATCATCATATGCAGTAAATTATATATGAATTTGGCTATCTCTTTAGGTGTTAATAAGATATGTGATTTATGTGTAGTCAAAAATATGTCACTCATAATGGTGTCATCCTATTGATGGTGAACCAAAGGTTTTTTCTAGTGGTGAAGATGTTGAGTTCCCTCTAGTATGTTTACCTTTGGTAGTAGATGGCTTTAGTGGAAGTGGTGAAACTGGTACTGGTGGTAGTGTAATCTAAATAATACCTTGAACATATATTTTATCCAATATTTGTTATAAATATATACATGAGATTGTATCATGGCATATAATCCTATGAAAAAGACAAAATGGGTGATCATCCTACTATGATAATGTATTAATAGATTTTTTTCATACTATAGGTAGTGTGATTAATCCATGATCAAGTAACATTTATAGCATAATCTATGGTTGATGTTGTGTACTACCTACCTAAATTTGAAGGATTGGCTCTATATCCATAGAGGTAACCATCTAAAATTTATGTGTCAAGTGATCTATCTATGGCCATGAATGTGGAGTATATCTTGAGAGTGTAGTGTGAGATGCTAAGAGTGAAGTAAGATGTGTAATGAGAGCTCTAGAGTCATCTCAGTACTCCCCTAGACTAATTGGTGTAAATATCAATCCACACAAATAGTCATCTGTAAGTGTGGGTGTCATATCATCATCTGAAGTAGCCTGAGAATATATATTAACATCATGTACATATGGTAACTCAAAATTTATCATAAGGGGTAGTTGTGATATGGGAGTCTCATCAACTATAGTAGTATAAGATAGTGGTGTTGTGAGGTATTTGTAACTAACAGAGTAATTATATCTATATAATCAACTGGTACTACTAGAACTATTATTGACGAATGTATAATTGTAATAGGTGTAGGAACCATGGTCAATAGAGTAACTAGAATGGTTGAAGTTGTTATGACTGGTTGAATATCTAGAGTTGAGGACACAAATGTAAGTGGAGTGTGAGATGCACTAGTCTCTCCTACCTCATATGTATGTATTTGATCAAGAGAAATGCAATGAGGTGGTACTAAACTATGATATGAGGTGTTCCAATGGTGAAATATTCAAAGATGACTCTGTAATCTGATAATATATGATTAGCTAGCTATCTACAAGGTATGTGTATATGTATTCTCCATGGAGAAACTTAACACATTGATGAAGAGTAGAAGGCACTACTCCCATGGCATGTATCTAAGGTTGTCCAAGTAAAATATTTTAATGAAGAGGACCTGACATGACCTAAAACTATGTAAAGAGGATTTTTGTCCCTACCATTATATCCAAGGCAATATTGCCTAATGTCTATCATGGTATATTGTAAAACCCTCTAATATTATTATATTATTATTGAATGGATGCCATATCTATTCCCATGGTCTATAAGAATGTAATATTATATATATTAAGTCCAAAACCACTATCAACTAGAACTCTCTTGACTGCACTAGTTTTGACTTGAACTTGTATAAATAGTGGTAAATTTTGATCAATAACTATCTGAGATGGTATTTCCTCATGATCAAAATAAATAGCATCTTTTATAGTTTTAATCATGTTGACCACTGATGTAAAATAAGAAGGCTCTAAGTCAATGGGAATAAAATTTTGAGTGAGTTCTTGATAAATAATGTCCTTGAACACATTAACTTTTTGAATTAGTTCTAGCATAGAAATCTTAGCTAGTGTGTTTCTCAATTGATCAACAATATCATATGCCTTATATAGATATACCTATATGCTAAGGTTGGAATTGGGCTAGGAAGGAATAGGAGGATGGTAGGTCTCATGAATAGGTGGAGGAGGCATGGTAGCATGTCAAGTAACAAATCTAACTGCATTATCTACTATCTATATAGGACTAGTAGTAGCTACATAAGGAGAGCAAAGATAATTGATAGGTCAAGGTGGTGGAGGGACAAAGGGTGTCAACTAGGCTCTTTGGAAATGGTTAGTAACCTAGGGAAGGATGAAGTGGACCATGAAACATAGTTCAACATGGGATAGAGGCTCCAAGGGAGGTGATGCAAGAGATATCTTAACATGTTTAATAATAACTTTCTTAATGTCATTCCATATTATGAAAAGTAAACATGAAATATAAAGAATGAAATTTCATAGTAAAATATGGTAAAATTCATCATTCATGTACATGATAGGACTGATATGGTCTCCTTATTATTTCCAATAAATGCAAAAAATATGTGTAAATAAGTGATCCATTTTTTTATGTGTAATTTGAATTTAGATGTAAGGTGATATCTCAAAAATAATGGGACCTAGTATATGCAACTAGGGTTTTGAAAACTAAAATTTGTAAAATTAATATATAATTTTAAAATTTGAATTGAATTTTTGATTTAAATATGCAAGTAAAAAATTAGAAGAATATAGGAAAAATACTGGGAAAATATTGGGACCTAGTATGGGAAACTAGGGTTTGAAAGAAAATTATTTTAAAAATACTACAAAATTTTAAAATTTAATCCTAATTTTGGATTTTATTATGTAGGTAAAAAAAATAGAAAAATTAGTATGAAATTTATCCTAGGGTTTCTAGGGTTTTTATGTGTAAATGAAGTAAATCAGGGTCACCAAATGATTTAACTATTTTTGGAGTAATGGAGTTTTATTCTTAATTTAGTTAAGGGTATGAGTTATTTAAATTAGTAAATAAATGTGAAATAATTAAGATACTAATTTTTATAATTTGACTATAATTTGAATCTTTCTAAAAATAGTAATAAGGGAGAGAAAATAAGACTTCACTAGAAACTGACTGAGATGGCTGAGACATAGTCTAGAATTCACTATGCAAGACTGGGACACTATCACAAATCAAGTTTTGGACTTCATTTTGTAAAAATATATGGTCACTAAAATATATAAATAGGACAACCTAGGGTCTGGCACTATAGTCCTCTTTTACCACTATTGTCTAGGAGATCTGAACTTTCTAGATTTTATTTATTATCTGTATGAGCCTGTCTGTGAAATTTTGACTATTGGATGTTCATAGAACTCCCTGTAGGGCTGATTTAGTATTCAAATCCTAGACTCTATCGTGATTTGAAAAAATTTTGGACTGATGGGGGGGTTATCATGTGTAATATGAACTAAACATGTATCCACACCCCTTGTGTAGGCACACTACCTACATATCAATACTCTAAAGAGGGATCAAGCCATATGCAGTTCTCCCACTTAATGTGACTTGTGAAATAATGTGTATGAAGATGAAAAATTATAAACTAAGTGTGCTTTAGATGGATATGGATTGGTTTAAATATTTTAATAATCTTGTGGTTGTATTAGATGGTTATATGCAAAGAATAGGGAAATATGCCTAAGTATTCTTGCTTGTATTCTTATTTGCTTTATGATTTTTGCCAAAACCCTTCTAAATAAACTTGAATGGAATTTTATAACGATCTATTGGTCATGGTTTTAATTTATTTTCATTAATCTAACAAGGAGGATGATAGGAACCAAAATAATCTAACCATTGAAGGTAAAAATACACTTAGAGAGGAGTGCCAGGAATAGACACCTTAGGGTCTAGTGTTATAGTCCAATTTGGGTGATATAGTCCTAAAGGAATGAGACCTAGGGGATGGAATAATCACTATAAATGCTACCTATGAAAGGGGGAATCACTATCTAGAAGGCTATGGATGACTAGGAATTAGTGAAAAAGTGCCTATGAGGGTCATGAGAGCAAGCCAGAGGAACCAATGGGATGGGTGTCACAAGCCACACTCAAGTTACCAATTTTCAAATTATATATGACTACATGTATCATATCCTTATAGATATCTATAATCTTGGTAATATAAACATCAAATAGACTAACCCATAGTCCTAGGTAAATCCTATTCGATTAATTCACTTATCAATCTAATTCTCACCTCCCATCCTGATCATCTAGTATCCCCATGATCATTGGTGTCCCTCCTATAGGAATTCCAATTAATGCATGGACATCCTCCAATGTGATACCAAACTCTATGGTATCCCCATCGACCACCCATTTAAAAGTATTGATCAAGCATTCTTAGAAACCTAGGGAACATGACCACTAGATTAACACTCAGTAGAACTTGTTAGATCTCTATGATGCTTCATAATCCTAGTGTGATTAATCTAGCCTAGTCTACCTTCATTAGGTACCCATACAACCATCAAACAACAAAAGATGTATTAGACCTCCATGTCACTTATAATCAAAATACATTATTTTAAATTTTAACAAAAATAAACCTAATTTGCCTTAATATATTCATTTCTTATCAATTTGACCTATTTTTAGCCTAATTAGCCCTCTCAGTACTCATTCAAGAACATTGGGCCTTAAAATTACTATATCATCCAATTTCCTACATTTCAATACTATATCAGCCACTTAATAACATACTAAGTCAACCTAATAGTACTAGGTCAACCATTTGGACTTAATAAACTAAGTCAAACCTTTCATTTCCACCCCCCCCTTAGTACTAATTTGGCACTTTGACTTAATCAACTAAGTCATCCATGTTAATACATGATTTTCAACTTATTAGGTCAACTGGGTAGACCTAGTTCTTTCAAAATACTGACCCTTTAACCTCTTATAATAAATTCCTTTGGCACTTATTTCTCCTATCCCTTTCAAACCCAATTCTCCATTTGACCTCTAAATCCATAAGTAAATTCTTGGGGTACAATCTAGTTTCTAAAATTGGTCCAATTTACAAATTTTTATAAAACACTTAATTTTAATTAATATACTTGAAATAAATTTGAAATTCTTAGTTGACCACCTGTGTTGCACCTACTACGGTTGCTAGGCATCCTCCTCATCTCAGTTGTTATTTCCTCACAATTTTGACTCTTTCAAATTTTGCTAGGTCTCTTAGAGCTCTATTTCTCTCTCAAAATAATCAAACAATAGAAAATGACTTTCTTTTCACCCTATTTAAAGTTACTATTCACACGTATTTACCTTTTAAATATTTATCATCAGATTCATTATTTTAATCATATCTTTATTTTTACTAACTCATTTTTCAAACTATAAGAAGTTATGGAATCATGACATCATAGAGAATCATTTCCACTATTATATAGCTATATTTCTAAAATTTTAATTTTTCACTCTTTTTTGCACTAATCTTTATAGATTCACCTATGTTCCTCATATTGGATGCCTTCACATATCTTGCATCTCCTTATTTATCTATAAAAATAAGGTAAGTAAAGGTATGTGTTTTTTAATTCTATCCTTTCATTTATTTTATTTTCTCCTTACTAAATTTTACATAGCATTAGTGTTATGTGTCATCATGTTCTATTCTCAAGGCACCATCCCATGTTACACTTACATGACACATGATGAGGTTAGAGTGGGGTCATATGTATACACAATATTTTTAAAATTTTATCAATTATTGACACTTATTATCTTTCATGAACCCATCAAGTGCCAATCTCTCTAACTACATGCCTTAAGAGGTGCACTAAGAAAAGAGTGGACGATTATTTATTCTCTTTTGTACACACCTCCAATATTTTAACACTTCTAGTACCCCTTTTTCTAACCCAACACCTATTTTACTATTTTACATGACTAGGTCGATAGGGTCAACATTGTACTCTTATTGGTGAAACTCATTTAGGGTCTAGGTCAGTTCTTCACTAACCTAGCTCATGACTTAGTGAGTTTTTACAAATAATGATATTAGGTCAACTAAGTTAACCCTATCAGCCAAAATTTTTAGAAGCTTTTAGGGTTAAATCCACCTATATATATAAGATCATTTTTCCATTATTTAGATAAGAGAAGAAAAAGTAAGAGAAATTATGAATCTATTTATCCACCATTCTACTTGAGGATCAATCTTAGCATTTCATAGTTTATTTGAAGATATGGATCTTATCTTATGGATAAGTCTTTTGGATGTATTGATAGGTTGTGTAGCCTAGAGTTGATTTATCCTTGTCATACTTATATACCACAATAACCTATTGTAAAGCACCTTGGAAAAGAAAGATATTGAAGCTCGGTGGGTTCACATTCAAAGGTAAGTATTCTTTTTTTCCTCCTTTATAAGAGTAGATAGATATGGATTTGCACTTATCTTCCATGCATTAATATTTCTTTTAATTTGACATGAGTATATGTCTTATATGCATGTTTAATTTTATTATTTTTTACACCCCACTTTGTGCCATAATATTTGGTAAGCACTAGATTAGATTTCTTTGTTTTAATTATTATTACTATAGAGAATATAAAAACATGGGACTTAGTTAGGGTTATTACATATTTTTTCTTTATTTAAGGCTTTAGAACCCTCCCTAGTGATCTTATTGCAATAAGAGATCCCCTATTTAGGTCTAGCAGATCCACATATTGGTCTTATTCCTGATTATCTAATGTATCCCCAATCAAAAATTTAAGTGGGATATATCTTCTCTGAGATAGCATTAAATTATAGATCTTATCTATTTTTTATTGTCTAAATTAATCATGTTTAAAAATGCTTAAGCTTAAGTATTAAATATAATTCAAATTTCAAAGTTGTGATACATTATGAAAAATATGTATAAATTTATAATCTTTAGATCTTAACAATGTTCAAAACCACTTAAACTTTGATATTATATATCATTCAAATTTTAAAGTTATGATGTATTATTAACAACACACATAAATTTTAAATCTTTGGGTCTTAAACACTTTCAAAACCATTTAATATTTTGTATTACATATCATTCAAATTAAAAAATTGTGATGCATCATTATAAACATACATAATTTGGAATCATTGGATCTTAAACACATTTAAAAGAAATTAAGATTTGGTATTATATATCATTCAAATTTTTAGTTTTCCATACATCATGAGAAACAAGCATAAAATTCAAATATTTTGATATTAAACATGTTTAAAATTACTTAACTTTAGTATTACATATCATTTAAATTTTAAATTTATGATGCATCATGAAAATCATGCATAAAATTTAAATTTTTGGATCTTAAACACGTTCAAAAATATAAAACTTTTGGTAGTACATATCAATCAAATTTCAAAGTTATGCTGCATCATAAAAAACATGCATAAAATTTGAATCTTTAGATCTTAAACATGTTCAAAACTTCTTAAACTTTAATATTGTATATCATTCAAATATCAATGTTGTAATGAATGATAAGAAACATTTTAAAGTTCAAAACAAAATTGATTAATATTTGGTATTACATAAAAATTAAATTTCAAAGTTATAATGCATCATAAAAATATGTATAAAGTTTGAATCTTTAGATATTAAACACATTAAAAATTACTTAAATTTTGGTTTTACATATCATTCAAATTTCAAAGTTGTGATGCATCATGATAAATTTACATAAAGTTTAAATATTTAGATCTTAAACACATTCAAAACCACTTAAGTTTTGGTATTACATGTCATTCAAATTTTAAAGTTACAATGCATCATGAGAAATACACATAAAATTTGAATTTTTATATCTTAAACATGTTAAAAATTACTTGAGATTTTGTATTACATAAAATTCAAATTTTAAAGTTTTGATGCATCATGATAAATAAGCACAAAATTCAAATCTTTGGATCTTAAACACGTTCAAAATTGCTTAAACTTTGGTACTACATATCATTCAAATTTGAATAATGAGAAACGTGCATCATGAAAAACGTGCATAAAATTTGAATCTTTGGTATTACATATCATTTAAATTTTAAATTTGTAATGCATCATGATAATATGCATAAAATTTGAATCTTTGGATCTTAAATACATTCAAAACCACTTAAGCTTCAGTTTTACATATCATTCAAATTCCAAAGTTATAAAATAAGAAATACCTATAAAGATCAAATCATTAGATCTTAAACACATTCAAAATCACTAAATCTTTGGTATTATATATCATTAAAATTTTAAATTTGTAATGCATCATTAGTAATGAGTATAAAGTTTTAATATTTGAATCTTAAACACATTTAAAACCACTTAAACTTCGATATTATATATCATTCAAAATTTAAAGTTATGATGCACCATAAAAAACACACATAAATTTATAATCTTTTAATCTTAAACATATTCAAAATAAATTAATATTTGGTATTACATTTCATTCAAAATTTAAAGTTACAATGTATTATGATAAATGCGCATAAAATTCAAACATTTAAATCTTAAACATGTTCAAAACATGTGAAGATTCGGTATTACATATGATTAAAATTTTAGAATTGTGATGATTTATGATAAATAAACATAAATTTTAAATTTTTGGATCTTAAATATGTTTAGAACTACTCAAGCTTCATTATTACATATGATTCAAATTTTAAAGTTATGATATATTATGATAAATGTGCATTAAGTTTGCATCTTTGGATCTTAAATATGTTAAAAATTACTCAACCTTAAATATTACATATCACTCAAATTTTAAAGTTGTGATGCATTATGAAAAATGCATATAAATTTCACATCTTTAGATCTTCAACATGTTCAAAACTGCTCAAGCTTTGTTATTACATATCATTCAAATTTTAAAATTTTAATGCATCATGAAAAAAATGCATAAAGTTCATATCTTTAGATCTTCAACATGTTTAAAACCACTCAACATTTTTTATTACATATCATTCAAATTTTAAATTTTTGATGCATCATGAAAAATGCACATAAAGTTCAAATATTTAGATCTTAAACATGTTTTAAACTATTTAAGCTTGCAATTACATATCATTAAAATTTCAAAGTTGTGATGCATAATGAGAAATACGCATAAATTTTAAATCTTTAGATCTTAAATATCTTCAAAATTGATTAAGCTTCAATTTTACATATCATTCAAATTTTTAAGTTGTGATGCATCATGAAAAACACAAATAAATTTTAAATCTTTAAATTTTAAACATGTTCAAAGTTTCTTAAACTTTGGTATTATATATCATTCAAATATTCAAATTTTAAATTTGTGATGCATTATGACAAATATGTATAAATTTTGAATCTTTAAATCTTAAACAAGTTCAAAACTACTTAAACTTTCATGTTACAATATATTACAATTTTAAAGTTATGATGCATTATGAAAAATATACATAAATTTCAAATCGTAAGATATTAAACATATTCAAAACCACTTAAGTTTTTGTATTATAATAAATTAAAATTTAAAATAAAAAATGTGCATAAAATTTAAATCTTTGGATCTTACATATCATTCAAATTTCAAAGTTGTGATGCATTATGAGAAACATGTATAAAGTTTGAATCTTTAAATTTTAAACACATTCAAAAAATTTTATGTTTTAGTATTACATATCATTCTAAGTTTAAAGTTGTGATGCATCATGATAAATGTGCATAAATTTTAAATCTTTGGATCTTAAACATGTTCAAAACCGCTTAAGCTTCAGTATTACATATCACTCAAATTTTAAATCTATGATGCATCATGAGAAATGTGCATAAAGTTTAAATTTTTAGATCTTAAAATTATTAAAAACCAATTTAATATTTAGTATTACATATCATTCAAATTTCAAAGTTGTGATGCATTATGAATAACATGTATAAATTTTGAATCTTTAGATCTTAAGCACATTCAAAACCACTTAAGATTTTGTAGTATATTATATCATTCAATTTTTAAAGTTATGATGTAATACGAGAAATGTGCATAAAATTTGAATCTTTAAATCTTAAATACATTAAAAATCACTTAATTTTTAGTATCACATATCATTCAAATATTAAAAGTTATAATGAATTATGAGAATTGTGCATATAATTTAAATCTTTATATCTTAAACACGTTTAACACTGAATTATTTTTGGTATTACATAGCATTCAAATTTTAAAGTTGTGATGCATTATGATAAATGTGTATAAAATTTAAATCTTTAGATCTTAAACATGTTTAAAATTATTTAAGCTTTAGTATCACATATCATTCAAATTTTAAAGTTGTGATGCATTATAAGAAATGTGCATAAATTTTAACTATTTGGATCTTAATCATGTTCAAAATTACTTAAATTTTGATATTAAATATCATTTAAATTTAAAAGTTGTGATGCATTATGAGAAATATTCATAAATTTATAATCTTGTGATCTTAAACATGTTCAAAACCACTTAAGATTCGGTATTACATATCATTCAAATTTTAAAATTGTGATGTATTATAAAAAATACATAAATTTTGAATCTTTGTATATTAAACACATTCAAAACCACTTAAACTATGATATTATATATCGTTCAAATTTTAAAATTATGACACATTTTAAAAAATGAGCATAAATTTTAAATTTTTAGATGTTAAATACGTTCAAAACCACTTAAGTTTTATTATTGAAATCAATAAAATATCAAAGTTGTGATGCATCATGAGAAACCATCATAAAATATAAATATTTGGATTTTTAAACATGTTAAAAATTTATTAAGCTTCAGTATTACATATCATTCAAATTTTAAAGTTATGATGCATCAGGAGGTATATGTATAAAGTTTGACTCTTTTTATCTTAAACATGTTCAAAACCATTTAAGCTTCATTATTACATATCATTTAAATTTTGAAGTTGTGATGCATCATGAGAAATATGCATAAAATTTAAATATTTGGATCTTAAACACATTCAAACCTCTTTAAGCTTCATTATTACATATCATTCAAATTTTAATGTTGTAATGCATCATGATAAATTTACATAAATTTCGAATATTTAGATCTTAATTTTTTTTAAAACCACTTAAGCTTCGATATTACATACAATTCAAAATTCAAAGTTGTGGTGCATCAAAAAAAATGTGCATAAAGTTTGAATCTTTAAATCTTTAACACATTCAAAATCACTTAAGCTTCAGTATTACATATCATTCAAATTTTAAATTTGTGATGCATCATGATAATGCACATAAATTTCTAGTCTTTGGATCTCAAATGCATTCAAAACCACCTAAATTTTTGTATTATATTTCATTCAAATTTTAAATTTTTTAATGCAATATGAGAAATATGAATAAAGTTTAAATATTTGAATCTTAAATACATTCAAAATTATTTAAGTTTCAATATTGCATATTATTAAACTTGAAAAGTTTTAATGCATTATAAAAAATGTGCATAGAATTTAAATATTTGTATCTTAATCATGTTTAAAACTAATTAACCTTTGGTATTACATAGCATTCAAATTTTAAATTTATAATGCATTATGATAAATGCACTTAAAATTTAAATCTTTAGATCTTAAACACATTCAAAACTACTTAAGCTTATTTATTTCATATCATTCAAATTTTAAAGTTACGATGCATTATGATAAATTTACATAAAATTTAAATATTTAGATCTTAAACACATTCAAAACCACTTAAACTTTAGTATTACATATCATTCAAATTTTAAAGTTATGATGCATTATGAAAAATGTGAATAAAGTTTGAATCTTTAAATTTTAATCAAGTTTAAAACCACTTAAATTTCGGTATTATATATCATTTAAATTTCAAATTTGTGATGCATTATAATAAATACTTATAAATTTATAATCTTTGAATTTATAATCATTCAAATTTTAAAGTTGTGATGTATTATGAGAAATACACATAAATTTCAAATCTTTGTATCTCAAATACATTAAAAACCACTTAAGATATGATATTATATATAATCCAAATTTCAATTTGTGACATATCATGAGAAATGAGCATAAAGTTTGAATCTTTGGATCTTAAACATGTTTAAAACTACTCAAGCTTCATTATTACATATCATTTAAATTTCAAAGTTGTAATGCATCATGAGAAACATGCATAAAGTTTAAATCTTTGGATTTATAAATATTTTTAAAACTATTTAAGCTTTGATATTACATAACATTTAAATTTCAAATTATTGATGAATCATGAGATATGCGTATAAATTTCAAATATTTAAATCTTAAACATGTTCAAAACTACTTAAGATTATATATTACATATCTTTCAAATTTTAAAGTTTTGATGCATCATGAGAAATGCCCATAAAGTTTGAATAATTAGATCTTAAACATGTTTAAAATTAATTAAGCTTTGATATTACATATCATTCAAATTTCAAAGTTGTGATGCATCATGAAAAATATGCATAAAGTTTGAATCTTTTGACCTTAAACACATTCAAAACCACCTAACCTTCTTTGATATTACATATCATTCAAATTTTAGAGTTTTGATACATCATAAAAAATGTGCATAAAATTTGAATCTTTAGATCTTCAACACGTTAAAAATAAATCAATATTTTATATTACATATCATTAAAATTTTAAAATTGTGATGCATCATGATAAATACACATAAATTTTTAATCTTTGGATCACAAAAAATATGTATAAATTTTTAATATTTGGATCTTAAACATGTTTAAAACTTTTAAATTTTAATATTACATATCATTCAAATATCAAAATTGTGACGCATTATGATAAATTTGCATAAAGTTTGAATCTTTAGATCTTAAACATATTTAAAAAAATTTAAACTTTAGTTTTGCATATTAATCAAATATCAAACTTATGATACATCATAAGAAACATATATAAAATTAAAATATTTAGATGTTAAAGATATTCAAAAAAATTTAGACTTCTGTATTACATATCATTTAAATTTTAAAGATATGATGCATTATACAAAACTTGTATAAAGTTCAAATATTTAGATCTTAAACTCATTAAAAAATACTTAATTTTGGATATTACATATCATTAAAATTTTAAATTTGTGATGCATCATGATAAATGAGCATAAATTTCAAATATTTTGATCTTAAATATGTTCAAAACTAGTTAAGCTTTGGAATATATTACATATTAATTTAATTTTAAATTTGTGATGTATCATGAGAAAATGTGCATAAATTTGAACCTTTTGATCTTAAAAATATTTAAAACTACTTAAGTGTCTGTATTACATATCATTTAAATTTTAAAGCTATGATGCATTATGATAAATATGCATAAAGCTTGAATCTTTATATCTTAAAAATATTTAAAATTACTTAAATTTTGATGCTACATATAATTCAAATTTCAAATTTGTGATGCATTATAAGAAACATGCATAAAATTTAAATCTTTAGATTTTAATCATATTTAAAACCACTTAAGTTTCAGTATTACATATCATTAAAATTTTAAATTTGTGATTCATCATGAGAAATATGCATAAAATTTAAATTTTTATATCTTAAACATGTTAAAAACCCTTTAAACTTCGATATTACATGTCATTCAAATTTTAAAGTTGTGATATATCATTAAAAATATGCATAAAGTTTAAATCTTTAGATCTTAAACACATTAAAAATAGCTAAAGCTTTGGTATTACTTAACATTCAAATTTTAAAGTTACAATGCATCTTGTAAATGCACATAAATTTTAAATCTTTGGATATTAATCACATTCAAAACCTCTCAAGCTTTGGTATTACATATCATTCAAATTTTAAAGATGTGTTGCATTATGAGAAATGGTCATAAAATTTAAATTTATAAATCTTAAATACATTTAAAACTGCTCAAGCTTTAGTATTATATATCATTGAATTTCAAAGTTATGATGAATGATGAGAAATGTACATAAAGATCAAATTTTTGAATCTTAAATACAATTAAAATTGATTTAGCTTCAGTATTACATATTATTCAAATTTTAATGTTGTGATGCATCATGAGAAACGTGCATAAAATTTAAATCTTTTGATCTTAAAAATAATCAAAACCACTTAATCTTTAGTATTATATATCATTCAAATTTTAAATTTGTGATGCATCATAAAAAATGTGTATAAAATTTGAATCTTTAGATCTTAACCATGTTCAAAACTAATCCAGTTTCGATATTACATATCATTCAAATTTCAAAGTTATGGTGCATTATGATAAACATTTATAAATTTTTAATATTTAGTTCTTAAACACATTAAAAATTACTAAAGATTCATTATTATATATCATTTAAATTTCAAATTTGTGATGCATCATAAAAAATATGCACATAAAGTTTCAATATTTGAATTTTAAACACTTTCAAAACCAATTAAGTTTTAGAATTACATATCATTCGAATTTCAAAGATATGATACAATTTGAGAAACATGCATAAAGAACAAATCTTTGAATCTTAAACAAGTTCAAAATTACTTAAGATTTAGTATTACATAACCTTTAATTTTTAAAGCTACAATACATTATGAGATATACATAGAAAGTTCAAATCTTAAGATCTTAAGCATAATCGAAATAGCTTAAACTTTGATATTACATATCATTCAAATTTTAAAGTTTTGATCCATTATGAAAAACATACATAAAGTTCAAATATTTAGATATTAAATACAATCATAACTCTTTAAGCTTAGGTATTACATATCATTCAAATTTTAAAGTTATAATGCATCATGAGAAATAAAAATAAAGTTAGAATCATTGAATCTTAAACAAGTTCAAAAACACTTAAATTTTATTATTACATATCATTCAAAATTCAAAGTTATGATGCATCATAAGAAACGCTCATAAAGTTTGAATCTTTGTATCTTAAACATGTTCAAAATTACTTACATTTTTGTATTATATATCATTTAAATTTCAAAGTTGTAATGCATCATGAGAAGTTTTAATTTGTGTATCTTAAACACATTCAAAACCACTTAAGCTTTGATATTACATATCATTCAAGTTTTAAAGTTACTATATGTTATGAAAAACATGCATAAAGTTGAAATCTTTGGATCTTATACATGTTTAAAATTATTAAATCATAAGTATTATGAATCATTCAAGTTTCAAAATTATGACACATCTTAAAAAAATATGCATAAAAATTAAATCTTTGGATCTTAAACACATTCAAAATCACTTAATTTTCGGTATTACATATCATTAAAGTTTTAACAGTGTGATGCATCATAAGAAATATGCATAAAATTTTAATCTTTATATCTTAAGCATGTTCAAAATAACTTAAAATTTATTATTACATATCATTCAAGTTTCAAAGCTGTGATTCCTAATGAGAAATGTGCATAAAGATTAAATCTTTAGATCATAAACACATTCAAAACCATTTAAGCTTTGGTATTAGATATCTTTCATGTTTCAAAGTTGCAATGCATCATCAAAAATATGCATAAAGTTTAAATCTTTAGATATTAAATACATTCAAAACTACTTAAGCTTCTTTATTACATATCATTCAAATTTCAAACTTGTGATGCATGTTTAGACGTGATAAATTTTGAATCTTGGATCTTAAACATGTTAAAAATTTCTTAAGCTTTGATTTTACATATCATTCAAATTTCAAAGTTGTGATGCATGATGAAAAATACACATAAATTTGAATTCTTTAGATCTTAAACATATTTAAACCCACTTAAGTCTCAGTATTATATTTTCAAATTTCAAATTTGGGATGCATGATGAGAAATACACAAAGTTAAATTTTTTTGATCTTAAACACATTTAAAATAATTTAAGCTTCAGTATTACATATCATTCAAATTTTAAAGTTGTGGTTGATGATGAGAAACATGCATAAAGTTCATATCTTTAGATCTTAAACATGTTTAAATTTATTTAAGCTTTGATATTACATATTATTTAAATTTTAAAGTTTTAATGCATGATGAGAAATGTGCATAAAATTTAAATATTTGGATCTTAAACATGTTCAAAACTACTAAGCTTCAAATTTACATAAAATTAAAAAAGTTTAAAGTTTTGATGCATGATGAGAAATATGAATAAATATATAATCTTTAAATCTTAAACACATTAAAAACCTTTCAAAATTTGATATTATAGATCATTAAAAATTTTAAAGTTGTGATGCATGATGAGAAATGTGAATAAAGTTTCAATCTTTAGATCTCAAACACATTCAAAATTACTTAAGTTTTGGTATTACGTAACATTCAAATTTAAAAATTATGATGTATTATGATAAATTCACACAAAATTTAAATCTTTAGATCTTAAACACATTCAAAACCTCTTAAGTTTTAGTATTGTATATCATTCAAATTTAAAATTTGTAATGCATAATGAAAAACATGAATAAAGTTTGAATCTTTAGATCTTGAACACATTTTAAGCCACTTACGCTTCAATATTACATATAATTAAAATTTTAAAGTTATGATACATCATGATAAATGTGAATAAAGTTTGAATCATTTGATCTTAAAAACTTTCAAAATTACTTAAACTTTTATCTTACATATCATTCAAATTTTAAAATTACAATACATCATAAGAAACATACATAAAGTATGAATCTTTGGATCTTAAAAATATTTAAAATAGCTTATTATTTTGTATTACATATCATTCAAATTTCAAAGTTGTGATACATCATGAGAAACATGCATAAAGTTGGAATATCTAGATCTTAAACATGTTCAAAATTGATATAGCTTTAGTATTATATATCATTCAATTTTTAAAGTTGTGATGCATTATGTAAAATACATACAAATTTTAAATATTTAGATCTCAAGAATGTTAAAAAGTGCTTAAGTTTTAATATTACATATCATTCAAATTTTAATATTGAGATGCATCATGAAAAATGTGCAAAAATTTATAATCTTTGGATCTTAAACATGGTCAAAACCACTTAAGCTTCACTATTACATATCATTTAGATTTTAAAATTGCTATGCATCATGGGAAATGAGCATAAATTTTAAATATTTAGATGATAAATATGTTCAAAACCACTTAAGATTTGGTATTACATATTATTTAAATTTTAGCATTGCATCATGAAAAATTCATATAAAGTTCAAATTTTTAGATCTTAAACATATTAAAAACTACTCAAGCTTATGTATTACATATCATTCAAATTTCAAAGTTGTAATACATGATAATAAATGCACATAAATTTTGAATCTTAAACATGTTTAAAATTTTATTAGATTTGGTGTAACATATCATTCAAATTTCTTATGATACATCATTAGAAACATGCATAAAGTTTGAATCTTTGTATCTTAAACATGTTTAAAACCACTTAAGATTTGGTATTACATTTCATTTAAATTTTAAAGTTACGATGCATCATTAAAAATATACATAAAGTTTCAATTAAAAGATCTTAAACACGTTTAACACCACTTAAGTTTTGTTATTACATATCATTCAAATTTTTAAGTTATGATGCATTATGAAAAATATGCATAAAGTTATAATTTTTCAATCTTAAACATAATAAAAGCTAATTAATCTTTAGTATTACATATTGTTCAAATTTCTAAATTATGATGCATCATGATAAATGTGCATAAATTTTAAATTTTTAAATCTTAAATATGTTAAAAACTACTTAATATTTAGTATTACATATCATTGAAATTTCATAGTTGTGGTGCATCATGAGAAACATGCATAAAGTTCAAATCTTTTGAGACTCAACATATTCAAAATGAATTAATCTTTGGTATTACATATAATTCAATATTCAAATTTGTGATGCATCATGAAAAATATACATAAATTTGAAACCTTTAGATATTAAACATGTTAAAAATTGATTAAGCCTAGGTATTACATATCATTAAATTTATAAAATTACGATGCATCATTAGAAATGCATATAAAGTTGAAATGTTTAGATATTAAACATGTTCAAAATAGATTAAGATTTGGTATTACATATTATACAAATTTCAAAGTTACGATGCATCATGATAAATGTACATAAAGTTTGAATATTTAGATCTTAGACACATTTAAAATTGATTAAGCTTTGATATTACATATCATTAAAATTTTAAAGTTGCGATGAACTATGGAAAACACATAAAGTTCAAATCTTTGGATCTTAAATATATTTTAAATTAATTAATTTTGGTATTACATATCATTCAAATTTTAAAGTTGTAATATATTATGAGAAACATGTATAAAGTTCATATATTGGATCTTAAAAACATTCAAAATCACTTAATCTTTGGTATTACATATCATTCATATTTCAAAGTTGTGATGCATTATGAGAAACACATATAATATTTAAATATTTAGATATTAAATACATTCAAACCACTTATCATTAGTATATATATCACTCAAATTTAAAAGGTATGATGCATTATGATAAACACGTATAAAGTTTGAACCTTTGAATCTTAAACATATTCAAAACCACTTCAACTTTGATATTAAATATTAATCAAATTTTTAAGTTGCAAAGCATATGAGAAACATGCATAAAGTTTGAATCTTTTTTTTCAAACACTTTTAAAACTAATTAAGAATAGGTATTACATATCATTCAAATTTTAAAGTTGTGATGCATTATAAAAAATGTTCATAAGGATCGAATATTTGGATATTAAACATATTCAGAGCTACTTAAGCTTCAGTATTACATATCATTCAAATTTTAAAGTTATGATGCATCATGAAAAATATGAATAAAGTTAAAATATTTTGATCTTAAACACATTCAAAATCACTTGAGCTTTAGTATTACATATCAGTCAAATTTCAAAGTTATGATATATCATGAGAAACATGTATAAATTTTAAATCTTTAGATCTTAAACAAATTTAAAACTACTTAAGTTTCAATATTACATATCATTAAAGTTTTAAATTTGTAATACATTATAAGAAATAGGTATAAAGTTTAAAATTTTGAATCTTAAACATGTTTAAAACTGATTAAGCTTTGGTATTACATATCATTTAAATTTGAAAGTTGTGATACATTATGAGAAATATGTAAAATATTTGAGTCTTTAGATATTAATCACATTTAAAATTATTTAAGCTTTGATATTACATATCATTAAAATTTAAAAGTTATGATGCATTATGAGAAATGCACATAAAATTTGAATATTTGGATCTTAAACATGTTTAAAGCCACTCAATCTTCAGTATAACATATCATTCAATTTTTAAAGTTATGATATATAATGAGAAATTTTCATAAAATTTGAACATTTGAATTTTAAAAACCTTCAAAACTATTTAAGCTCTGGTATACATATCATTCAAATTTAAAAGTTAGGATGAATCATGACAAACATGCATAAAGTTCAAATATTTATTTTAAATACATTTTAAATGACTTAAGCTTTGGTACTACATATCATTCAAATTTCAAAGATGAGATACATCATAAAAAATGTGCATAAATTTTAAATCTTTGGATCTTAAACATATTTAAAACTTCTTAAGTTTTAGTATTACATATCATTCAAATTTTAAATTTATGATGCATCATGATAAATGCACATAAAGTTTAAATCTTTATATCTTAAATATATTCAAAACTACTTAACATTTGATATTACATATCATTCAAATTTTAAAGTTATGACGAATTATGATAAATATGCATAAAGTTTGAATCTTTGAATCTTGAACATGTTTGAAATTGCTTATGCTTTGGTTTACATATCATTTAAATTTTAAAGTTTTGATGCAATATTATAAACACACATAAAGTTCAAATATTTAGATCTTCAATACGTTCAAAGCCCCTTAAGCTTTGGTATTACATATTCAAATTTCAAATTTATGATGCATCATGAGAAATAAAAATAAAGTTTGATTATTTGGATCTTAAACATGTTTAAACCCCCTTAAGCTTAGCAATTACATATCATTCAAATTATAAAGTTATGATGCATCATGAGAAATGTGCATAAATTTTTAATATTTATATCTTAAACATGTTCAAAACTTCTTAAGATTTGGTATTACATATCATTCAAGTTTCAAAGTTGTGAAGCATCATGAGAAACATGCATAAAGTTTGAATAATTGGATTTTAAACACTTTTAAAATCACGTAAGCTTCATTATTACATATCATTCAAGTTTAAAAGTTGTGATGCATCATGAAAAATATTCATAAAGTTAAAATATTTAGATCTTAAACATGTTCAAAACCACTTAAGCTTTGGTATTACATATCATTTAATTTTTAAAGTTGTGATGCATCATGAGAAACATGCATAAAGTTTGAATATTTGGATCTTAAGAACATTTAAAACAACTTAAACTTTGGTATTATATTGCATTCAAATGCAAGGATGTGATGTCTCATGATAAACATGTATAAATTTTGAATCTTTGGAACTTAAACACATTTAAAATTTTTTAAGCTTTGGTATTACATATCTTTTAAGTTTCAAAATTATGATGCATTATGAGAAACATGCATAAATTTCAAATCTTTAGATCTCAAACATGTTTAAAACCACTTAAGTTTTGTTATTACATATCATTTAAATTCAAAATTTATAATGCATGATGAGAAATTTGTACAAAGTTTAAATATTTAGATCTTAAATATGTTGAAAATTATTTAAGCTTAGATATTACATATCATTCAAATTTCATAGTTTTGATGCATGGTAAGCAATATGCATAAAATTTGAATCATTAGATCTTAAACATATAAGAAAATATTTAATCTTTAGTGTTACCTATTCAAATTTTAAAATTGTGAGACATGATGAGAAATACACATAAATTTTGAATTTTTGGATCTTAAACACATTCAAAACCACTTAAAGTTTAGTATTACATATTATTTAAATTTAAAAGTTACAATGCATGATGAGAAATATATATAAAGTTTATCTCTTTAGATATTAAACATGTTCAAAAAAATTTAAACTTTGATATTACATATCATTAAAATTTTAAAGTTACTATGTATGATGAGAAACGTGCATAAAATTTGAATCTTTGGATGTTAAACATATTCAAAACCGCTCAATATTCAAAATTACATACCATTCAAATTTCAAAATTGTGATGCATGTTGAGAATACACATAAATTTAAAATCTATGGATTTTAAACACATTCAAAACCACTCAATATTGATTATTACATATCATTTAAATTTTAAAGTTATGATGCATTATTAGAAATACAAATAAAGTTTGAATCTTTATCTCTTAAAAAAATTTAGAACTACATAAATTTTGATATTATATATCATTAAAAATTTTAATTTGTGATGCATTATGATAAATGTGCATAAATTTTGATTATTTGAATCTTAAAAATATTCAAAACCTCTTAAGCTTTAGTATTACATATCATTCAAATTTTAAGTTACAATGGATTATAAGAAACATGCATAAAGTTTGAATTTTTGGATCTTAAACAAATTCAAAACCACTTAAGCTTTTGTATTATGTATAATTAAAATTTAAAATTTGTGATACATCATGAGAAACATGCATAAAGTTTTAATATTTGTTCTTAAACACATTCAAAACTTCTTAATCTACGGTCTTACATATCATTTAAATTTCAAAATTATGATGCATCATGAAACACATGCATAAAGTATGAATATTTAAATTTTAAACATGTTCAAAACTACTTAAATTTTAGTATTACATATCATTCAAATTTTAAAGTTGTGATGTATCATATAAATATGCATAAAGTTTGAATCCTTAGATCTTAAATATTTTCAAAATTAATTAAGCTTCAGTATTACATATAATTCAAATTTCAAAGGCATCATGAGAAATGCACACAAAATCCAAATCTTTGGATCTTAAGCACATTCAAAACTACTTCATATTTGATATTACATATAATTCAAATTTTAAAGTTGTGATGCATCATGATAAATATGCATAAAGATAAAATTTATGGATCTTAAACAAGTTTAAAACCACTTAAGTTTTTGTATTATATATCATTTAAATTTCAAATTTATGATGCATCTTAACAAATGCACACAAATTTAGAATTTTTAGATCTTAAACATATTTAAAACCTCTTAAGATTTAGTATTACTTATCATTCAATTTTTAAAATTGTGTTGCATCATGAAAAATGTGCATAAAAATTAAATATTTGTATCTTAAACACCTTTAAAATTACTCAAAATTTGGTATTACATATCATTTAAATTTTAAATTTGTAATGAATTATAAAAAATTCACATAAAGTTTGAATATTTGAATCTTAAACATATTCAAAACAACTTAAGATTTAGTATTACATATCATTCAAATTTCTAAGTTATCATGCATCATAATAAACATGCATCAATTTTATATCTTTGTATCTTAAATACATTCAAAACTACATAAGCTTTTCTATTACATATTATTCAAATTTAAAATTTGTGATGTATCATAAAAAATATGCATAAATTTCAAATTACTGGATCTTAAGCATGTTGAAGACCACTTAAGCTTCATTATTACGTATCATTTAAATTTTCAAGATGTAATGTATCATAAGAAACATGCATAAAGTTAGAATCTTTGGATCTTAAATACATTAAAAAATGCTTAAGCTTTAGTATTACATATCCTTCAAATTTTTAAATTACAATGCATCATGAGAAACACACATAAATGTCAAATATTTAGATTTTAAACATGTTCAAAACTGTTTAATCTTTAATATTACATATCATTCAAATTTTAAAGTTATGATGCATCATGAGAAACATGCATAAAGTTAAAATACTTTGAAATTAAACATATTTAAAACCACTTAACATTTTGTATTACATATCATTCCAATTTTAAAGTTATGATGCATCATGAGAAATATACATAAATTTGAAACATTTGGATATTAAACATGTTCAAAACCAATTATGCTTGGATATTACATATCATTTAAATTTTAATTTTGTAATGCATCATGAGAAATGCACATAAATTTTGAATCTTTGGATCTTAATTAGATTAAAAATAAATTAAGATTCATTATTACATATCATTAAATTTTGAAAGTTATGATGTATTATGAGAAACGTACATAAATTTTGAATCTTTGGATCTTAAACACATTCAAATCCAATTAAGCTTTCGTATTATATATCATTCAAATTTTGAAGTTGTGATGCATTATGAAAAATTTACATCAAATTCATATCATTAGATCTTGAACACGTTCAAAACCCTTTAAGCTTCAGTATTACATATTCAAATTTCAAAGTTGAGATGCATTATGAAAAATGCACATAATATTAAGATATTTAGATCTTAAAAAAATTCACAACCAGTTAGCATCAGTATTACATATCACTCAAATTTTAAAATTGCAATTCATTATGAGAAACACATAAAATTTGAATCTTTGAATATTAAATACATTCAAAACCACTTCATATTCAATATTAAATATCATTCAAATTTCTAAGTTGCAATGCATTATTACAAACATGCATAAATTTTGAATCTTTATATCATAAATACATTCAAAACCACTTAAGCTTCGGTATTACATATCATTCAAATTTTAAAGTTGCAATGAATTATGTTAAATTCACATAAAATTTGAATATTTAGATCTTAAAAACATTCAAAATAGCTTAAGATTTAATATTACATATCATTCAAATTTTAAAGTTGTGATGTATTATGATAAATGTGTATAAAGTTAGAATCTATGAATCTTAAACACATTCAAAACCACTTAAATTTTGATATTACATATCATTAAAATTAAAAAATTATGATGTATTATTAGAAACATGCATAAATTTTAAATACTTGAACTTTTAACATATTCAAAACTACTTAAGATTTGGTATTACATATCATTTAAATTTCAAATTTGACACATGATGAGAACAATGCATAAAGTTTAAATCTTTGAATCTTAAACATGTTGAAAACCACTTAATCTTCATTATTATATATCATTCAAATTTCAAAGTTGTGATGCATCATGAGAAACACTCTTAAATTTTAAATCTTTAGATTTTAAACACATTAAAAACTACTTAAACTTCGTTATTACATATCATTCAAATTTAGAAGTTGCATGTATTATTTTAAACATGCATAAAGTTTGAACTTTTAGATCTTAAACACATTAGAAACTCATTAAGCTTTGTTATTACATATAATTCAAATTTTAAAGTTACAATTCATTATAAAAAATGTGCATAAAGTTTGAATCTTTGAATCTTAAACACATTCAAAATTTATTAATCTTTGGTATTACATATAATTTAAATTTCAAATTTGTGATGCAACATGATAAACATGCATAAAGTTTTAATATGATCCAGCGGTTCATCAATCCTTATCGATTTGTAAAAGGTCAACTATGAAAAATATCGCTGATGGAGCTCACTTTTATAACATAGAGAGAGTCTACCTCTGTATATGGTAATAGTGTTTTTAATTTCATAATTAAACTATAATTTATCATATATTATTTTGGTGCTTATGGTTGTGACATTTGGTAGGATGAGGAGCAATTGGAGAGGTCCACAAGGTAGGTTCTCAAGCCACCACGTGGCTTGCTACCACATCCTTTATTTTCCAAACCACTTATGTGTGCTGATTTTGGGTTATGTCAACTTGAAGTCCAAAGCGAGTGCCAATTTAAGTTCCAAGTCAAGTTTGTGTACCAACCATTCAACCCAACTCAAAGTCCAACTCAAGTGTTAGTTTAGCGACCAACTCAAATTGAATTTTCAGCTTATCTCCCAACAACTAAATCTTACAACATAACCAAACCAACCAACTATACGTATGTTATATAACCAAGTTTGGCATGTATTTTAAATCCAAACATACAGGCAAGATATGTGTCTTGCCACAAGTTATTTGATAAACTCTAGGCTATTTAAAGCCTTTTTAAAAGCTTATCTATGTGAATGTGGGATTCTATTTTATTCCCAAAGAATGCTTGCCAAGAATTGGGGGATTAAAACCCCATTTAGTAATATGGAAGGATCTCATTATTGGGGGTAAGTGAAGATTATAAAGGGAGTTGGGCCTAAGAAAATAAGGGTGTATCTTTTTACCAAGCTGAGCCCATGTCTATGATATGGCCTTTAGCTATGGAAGAGAGTATGTGATTGTAGATGAGAGATGCAATCCATAGGCCCAAATAGACTTGAGCATGTGAAAGAGGACTCAGTCTTGAATAAATATAGTTTGGGAATATACACAACTAAGTTGTTTTTTAAGTCTTTCACCTACTGTATGGTCTCATCCAAGGATGAAAAGAGGCTACATATTTAGATAGTTCCATGAATGGAAGATATTTGTAGCTACACAGACCCATATACATAGAAGATGAATTATTTTGTTCCCTTCAAGACATTAAATTATCAACTATTAAAAATAAAAAGGTCTTTGGTTATTGCATTGTTCAATCATGATGGCTTTGTATAGAAAGCTAAGTTGGTAAGGCAAGAGATCTTCAAAGGGAAGTGGGGATAGTAGTTTGTTAGGGATAGTTTGGATAATAATAAAATGTATAGATTAGTCCTGAGTGAAAGGGACATTTCACTTCCATTTTTGCATGGTCTTTGGGCCATGATTTTCATGATCGTATATGGAAAAGAATGTAGTTACTTGCATACCCAAGCTAAGGTATATTATTATATATTTGTTAAAGTTTGTTGGGCCAAAGAAGATATGTCTATGATTGTATATTGCTAAGACAGTCTTAAGATAAAGCAAGAAAGGATATATGCCTATTGATAATATGTGAGACATATATTTTCATAAATCCTTGGGCCATAGTTTATGATTGAATACATCACTTATGCCTACTCGAGCTAAAAATTAGCTTATTGATGGGGTTGTTGGCCTATGGCAAAGGTTGTTTATGTGACTATGTATTTGTTAGACATGGTTTTGAGTGGATTAAAATACACCTATTAGAGAGTTTTTAGAGCCAAGTAAAATGTTTGAAGGTTAGAAACACTAACTTGTTAAATGGCATGAGATTAGGGTGATCATTGGTTTTATTTACACAGGTAAACTGTGACATATTCATCTATTTAAAAAATCCATAGATTTAAAGGATAATTACATTCATGTGATAATAAGTACTATAGGAAAATAGCCCCAAGTCTAATCCTAAGACCACATATTTTTTGAAGTGAATGATGTATATCTACATAGTCCTACAAGGAGAAGAACATATGTTGGTAAGGCTTGTAATCTAGGATAATGAACAAGTTTTGATTTGAAGCATAGTCATGAATTTATTTTACATTTTAAGACATTTGGAGATGAAAATGGGATGTACAGACCTGAGTCTATAAAAACCCAGAAGGTAAAGTGCCTTGAACTCATGAATTCTCTCTTGCAAAAAAATAGGTCTTACCATCAGACCAAATAAGACACACTATTTTATATGTGGTGTGAAATTATATTTGAATATGTCCTAGATGATTTATTATTTTTTTGAAATTAGACGTTTAATTCTAAAATAATAAATGGGTCTAAGTAAATAAAATTAGTAAATAATGTGTAATAAATAAGCTATTGATTTGTAAAATTTGACTTTTCTAAAAATAGTAGTGAGAGAGAGAAAATTAAACTTATCTAATTCAATGTTGTTCTAACTAAGATAGGGTCTAAAAATCTATGTGTAGGCTGGGGGACTATCACAAACAAGAATCTAGAGTTCATTTCTTGATTAGATATGAGCATCAAAAGTGGGACACCTTGGGTTTCAGTATTGTAGTCCTATCTTAACATTGTTATCTTGGTGATCTAACATTTCTAAGTTTTTTGTGCTAGGTCTATGTGACCTTACCTATGAAATATCTAAGTTTGAGAGTCTGTAGAGCTCACTATGTACCTAATTTAGATTTAATACCTTAGGTCCTCTTTATGCTTGAACTTGAATGTAAAATTTGGAGAAAGGAGAGGAGGGGTTAGTGTGTAAAGGATATGTTGGATGCAATTCACACTCTTTGTGTGGGCACACTACCTACATACCAATTCTCTAAGGAGGGATCAAGCTATATGTAGTTCTCTCATTGAAGTTCTTGGTGCAATAGTGTGATGAAAATGCAAACAAATGCAAAACTAGGTGTACTTAGGATGATTAGGAACTGGCATAAAGGTTTGAATAAGCTTGAAATACTATTAGATGGTTATCTACATAGAATAGGAAAAGTGCTTGAGTGGTCTTGCTTATATTCTTGCTTCTCTCTTGTAAATTAATGCCAACCCTTCTAAATGGAATTTGAATGACCTTTTATAAGGGATTTAATGATTGTGGGTTAAATGAATTCACATTAGGCCAACATGAATTAGGATAAGGAATCATAATAATATGACCATTAGAATCTAAAATTCACTTGGACAATAGTTCCAAAAACATGGCACCTTGGGTATCAACACTATAGTCCAAGTTTGGGTCTTGTTTTCCATGGATTAAGGGACCTGAGGGATAGATTAAGCATGGAAAGAGCAATCTAGCTATGTAAAGGTTCAGTATGGGAAGTTATAGCTGATTGGGAATTAGTGAAAACATGCCTATAAGGGTCATGAGATCAAGCAAAATAGACCTATGGATTGGATGTCATTAGCCACACTCAAGTTAAATAATTTTTCATATTATGACTACAATATCTTAAACACTATCAAAACTACTTAAGCTTTGATATTATGTCACTCAAATTTCAAAGTTGTGATACACTATAAGAAAAGTACATAAATTTTGAATCTTTGTATCTAAAATATGCTCAAAACCACTTAAGATTTGGTGTTATGTCACTTAAATTTCAAAGTTATGATGCACTATGATAAATTTGCATAAATTTTGAATCTTTGGATCTTAAACACACTCAAAATTGCTTAAGTTTCAGTATTACATCACTCAAATTTCAAAGTTACTATACACTATGATAAATGCACATAATGTTAAAATCTTTGGATCTTAAACACACTTAAAACTACTTAAGATTCAATATTACGTCACTCAAATTTCAAAGTTCTGATGCATTATGAGAAACATGCATAAAATTTGAATCTTTGGATCTTAAACATGCTAAAAACCATTTAAGATTTAATATTACATCACTCAAAATTTAAATTATTGATGGACTATGAGAAATGGGCATTAAATTTTAATCTTTAGATCTTAAACATGATCAAAATAACTTAAGCTTTAGTACTACATCACTCAAGTTTCAAAGTTACAATGCACTATGAGAAATACGCATAAAGTTTAAATCTTTAGATCTTAATCATGCTCAAAACTACTTAAGCTTCATTATTACTCCAATCAAATTTCAAAGTTACAATGCACTATGTTAAACATGCATAAAGCTCAAATATTTGAATCTTAACATATTCAAAAATACTTATGTTTCAATATTACATTACTCAAATTTCAAAGTTGTAATGCACTATGAGAACTGCACATAAATTTTGAATCTTTAGATCTTAAACATGCTCAAAAAATTTTAAGCTTCATTATTACATCAATCAAATTTTTAAGTTTCAATGCACTATGAGAAACATGCATAAACTTTGAATCTTTTGGTCTTAAACATGCTCAAAATTGCTTAAGCTTTAGTATTACATCACTTAAATTTCAAAGTTATAAAGCACTATAAGAAAAACACATAAAGTTAGAATCTTTGGATCTTAAACATGCTTACAAACCAATTAAGCTTTTTTATTATGTCACTCCAATTTTAAAGTTAGTATTCACTATGAAAAACATAAATAAAGTTTGAATCTTTGGATCTTAAACATGCTCAAAACTGCTTAAGTTTTGGTATTACATCACTCAAATTTTAAAGTTGTTATTCACTATGAGAAATGTACATAAATTTTGAATCTTTGAGTCTTAAACACAATCAAAACCACTTAAGCTTTGGGATTACATCACTCAAATTTCAAAGTTGTAATGCACTATGAGAAATGCACATAAAGTTTGAATCTTTGGATCTTCAAACATGCTCAAAACTATTTAAGCTTGGGTATTACATCACTCAAATTTCAAAGTTGTGATACACTATGAGAAACATGCATAAATTTCAAATATTTTGATCTTAAACATGCACAAAATTTATTAAGCTTTTGTATTACGTCACTCAAATTTTAAAGTAATGATACACAATGAGAAATGTGCATAAATTTTGAATCTTTGGATCTAAAACATGCTCAAAACAACTTAATTTTTGATATTACATCACTCAAATTTTAAATGTATGATGTATTATGAGAAATGTGCATAAATTTTAAATCTTTAGATCTTAAACATTCTGAAAACCACTTAAGCTTTAGTATTACATCACTCAAATTTCAAAATTGTGATACACTATGAGAAAAGTGCATAAATTTCAAATCTTTAGATATTAAAATGCTCAAAACCACATATGCTTTAGTATTACATCATTTAAATTTCAAAGTTGTGGTGCACTATGAAAAATGTGCATAACTTTGGAATATATGAATCTTAAACACACTCAAAATCGCTTAAACTTTGGTATTACATCACTCAAAATATCAAAATTATGATGAACTATGAGAAATGTGCATAAATTTAAAATTATTTGATCTTAAACATGTTCAAAACCATTTAAGATTCGATATTACATCACTCAAAATTTTAAAGTTATGATGTACTTAAGAAATGCACATAAATTTTGATTATTTATATCTTAAACATGTTCAAAACTATTTGAGCTTTAGTATTACATCACTTAAATTTCAAATTTGAGATGAATTATGAGAAACACACATAAAGTTAGAATCTTTAGTTCTTAAACATGCTTAAAACTACTTAAGCTTTAGAATTACATCACTGAAATTTTAAAGTTGAAATGCACATAGAATTTGAATATTTGGATCTTAAACACACATAAAACTACTTAATCTTTGGTATTACATTACTCAAATTTCAAATTTACCATACACTATGAAAAACATGCATAAAATTTGAATCTTTAGATCTTAAACATGTTAAAAAAAATTTAAGCTTCAATATTACATCACTCGAATTTTAAAGTTGTGATCCACTATGAGAAACATCTATAATGATTGAATATTTAGATCTTAAACATGATCAAAAGCTCTTAATCCTCAATATTACATCATTCAAATTTCAAATTTGTGATGTACTATAACAAACATGCATAAAGTTTGAATTTTTGATCTTAAACACACTCAAAACCTCTTAAGCTTCGATATTACGTCACTCAAATTTTAAAGTTGTGATGCACTATGAAAAACACACATAAATTTTGAATCTTTAAATCTCAAATATGCTCAAAACCACTTAAGCTCCACTATTACATCACTCTAATCTTAAAGTTGTGTTGCACTATGAAAAACACACATAAATTTCAAATATTTGGACATTACACATGCTTAAAATAGCTTAAGCTTTGGTATTACATCACTTTAACTATAAGTTGTGATGCACTATGACAAACATTCATAAAGTTTAAATCTTTGAATCTTAAACACTCTCAAAACCACCTATGATTTGCTATTACATCACTCAAATTTTAAAGTTGTGATGCACTATGAGAAACATGTATAAATTTTGAATCTTTGGATCTTAAAACATGATAAAAATATCTAAATATTTGCTATTAAATCACTTAAATTTCAAATTTGTGATTCACTATTAAAAATGTGTATAAATATCAAATCTTTGGATCTTAAACATGCTCAAAACCACTTAAGCTTCGATATTACATCATTCAAATTTCAAATTTGCAATGCTCTATGAGAAATGTGCATAAAATTTGAATCTTTAGATCTTAAACATACTCAAAACCAATTAAGCTTTGGTATTACAACACTCAAATTTCAAAGTTGTGATGTGCTATGAGAAATGTACATAAAGTTCAAATATTTACATCTTAAACACATTCAAAAGTACTTAAACTTTAGTATGTCACTCAAATTTCAAAGTTTTAATGCACTATGAGAAACAACCTTAAAGTTTGAATCTTTGGACCTTAAACATGCTCAAAACTGCTTAAGCTTTGGTATTATGTCACATAAATTTAAAATTTGTGATGCACTATGAGAAATGCACATAAAGTTTAAATTTTTGGATTTTAAGTTGTGGTCAAAAACCACTTAAGCTTTGGTATTACATCACTCAAATTTTATTCTTCCAATGCACTATGATAAACATACATAAAGTTCAAATATTTGGTTCTTAAACACACTCGAAAGTACTTAAGCTTCAATATTGCATCACTCAAATTTTAGATTTGTGATGTACTATGAGAAATGTAAATAAATTTTAAATATTTAGTTCTTAAACACGCTCAAAAATTCTTAACCTTAGGTATTACGTCACTCAAATTTCAATGTTATGATGTACTATAAGAAATATTCACAAATTTCAAAGTTAGGACACACTACGAGAAATATGCATAAAGTTTGGATCTTTGGATCTTAAATAGGCTAAAAACTACTTAACATTCAATATTACATCACTTAAATTTGAAAGTTGTGATGCACTATGAGAAATGTGCATAAAGTTTGAATCTTTTCATTTTAAAAACTCTAAAAATTGATTAAGATTCGATATTACATCACTCAAATTTAAAATTTATGATGCACTCTAAAAAACATGCATAAATTTCCAATCTTTAAATCTTAAACACATTCAAAACCGCTTAAGTTTCAATTTTACATCACTCAAATTTCAAAGTTGTGATGCACTATGAGAAACACCCATAAAGTTTGAATCTTTGGATTATAATCATGTTCAAAACCACTTAATATTCAGTATTATGTCATTCAAATTTCAATGTTACAATACTAATAAATGCACATAAAGTTTGATTCTTTGGATCTTAAACTAATCTCAAAACCACTTAGGATTCAGTATTACATCACTCAAATTTCAATGTTATGATGCATTTTGAAAAATGTGCATAAAGTTTAAATCTTTACATCTTAAACACAAATTTCAAAGATGTGATGCACTATGAGAAAATTGCATAAAGTTTGAATTTTTAGATCATAAATATGCTCAAAATTGGTTATCTTTTTGGATCTTAAACACGTTCAAAATTACTTAAGATTCACTATTACATCACTCAAATTTGAAAGCTATGATGCACTATGGAAGATGCACATAAAGATCTTATACTTGGATCCTAAACACACTCAAATATGAAAGTTGTGATGCACTATGAGAAACACACAAAAAGTTCAAATCTCTAGATCTTAAACATGCTTAAAATTTCTTAAGATTTGATATTACAAGACTCAAATTTCAAATTTGAGATGCACTATGAGAAACATGCATAAAGTTTGAATCTTTCGATCTTAAACATGCTCAAAACCACTTAAGTTTTGGTATTACATCACTCAAATTTCAAAGTTGAGATTAACTATGAGAAATGTGTCTAAAGTTTGAATCGTTGGATCTTAAACATGCTCAAAACCATTTAAGATTCGATATTATGTCACTCAAATTTCAAATTTGTGATGTACTATGAGAAATGCACATAAATTTCAAATCTTTAGATCTTAAACATGCTCAAAACTACTTCAGCTTCAATATTATGTAAATCAAATTTCAAAGTTATGATGCACTATGAGAAATACGCATAAAGTTTGAATCTATAGATCTTAAACATGCTCAAAATCAATTAAGCTTTGGTATTATATTAATTAAATTTTAAAGTTATGATGTAACTATGAGAAATGTGCATAAATTTCAAATATTTGGATCTTTAACATGCTCAAAACAATTTAAGTTTCAAAATTGCGTTGCTCAAATTTTAAAGTTATGATGCACTACAAGAAATGTGCATAAAGTTCAAATATTTGGAACTTAAACATACTTAAAACCACTTAATCTTTGGTATTACATCACTCAAATTTTAAATATGTGATGCACTATGAAAAACATGCATAAAGTTAAAATCTTTGGATCTTAAACATGCTCAAAATCATTTAAGCTTCGGTATTACATCACTTAAATTTCAAATTTATGATGAACTATGATAAACATGCATAAAGTTTGAATATTTGGATCTTAAACATGATCAAAACCACTTAAGCTTCAATATTACATCAATTAAATTTCTAATACATGATGCACTATGACAAACATTCATAAATTTTGAATCTTTGGATCTTAAACATGCTAAAAAATGCTTAAGCTTTGGTATTACATCACTCAAATTTCAAAGGTATAATGCACTATGAAAAAATCACATAAGTTTAAATTTTTGGATCTCAAACATGCTCAAAGCCACTTATGCTTTGCTATTACATCACTAAAATTTGAAAGTTCTAATGCACTATGAGAAATGTGCATAAAATTTGAATCTTAAACATGCTCCAAACTACTTAATCTTTGGTATTACATCACTCAAATTTCAAATTTATGATGCACTATGAGAAATGCACATAAAGTTCAAATCTTTGGAGTTTAACATGCTCAAAATTACTTAACCTTTGATATTACATCACTCAAATTTCAAAGTTTAGATGCACTATGAGAAATATGCATAAAATCTAAATCTTTAGATCTTAAACATAATTAAAACTACTTTAGCTTCAGCTTTACATCACTCAAATTTCAAAGATATAATGCACCATAAAAAATGTGAATAATGTTCAAATATTTAGATCTTAAACATGCTCAAAACCTCTTAAGCTTCTATATTATGTCACTCAAATTTCAAAGTTTCAATGCACTATGAGAAACATGCATAAATTTTGAATCTTTGGATCTTAGACACATTCAAACCACTTAATCTTTGATATTACGTCACCCAAATTTCTAAGTTGTGATGTACTATGTGAAATGTGCAAAAGGTTCAAATATCTTCAAAAACACTTAAGCTTTAGTATTATGTCACTCAAATTTTAAATTTTAAATGCACTATGAAAAACATGCATAAAGTTTAAATATTTGGATCTTTAACATGCTTAAAACCATTTAAGCTTTGGTATTGCCACACTCAAAATTCAAAGTTATGATGCACTATGAGAAAAATGCATAAAGCTCAAATTTTTGGATCTTAAACATGTTCAAAACCATTTGAGATTTGGTATTACATCACTTAAATTCAAAATTATGGTGCACTATGAGAAACATGCATACATTTTGAATTATGGATCTTAAAAACATTTTAAACTTCTTAAGCCTCGGTATTACATCATTTAGATTTTAAAGATGTGATATACTATGAGAAATGCACTTAAAGTTTGAATCTTTGGAATTTAAACACACTCAAAATGTCTTAAGCTTTAGTATTACATCATTCAAATTTCAAAGTTGTAATGCACTATGAGAAACACTTATAAATTTGGAATCATTGGATCTTAAACACTCTCAAAACTACCTAAGCTTAAGTATTACATCACTCAAATTTTAAAGTTGTGATACACTATGATAAATGTGCATAAAGTTTGAATCTTTGGAACTTAAACATACTTATAACTGCTAAAGCTTCAGTATTAAGTCACTCAAATTTCAAAGGTGTGATGCACTATGATAAATGCACATAATTTTATTATCTTTGGATCTTAAACATGTTCAAAATTACTTAATCATCTATATTACATCACTCAAGTTATAAAATTGTGATGCACTATGAGAAATACATATAAAGTTTGAATCTTTAGATCTTAAAAACACTCTATACTGCTTAAGCTTTAGTATTACATCACTCAAATTTCAAAGTTATGATGTGCTATGATAAACATACATAAAATTTGAATATTTGGATCTTAAACACACTCAAAACCACTTAAGCTTCAGTATTACGTCACTCAAATTTAAAAGTTGTGATACACTATGAGAAACATTCATAAAGTTTAAATCTTTTGATCTAAAAAATTCTCAAAAAGACTTAAGCATCAGTATTACATCACTTAAATTTTAAAGTTAAGATGAACTATGATAAATCTGCATACAGTTTGAATCTTTAGATCTTAAATATGCTCAAAACCACTTAAGATTTGGTATTACATCTCTAAAATTTCAAAAAAATTATGCACTATGAGAAAAGTGCATAAAGTTTGAAACTTTGGATCATAAACATGCTTAAAAACTCTTAAGCTTTAGTATTACGTCACTCAAATTTAAAAATTATGATGCACTATAAGAAATGCACATAAATTTTGAATCTTCATATTTAAAACATGCTCAAAACCTCTTAGGCTTTATTATTACATCACTCAAATTTTAAATTTGTGATGCATTATGAGAAATGGCATAAAAATTGAATATTTGGATCTTAAACAAGCTCAAAACTACTTAAGATTTCATATTAAGTCACTCAAATTTCAAATTTACTATGCACTATGATAAATGTGCATAAAGTTCAAATATTTTGATCTTAAACATCCTTAAAACTACTTAATCTTTGGTATTACATCACTCAAATTTCAAATTTACTATGAACTATTATAAATGTTTAAATTTTTTGAATCTTTGGATCTTAAACATGTTTAAAACTTCTTAAGCTTTGGTATTATGTCATTCAAATTTTAAAGTTGTGATGCACTATGAGAAACATGAATAAATCTCAAATCCTTTGATCTGAAACATGCTCAAAACATCTTAATATTTGGTCTTACATCACTCAAATTTCAAAGTTACAATGCACTATGAGAAATGCGCATAAAGTTTGAATCTTTAGATCTTAAACATGTTCAAAATGACTTAAGCTTCGGTATTACATCATTCAAATTTATAATTTACAATTCACTATGATAAATACACATAAATGTTGAATTTTTGGATCTTAAACATCATCAAAACCACTTAAGCTTTGGTATTATGTCACTCAAATTTCAATGTTGCATGCACTGTGAGAAACATGCATAAAGATTGAATCTTTGAATCTTAAATATGATCAAAACCACATAAGCTTTAGTATTATATAACTCAAATTTCAAAGTTATGATGTAATATGAGAAACATGTATAAAATTCAAATCTTTAGATCTTAAACACAATCAAAACCACTTAAGCTTCAGTATTACATCACTAAAATTTCACATTTGCAATGCATTATGAGAAACATGCATAAAATTTGAATCTTTGGATCTTAAACACATTCAAAACTATTTAAGCTTTGGTATTACATCACTCAAATTTCAAAGTAATGATGTACTATGGGAAATGCACATAAATTTTGAATTTTTAGATCTTAAACAATCTTAAAACTGCTTAAACTTTGGTCTTACATCAATCAAATATTAATTTTGTGATGCATTATGAGAAACACACATAAAGTTTGAATATTTGGATATTAAACACCCTCAAAAAAATTTAAGAATTGATTTTACGTCACTCAAATTTTAAAATTATGATGCATTATGAGAAACGTGCATAAAGATTGAATTTTTAGATCTTAGACACATTCAAAACTACTTAAGATTCGGTATTACATCACTCAAATTTCAATGTTGTGATGCACTATGAGAAACATGCATAAATTTTGAATCTTTAGATCTTAAACATGCTCAAAACCACTTAAGCTTTGGTATTACGTCAATCAAATTTCAAATTTGTGAATGCACTATGAGAAACGTACATAAATTTCAAATCTTTGGATCTTAAACACACTCAAAATAACTTAAGCTTTGGTATTACATCACTCAAATTTTAAAGTTGTAATTCAATATGAGAAACATGCATAAAGTTCAAATATTTGGATCTTAAAGATGCTCAAAACTTCTTAAGCTTTAGTATTATGTCACTCAAATTTCAAAGTTATGATGCACTATGAGAAATGTGCATAAATTTTGAATCTTTATTTCTTTCAAACTCAAAACCACTTAATCTTCGGTATCACATCACTCAAATTTAAAATTGTGATGTACAATGAGAAACTTGCATAAAGTTCAAATCTTTAGATTTTTAACATGCTCAAAACCACTTAAACATTGGTATTATATCATTCAAATATCAAAGTTGTGATCCACTATAAGAAATTCATATAAAGTTTAAATCTAATTTAAAAATTTTGGGAATATTAGGGTATTAATTCTAATTTAGTTAAAGGTTCTAATTAGTAAAATTAGTAAATAAATATACAGTAATTAAAATACTAATTTGTGTAAATTAGATTACAATTTTGACCTTTTTAGAAATAGTAATAAGAGGAAGAAAAGAAGACTTAGCTAGAAATTAATTGATATAATTGAGACATGATCTGATATTTACTATGTAAGACTAGGACACTATCACAAACTGAGATATAACCTTCATTTTATGATTGAATATGAGTGGTGAAAGTGGATAAGAATATCACTGACACTGTAATCCACTTCTACCACATTTATTTTGAGGATCTGAGTTTTTTGGGTTTTATTCACTATATCTGTGTGACCCTCTATTAATTTTTGGTATCTAGAAGTCTATAAATCTCCATATATAGTATATTTTATCTTCAAACCCTATACTCCATTGATGTTTGACCAATTTTGAGAAAGAGTAAATGGGGGTTAGTGCATGTAAGATTCATTAAACCTATATCCACACCCCTTATGTGGGCATGCTACCTACATACCAATACTCTGAAGAGGGATCAAGCCATATGTAGTTCTCCCACTTAATGTGCTTTATGTAATTGAGTGTATGAATATTTAAAATGATAAAATAGATGTACTTGAGGTGGCTAGGGACTAGTGTAAGGATTTGAATAATCTTGTAAGTGTATTGGTTAGTATTATGCAAAGATAGGGAATATTGCTTGAGTAGTATTGCTTGTATTCATGATTTCTTAGTGATAATTGCGAACCCTTTCCAACTAATCTTTGAATGGGATTTTATATGGATCTATTCATCATGGGTTGAATGTGCTCATATTAGTCAACAAGAAAAATGATGGGGAACTAGAAGAAACTGACCATTGGGGCCAAAAATGTATTTAGACAAGAGCACCAAAAGCATATAGGAGTGTCACCAGTGTTATAGTCCAAGTGTGGAACTATTATCCTGAGCTAATGGGGCCTAGGGAGATTAATTATTCATGGAAAGATTAGTATAGGTGAGATTTGATTAATCTTAGAAGGCTATGGATGACTAGGAATTAGTGAAAAGATGCTTATGAGGGTTATGAGAACAAGAAAGAGGGACCTCAAGTTACCAATTTTTTAATTTTATATGACTATATTTCCCCCCCCCTTTATTCTAGTGATGAAGCAAAGTGAAATACAAGGATAAAGGAAAAATAGAAAGCATACCTGAACTTACTTTTAAGGGTGAAGCTCATGAAGCTGTGTGATTTTGGGTGTGCATAGAGAGAGCACATTGTAAAGTATAAATTTTCAAGATAAAACAAAGAGTAGATCAGTTCTTATTAGATATGTTATATCTAAAATAATAATATGCAAATTTAGGTAAGAGAGAGAGGAAGAGAAAGGAATGAATACACCTCACCGAGTACATGAACCAATACAAAAGTTATTATGATGCTAAGTGATGAAGGATAATGTTGAGTAATTCTAGATGATATTGTACCAATAATAATATCTTGAATGGATTTGAATGCTCAATTACCCAAAAGTGGCTCAAGAATGTAAAGGTTGGCCCTTTGTCTCCATCATCACCTACTAAGTGAAGCTAAGAGATCATGCATGTGTTAATTAATGTTTAGACTATGTGTATAATCCCTCTGAATATGTGCTTCAAGAATATAAAGGCTAGATAATCCTTTGGCTTTATTATTTCTCACTAAGTGAAGTTAGGTGATCATACGTGTATTAATCAATGTTTAGACTATGTGTTTAATCCCTCTGAATAGGTGGCTCAAGAATACAAAGGCTATCTATTCCTTTGGCTCCATCATTTCCCCATGAATTGAAATTATGAACTCACACTAATATGAAATGTGCATCATATGAGATGGATCCTAAATCCTATGAATGTTCTATGATCTAACAATGTTGGCATGGATAGCCAAATGTATGCTAGAAACTAGGCCACTCTTGGCCACTCTGAAAGATGGAAATTATGCTTGTATAAAAATCCACTCTAAAATTAGGCACCATGATTTTATGAAAACCATTCCAAAATATAGATGTTAGGATTGTATTAAATCCACTCTAAAATTATTCCAACCACTTGTAGATGGAATAAGGCATGCAACTGCTGACAATGCCTAGGTAATGTTTAACTCAGAAAGAAAAGAAAATAAATGTGTCATGCACATTGCCCCCAATCATTGATGTTTGGAACATGGATTTTAATATGGAAGTTATACCAAATATTGTTCCTAAAATTATAAGTGAGATACATCATGCTATGCATGATGCTTCTTATATCTAGATTCTCTAATAAAAAGTGTACTAAAAACTATTGATTCTAAACTACTCTAATTGTGTAAAATTATATCTAAACCTGCTTTCTTGCCTGCTTCTTGAATGTTTGGTTTTTTTTTGTTTGGATAAGATAACCAAAAATGTATATTAGTGGTATTGACACTATTGTCTAATCTTGGTTCTATTATCTTGGGCCAAATCTAGTAATTGTTCTGACATTTTCACTATCTATCTAGTTTGTTCTGATTGGTTTAATGTCTGGTTATTAATTTAAGTGTGTTAAAAGCTACATTTTTTACCATTAAGATCTCTAATCTCTATGACAAAACCCCTATTTGTTACCCCCTCTTTTGAGGGTAGGAATAAAGACCCTACAATGATTTCCCTCAGAATAAAGAGCCCTTTAAGTGTGTTGTGCTACAAAGATACATGATATAGTAATGATAATCGACAAGATATCTCAAGGTATAACATGGTTTGTAATAATATATTTGTTAGATCAATAGGGGTATGCATAAATAGATATAAAAATGTAATATCATGTGAAAATTAATGAATTGGAACTGGAAGTGTTAGTTGTTAGTTGGTAAGGAAGGATGGAGCATAATGTTCATCATGGCATCCAAGATAGCAAGATAATGCATGATGTGGATTATGTCATTGCATAAAATGAGAAGAAAAAGGCAACAATCACACAAAATAAGAAGCAAGAAATGTACAAGAGTGGCCAAAGGGCCAAGCAAAAAAGGGACATGGGCACATGTCACTCAAACTAAAAAGCAAGCATACAAGGCATGTTTAAATTCTGCATACACATACAATTGAAACAAGAAAAGGTTGGCACGAGGACCATAATCACATAGAAGAGTATAGACAAAGGACATTGGTAAATGTCCTAAAGCACATACAAGAGATAAAATAATAACTGAGTAATGTAAAGAATCTAGTTACGCTAAGCAATAAAGTAAAGCGTTTAAATACTAGAAATACAATTTTATCTAAGTAATCAAAGTGAAAAGGAAAGTATGAAAGACATGTTAGTACAAGACTAGGTATATGCTAAGAAATACACGTGTTATATATTAGTGAGATGTCGATAGAGTTATCTATGTAAGTAATGTACATCAACATGATGACTAGAGTGTGTGGTGTATAAATGACATAACATGGATTTGGATGTCACTACACACACTCAAACAAGATCAAGTGAAGCATGGTAGAGATGTAAATAATTGATAATGCATACACTCAAAATATTTTTGGTGTTTTGACATATTTGAATGTTTTTGTGTTTTTGATATGTTTCATTGCTTTTGTGTTTTGAAATGTTATGAACTATTTAAAATCAATCAAAAGAAGACAATGTACAAAAAATTGAAAAGGAACTATGTATAATTATTCATATGAAGACTATATATAGGTAAGGCTGAGAAACTATGTACAGGTAAACAAAAAAAACTATGTACAAGTAATTTAAAAAGAGATTATGTACAAGAATTTGAAAAATTATGTACAAGTAAGCTAGGAAGGAATGATATTAACCGATGAGTCTCATGGGAGACTCCCTATCATGGTGTCTTGTATCAAAAATAGGAATCATGCATGATTATGAAGCACAAGAGAATGGATATAAATATGATTCTAAATATTCATATTCATTGTCAGTATCTTAGAAATCATAATAACCTGTATTGTTCCACTCATCATTATCATCTTGATTTTGAACCAATGGAATGCTAGTGTTGAATTATGTTGTATCTAGATATTTTCCTTTGATAAATTATATCTATAAATGACTTGCCATATAATGTTTAATAAATCCCAAAACTTTGTGACAAATATTATCAATTGCTAGAATAGGAGTAATGATGCTTTGAGCCTGGTTTCCCAACCCTTGACCTTGATAGTCAAACTATTGTAGATATTTTTGACCAAACCCATATTTCTTTAAAAGTTAAGCCTCATTTTAGAGAGGTATATTTGCATATTTTTTGTGTTTTACCTATGCTTTTGGTATTGTTTGTTGCTCTAATTGTAATTTTTGATCCTTTTGTTGTTCTAAGTTATGCTTTGGCAACCACTTTTGTACTATTTTTGAATTTAACCTTTTTTAAATGTGTTCCTATGTCACTATGGATTATTTTATTGATTTATCTTGTATATGGTCCTCATTAACAATTGTTTTTTGTATATGTTTGTTCAATGCCAAACATGAATTTATATGATGCCCATGCATCCTATGATATGCACAATAATATCTGGATTTTCTCACTAGATGTAGAGGAGGTAGTTTGATCAACTTAGATTTAATCATTTCCTATAACACCTTACTTCAACTCTTATTTTATCTTTGAATGATTTTTGAATCACTAGTTATGGATTTACTTTTTTTTTATTTCTTGTTATGGTATGTAACATTGGTTGCAAACAATTAACTAGATGAAGTTTCATATACATGATTGACACTAGGTTACCTTTGAGGATTTTATATTATAATCTAATTTTCTAATGTTGTGATATTTTCATATAATAGTTTATTTTTAATTTTTAAATATAAAAATAACTTGTTCATACTGGTGATTTGATCCCTTAGAGTCTAACAAGTTCAAACCCTAGTTACTTTTGATTGAACATGTAAGTACATATGTTGAAGAGATTTTGAAGAAGTTATAGGCTAAATGTATGTATTAGGAAAAATAGTATGGGATTACTCACCTTTTAGAGGGGTGATATCATGGACCTAGTTATATGAAACGTAGTTATTTCCCTCTTGGGGGAGAGGAAGAGAAGGAAACTTTTTCCTGTGCATAAGATATGACATTGAAACTTGATAGGTGGTTGTTAGCTTATGCAATGGATCCTCTAAGTAGAAACTATGTATATGGGATATAATTAATGTAATTGGAGTTATAAGTTGTATATCAATATGTTTATGAAGATAATTCCAAATGAGATATTGCAAGTAAGGGATAGAGAGCATGTGATTGTGCATTAATGCATAATTTTTTTGACATGTGATAGGATATTTCTAATATTTTAGCAAGATAACCTTGAAAAATTTTCCATATAAGAGATATAAATCAAATGGTAGAGAGAATGAAATTGTGCATGAATTTATAAAAAAAAATTCCATGTGTTATGATATTTCTAATGTATTAAGCAAGATAAACTTGAAACAATTTCCATATGAGATATACAAAGTAATGGATGAAATCTTGTATTAAAGTCAAGTACACATTGCTTTGAAGGAGAGAGATCTTGTTATGTTTAACAATGAATTTCTTAATATCATCCCATATAATGAAAAGTAAGCATGAAATGCAAAGAATGAATCTTTGTACTAACATATGGTAAACTTCATCATTCATGTACATGATAGGATCAAGTATGGTCTCTTTATTATTTACTAAAAATGCAAGAAATATTTAAAAATAAGTGAGAACCATTTTTTAAAATCTTATTTTAGGTGTAAGGTGATACCTCAAAAGTAATGGGACCTAGTATAATGCAACTAAGGTTTGAAAGATGATTAATTTGAAAATTACTATGAAATTTTGAAATTTAAAGTGAATCTCTGAGTCAAATAAATAAGAAATTTTTTGAAAAAATTGTCATTTAAAGAGACCTAGTAGATGCAACTAAGGTTTTGAAAAATAAATATACTAGTCTTGCTTACTTAGTGATAATATCTAACCCTTTCCAAATGATCTTTGAATGGGATTTTATAGGGATCTATTTGTCATGGGTTAAATGTGCTCATATTAGGCTAACAAATAGAAGGATGGGGAATCAGATGAAATTTACAATCGGGGCCAAAAATGCATTCGAATAAGAATGCCAAAAGTGGATAAGAGTGGCACCAGTGCTATAGTCCAAGTGTGGTGCAATTATCCTTAGCTAATGGGGCCTTGGGGGATGGATTATTCATGGAAATATCAGTTTAGTTGAGCTTTGATTAAGTTTGGAAGGCTATGGATGATTGGAAATTAGTGAAAAGATGCCTATGAGGGTTATGAGAACAAGTAAGAGGGACCTATGGGTTAGGTGTCACAAGCCACAATCAAGTTACCAATTTTTGCATTTTATATGACTATAAAATCTTTAGATCTTAAACATGTTCAAAACTACTTAAGCTTTAGTATTACATCACGTATATTTCTAAGTTTTGCATGCTTAAATTTCAAAACTTTGGATCTTAAACATGCTCAAAATTGCTTAAGCTTCGGTATTATGTCTCTCATGTTTAAAAGTTATGATTCACTATGAGAAATGTGCATAAAGTTCAAATATTTGGATGGCAAAAACCACCAAAACCACTTAAGCTTTAGTATTATGTCACTCAAATTTCAAAGTTGTAATGCACTATCAAAAATAGGCATAAAGTTTGAATATTTGAATCTTAAACATGCTCAAAACCACATAAAATTTGATATTATGTCACTCAAATTTCAAATTTGTGGTGCAATATGATAAATACACATAAAGATCAAATATTTGGATCTTAAACATGCTCAAAACTACTTAAGCTTCAGTATTACATCACTAAAATTTTAAAGTTTTAATGCACTATGAGAAACGTGCATAAGGATTGAATCCTTGGATCTTAAACACACTCAAAACCACTTAATCTTTAGTATTATGTCACTCAAATTTCAAAGTTGTGATGTGCTATGAGAAACACACATAAAGTTTGAATATTTATATCTTAAACACACTCAAAATCACTTAAGCTTTGGTATTACATCAATCAAATTTCAAAGTTGTGATGCACTATGAGAAACATGCATATTGTTCGAATATTTTGATATTAAACACCCTCAAAACCACTTAAGTTTCAATATTACATCACTCAAATTTCTAAGTTATGATACACTATGAGAAATATACATAAATTTTGAATTGTTTGATCTTAAACACTATCAAAATAGCTTAAGCTTTGGTATTATGTCACCAAAAATTTTAAGTTGTGATGCACTATGATAAATTCACATAGATTTCAAATCTTTGGATCTTAAAGACACTCAAAACCGCTTAATATTTAGTATTATGTCACTTAAATTTCAAATTTGTCATGCACTATGATAAACATGCATAAAGTTTAAATCTTTGAATCTTTATCATGCTCAAAATCACATAAGCTTTAGTATTACGTCACTCAAATTTCAAAGTTACAATGCACTATGATAAATGCACATAAAATTTGAATCTTTAGATCTTAAACATGTTATAAACTACTTAAAATTTTATATTATGTCTCTCATATTTCAAAGTTCTTATGCACTATGAGAAATGTGCATAAAGTTTAAATCCTTTGGATATTAAACATGCTCAAAATCACTTATGATTTTATATTACATCACTCAAATTTCAAAGTATCGATGCACTATGAGAAATGTGCATAAAGTTTAAATCTTTAGATCTTAAACATGATCAAAACCACTTAATCTTTACAATTACATCACTCAAATTATTAAGTTACAATGTACTATGTGAAATACACGTAAAGTTTGAATCTTTGAGTATTAAACTTCTCAAAACTACTTAAGCTTCGATATTACCTCAATCAAATTTTAAATTTACAATTCACTATGATAAACACACATAAATCTCTAATTTTTGGATCTTAAACACTTTAAAAACTACTTAAGTTTTGATATTACATTAAAAAAAATTCAAATTTACAATGCACTATGAGAAACATGCATAAAGTTTGAATCTTTGGATCTTAAACATGCTTAATTATTTTAAAGATTCACTATTAATTCAATCAAAATTTTAAGTTATGTTTCACTATGAGAAATATGCATAAATCTCAAATATTTTGATCTTAAACATGCTCAAAATAGCTTAAGTTTTGGTATTATGTCACTTAAATTTCAAAGTTACAATGCACTATGAGAAACATGCATAAATTTTGAATCTTTGGATTTTAAACATGTTTAAAACACTCTATCTTTGGTATTATGTCACTCAAATTTCAAATTTAAGATGCACTATGAAAAACATGCATAAGGGAATCGTAAACATTCTCAAAACCATTTAAGATTCAGTATTATGTCATTAAAATTTCAAAGTTATGATGCACTATGAGAAACACAAATAAAGTTTGAATATTTAAATCTTAAACATGGTCAAAACCACTTAAGCTTCAATATAACATCACTCAAAATTTAAAGTTGCAATGCACTATGAGGAACACACATAAAGTTTGAATCCTTGGATCTTTAAACATGCTCAAAACTACTTAAGCTTCAGTATTTAATGCACTATAAGAAATGTGCATAAATTTCAAATATTTAGATCTTAAACATGCCCAAAACTACTTAAGCTTTGTTATTATGTGACTCAAATTTCAAAGTAGTGATGCACTATTAGAAATGCACATAAAATTTGAATCTTTAGATCTTAGACATGCTTAAACCACTTAAGCTTCAATATTATATCACTCAAATTTTAAAGGTCTAATGCACAATGGGAAACATGCATAAAGTTTGAATCTGTAGATCTTAAACATTCTCAAAACCACTTCAGCATTGATATTACGTCATTCAAATTTCAATATTGTGATTTACTCTGAGAAACATGCATAAATTTTGAATCTTTGGATCTTAAACATGTTTAAAACTACTTAAGCTTCGATATTATGTCACTCAAATTTGAAAGATACAATGCACTATAAGAAACATGCATAAAATTCAAATATTTGGATTTAAAAAATGCTCAAAACCAGTTAAGCTTCAATATTATATCACTCAAATTTCAAATGTATGATGCACTATGAGAAACATGCATAAATTTTAAATCTTTAGCTTTTAAACATTCTGAAAATTGTTAAACTTTGGTATTACATCATTCAAAAAAATTAAGTTATGATGCACTATGAGAAATGCACATAAATTTCAAATTATTGGATCTTAAACATGCTTAAAACTACTTAAGCTTTGATTTTACATCACTCAAAATTTTAAAGTTGTGATTATGGT